>JAOWBP010004220.1:16112826-16147314 GCA_028571105.1 Tragopan temminckii | reverse complement strand
AGTGCCTGACCTCTGCAGAATATTCTGTTGAAGACTGGCTTGGCTTGCTCAAAAATCCCAGATGTGCTTGCTCAGCACTTCGCTAGGGGGTGAGCTCAGGTCTGACAGCAGCAGCTGGCAGGTGTACAGCCGGTGCCACCAACCCAGGCTTGCTTTTCCAAAACCTCAGCAAGGCAGAGTATCCACCTGGGGTTCTAGAAGACTCAGCTTCTGGCCCCAATTCCCTTGCACGAATGCATTCCTGCTTTGCTCTATTGGCTTCACAAAAAGCTGACACCGTTTAGGCACCTGGTGTGCTGAGACCACTACTTATCCTAATGAAGAATGCAAGTAAACTGCTTGGAGTTTGGGTTTTTTATAGCTGTTGTTTGTAACTAGGTAAAGGCCATTTCTCCCATACAGCACAGGATCATGCTCAGGATCAGGTCATATGCTAAGAGGAAGAGAGGAACAGGAAAAGGGATCCTCCTTTCCCCCCTTCCCTTCAATAAAACCATATCTGGCTATCATGCTGCCTTTCGACATCCAGTGCTGCTTTGCACCCCTCGGCATCACCTGGTCCTTGGGCTGACCATAGAGCTGGTACCACTCTGGTACTTAACAAGGAGGAAAACACTGCTGATGGGCATGGCTGAACTTCCCCAAGCAGTCCTCCCTTCCCAGCTTTCTCTCTCTGTGATTACTGCATTAAATTTCCCAAGTGTTACTGCTACCTTTAGGGTGCAGAGCAGAAGTTATATAAAGCAGCAGCATCCCTGTGTGCAATTCAAAAATTATTTTACATACAGCATGGAAACATTTGTAGCTCACAATGGCTGAAAGGGGGTTATATAAAATTGCAGCTAGTATAAAAAAATTTTGAAATAGAGACAAAAATATAACAGCTACAGAATGAAAATATTACATATTACTTTTAAACCCATTATTTTATGAGAAACACGGTCATGTGGCATTTAATCAATTAACTATCTCAGGACTTCGTACATCTGTTAAAAATGTTCATGGTCAAGATAAGAAAAAAAGGCTTTGAATGAGTTCTCACCTTTGGTAGGCTCACTGGGGCTGCTCAGGCTCTCCAGCACAAACAGCTCCGTGTCCTGCGACATGCCAGCAGCACGGCCTGGGGCAGAGCAGAGTGCCTTTGGGAAGGGGGGAGAGAAAAGAGGTGATACATCACAGGGTCAGTATTTGGGGAATACAGGAGTCACTGCCATTAGCAAAGGCCCTAACATGGACAACATGAGCTTGTGCAAGAGGCTGCAGGTGAGGTAGGTACGTGATGCTCGCATCTTCATATAAAACAAAAGGAAGTGTTTATAACCTATGGCCAGATGGATGAGGGTTACGCGTTATCCATGTTTAAAACTCAGTTATTTACACATAACATTCAAAAATGTAAAGCCAAGTAAGAGGCAGATGGGAAATATTTGCTGTTTGTTACTCCAGTTAAAGAAGGGGACTTTAGAAAGGAAGGGCAACGTTATTTCTAAATGTACAGCTGCTAATGGTCTCAAAAACAGCTGAACAAAAAATAAATAATTAACAAATGTTGGAGATGCAATACAGAAAATTCTGGCTTAACAAATATGCAAGAGAACTGTACGGATCAGAAATTCTTGCCCAGAAAACACAATGACTTTACAGGGTCACAAAGTTGGAAAAAACTCATATTGGTCTCCTTTGCCTTTCTCTGTAGCAGGCAACGGGGAACGCAGGCCCAGCCCAGCCACCAGGAGGGCTGCTCGGTGCCACCTGCCCTTCATAACCCCACGTGAGTGTGGATGAACACAGACAGAAGCGAAGGCCGATGTGCGCTGTGTGTCTGTGCGCAGGTGTGCCCTGCTACGTGCAGTAATGCATGGGCTGACCATTACCAAGCAGGTGTTTAAAAGACATCTGTGAGCAGTTCTGCTGTAGTCTAATTAGTGCTCTAATGCATACTACAGTGCAGAGTCATCATTATTTCCTCTTCATTAGCTGCTGATGTATAATGCATCTTAAGAAATCTTACCCATTTCCTTTTTTTTTTTTTTTAATAAAAGAAACGCAAGAGTTTATTTCTCCCATTAACATAACAAAGGCAAAAGGAATATGATTAATGCATGCCATCTAAACTGTGTGCATTAAACATGAAAAAACAATGCACCATCTCAGCCTAATGTGCATTCACAAACTCTAAAATACACTTGTCAATGTTAACAATTGCACCCAAACAAAATGGTGCTGTAGAAAGAAGAAAAATAAACCATTCCCTTCTCACTGTCTTTTGGCAATCACAATTCCTTATTCCATTTATTTGAAAAGACAGCCCAGGATGCTTCAGTAACATTCCAGGCATGATGGGGCCTGGCAGACAGGGAGCACAAGGATGCATCTCCTGCAGGCACTGCTGTGAGAGCCCTGTGTGCCAGTTCTGCCCAAGCACACAGCTCTGGGTTAGGCATTGCTGAAACACCAGCCCCTCTTCCATCTTACAAGTCAACTCTCCATCAAACATGTTGAGAACTGAGATGAACTCACCAGAGGGGCCAGCAACTGAGGAGGGCATGTCTGTATGCCTGTTCTGCCTCTGACAGCAGCCCTGTAATGTAATGACTGCACACGGCAGCCTGCAGCAACTTGCAATTGCATCTGATCCCCAAAACACAACACAAAGCTGCTCTGCAGCCCCACTCCCCACCTGTGACAGAGCCACAGCAGATGCCTCACAAACCAGTCCCTGATGAGCTGTAACACCAAGCATCTCAACATCACTGCACCAACATAAGCGGACAAATGCTGAGGAGATAAATGCAGGCTAACACTGAGTAGGATAAGACTCAATGCCCTCACTTTACAGACAGGGAATCAGCAGCTAATAGGTTAAACAATTTAGCATGGGCTGCTCAATAGAAGAGTCTCAGAGCCTGGGTGGCGATCCACAGATCTTGTCTCCTGCTACTGTCTTCATTTAACTTTGCTACCAGAACCTTAATTATTTTCCTTTGTTGTTAAAGGCAGAAGCTCAAGTATAGCAAATAGTATAAACAAGTGTGCAAAGCTTAAAAGAATGCTTGATGGGATTTGTCTCCTTTGCTACAAATATCCAGGACAAAGAGGGAAAGGTTGAAAGCAGATGGGCAAATGAGTTTTCTTGGTTTGATTTTACAGGGTTTCTCTTATTTTTATTATTAGCCAAGAACACTCTGAAGCCTCCAAAGGAAAGGGTAACGGTGTCAGGAAAATTTAACATGTATTTGAGATGAATTCAGTGCAGCTCTATTAGCTTTAGGTCTGCTCTTTTTTATACTTTTTTTTCCCCTTTAAGATACGTTTACATCTCAATTTAAAGAAACAACTGAACCACATGTAACTGGAGTGGTGTGCTGTACCTCGAGGCAGACCAAGGAGCCAAGAAGCACAGCAGTTTGATAACCACCTTAACGCACCACGGACATAACTTTTGATTTCATATATTGATCACTCTATTTACAGTTAGTTGAGTAAGCACAAGTTTACCATCAGTGCTGGTCCTTACTCTTGTTTTCTGTAGTGAATAAAACTGGCTGAAGCACAAGGATGGGAAAGCAAACATGTTTTATGACCTTAGAAGTGATATCCATCCCCAGTAACGAAGCATGAAGGTTTGAAAAAAAACAACACAGAAGAGCAGTCCATGGAGTTATGCTAACTGGTCTCTCAACTAGGATTTTAAATTATCTTAAGTGGATACTTTAAAAAAAAAACTTGATTTTTAAAGGTGTATTTGAGGATAATCTCCAACTGTAAGAAAGTTAGAATGACTGCTTGCTTAATTTCACTTGCAGATACATCTGTACTTAATAAGTATAAAGATATTAAATATTTTTGCAATTTTTCTTCCCCTTTTATCTGTTTAGAGGCTGCGGACACATTGCACACAAGTGAACACCTTTTATCAGTGGGACTTTTGAAGATGCTATTCCCACACATCCACCCCAACCAGCATGCATGCAGCACACAAGGAAGTAACCACAAAATCAATTAACACAACAGTTATTTCTGCAGTCTGAAGTCTAATTACCCATGCAACACTGATGGCTTTCAGGCTAACAGAAACACACCGTTTCTGGTCAAACTAGGCCATCTTTTCCCTCCACACATCCAAGAACAGCAAAGCAGTGCTGGAGCGTGCAGAGGAAGACATGAGATGGATCTCATCTGCTCTCAGCCAGCTGAAACATGATGAACCCAACCAGAACCAACAACCAGATCTCTGCCAGGACTGGGGCCTGCCCCCACACCCTGCCATCCTGGGCTGGGTCCCTGAAGTGCTCCATACCCGTGCGCAGGCTCCTCAATTGTTTTGGCTCCAGCTATGGATGCTGGGTCTTAACAACAATTCTAAACATTATAATTAGTTCATATTTCTCAGACTTACAGTGGCCTTTGTGTAAAAGTACTTTACAGTTGAATAACTGTGATTCTCTCTATGTAAAATAGGCAACATCAGTATAATCCTTAAAATCTAATAAAGATTCCATCAGGGTAAAATCATTATCCTTAGGCAAGAAAGAACCAATTCAATTATGATGTTGGTTGAAAAATTGAGGGTGAAAAGTTGTAGTACATATTAAACTTGAGGCTGGAAAAGTTGTAGTACATATTAAAATGGTTACTACAAAATTTGTGCATCCAGGCTAACAAATGCTAATATGTTCTTTTGTTACCTTCCAATTTCTATGATTCATGTAAGCCTGCAGCAAGAGAAACTTGCTTTAAATTTCATCTACGTTAAAAAATAGCAATGCAATTAATTGTAAAGTTATTAGCATTCATGTCTAGTTGTGTTATTAAGCTGTACACATCAAATCTGGTAGTACAAGTACAGAAATGTCATAATGAAGTAGAACAGCATTTAATCAGAAGAATTTCTAAAGGTCATCAGAGCATCATATAAATCCATCCATGCATGACAGCAATATGAAATAAATAACTGAAAGAACACAATGAGAATAAACTTCAATCTTCGGGCTTTGTTTCCAATAGTAGAAGAATTAGCTAAATTTCACGCTGAGAGCACAGCTAACAGAAAATGCTGAATTCTGTAGCTTTAATTAATGAAAGACTAATAAGACGTAGATAAGGAATGTTACACAAGGGAGCTAACGAGGTATGTACACTGATAGCTTCCCATGAACAGCTGATCTCATACGTCTCCGTAAAACTGAAAGGAAGTGTTCTGTTCAGCTTTTTCTTCCTCATTAGCCAGATGAGCCCTAAATGATTCCATTTAAACAACCAATGATTTATTAATATTTTCTGCACTCATAACAACAGTTTGACTGCTTTAGGGCACATATTACAGGCCTGGTGCTTGGCAGTGCCAAGCACTGGAGCCATTTTCCTCTTCTAAGGAAGCAAAAGGTTCTCCCCACTGCATGCATGGGGTACAGCAGTGACCCAGGCGTCATGCACAAGAATGGCTCCAGCACCACAGCCCCTCCCTGCTCCTCCCCATGACTCAGAGCCCATTGCCCTTCCCAGAGCAATTCCTAGACTGGGTGGTGATACCAAAATCTCACACCCTGTGTAGTAATACTAAAATCCTAACCCATACATCATCCATCCACCAAGGCAAGGCATGCACGTACTAGGAGGATATTACGCTGTCATTTTCCATTTACTTATTCCATGCATCCTCTCCAAGCCCAATCAGGGAAACAATTATTATTATTATTTTTTAAACGCTAATAAATGACTGCAAAAAGCAGCAGACAACTCCAAAGGCTGACTACATTCTCATGCATCACTTTCAAATTATTTTTTAATTCATTAGCGTCTGCCCTAAATGAAAGAATTTATAACCACAGTCAGGTTTCCCAAGGAATCATCCCAGCAGTATGTTTACTGAATCAGCAGGAAAACTGAACAAACAACATGAAATCAGAAAAGAAAAAGGCTCTATCTAAATGAAAGAGAGAGGAGCTGAAAAGGACCATGAGATTATAATCTTAAATTAAAACTGCAGTGAGGGTAATATAAAAGATATTTTAATCACTACATCCAATTAAATGAAGTAAATCACTAAAGCACGTTAAGTACCTTAACTATTATAATAATTAAGAATCAAACAGAAATGAAGCATCTCAGAGAGGCCGCTGATGTGCGGGCAGTGCGGCTCCCAGCTGCTGGGAGGCAGGGAGCTGTGCAGGGCCAGCTGTGACCCACTACCAGGTGAGGGGTCTGACTCAGGACAGCACTGCAGTGAGCACAGTATTGCTGTCTTGCCAGCACTGCATCAGCAATCTCAGCAACATCGTGTGTTGGCGTGTTCTGACCACAGCCCAGCAAAGATGGCCGTCATCGTATGCCAGATCAGGATATTTTCATTAGTGAAAACAGCACCCAAGAAGCACAATTTAGATGTACGATTTATCTCTCAAGGTACTTTTCCTTCTTTTCTGCCACAGCTGGAGCTGTAAGCTTCCTGAATATGAAAATCCCGCAATGGTCTGAAGCAGCACACACTTCCAGAGTGGCTTCCAGTCAACCTCTTTTTTCAGAGTTACAGTTCACCCTTGCTTATAAAGGACCAATTTTTCCTAAATTCCACACGCATGGGGTTTGCTTGCCATCAAGAAAGCCAACCTTTCTGAAGCTAAACTGAAATGATGTGAAAGTTGGAATCAAAAGTCTTTTTTGCCCGGACAAAATGTGCTCCTGTTTGGCACAGATGGGTCCTAGGGAGGGAACTTGTCCTGCTGGAGCACTTTGCCACGTGAAGACCTTTTGGAGGGCAGGGAGACATTTTCACAAGGGGCAGAGAGCACAGCGATGGAGGCACCATTTTGTGCTTTGTTTCCTTCTTGTTTGGCCAGTTCTGTAGCCCTGAACATTATAAGCAGTCCCCAGTAGCATTTCAGCCACAGGGCCCTACTCTGCAGAGAGGAGGAATGCTGTTTGCATGTCTGCGTACACACTGGATTTTCAGGGCATGCAATTATTTTTAACAGTTCTCCTTCCATTTTCCCTTTGCATATGTCTTTTATCTAGCAAAATTTTGTGAATACTCTCTAATAAAATAAAATAAAATAAAAAGAACAAAAGAAGCAGTGAGTTTGTTCTCTTTGTTGTTCCTATTTGTTTTCCCTGTAAGAAAAACGCACTGAAGTGCTCAAGGTTGGATTTCATACATTGTAATTTTACCTCCAGAATGTAATCTCTCCCACACTGCACTGCATGAAAAGGAAGAGAATACAGCAGTAATGTGCTTTTTTTCATTCCTACCACTTCTTTATTGCTGGCAAGTAAATACAATTACACATCATGCACAACAATACACGCTAAAACTACAGAAACTACAAAAGAGCTGCAGTGTATCTAAGTCCATTTGAGAACTATCAAGCCTCCATTAGGGTAAAGAAGAAGAAAAGAAAGAACTTACAGAGGCACAGATGTTCTGGCAGCAAGGAAGAGCTGCACCCTGAGGCAGCTAGCACCAAAGCCCTTTACTGGAGGACTGCAACACTCCCACCCTACAATTGTATTTCCAGTATTACATTTAAGAATCTCATTGTCATGAATTTCAGCTGTATGTCTCGAACCACAGAGCTGTTAACATTTTCCGTGTCAGATTCGGTGTAGGACTGATCCTTTGCTTTACTCCTCTCCCAGAGCACAATCTGCTCCAGCCCATGCATTTGAGCAGTCTCGCTCAAGGAGCAGCCTTATCTATGGATATGAAAGCCTGACAGTTCTCAGCTCTTCTTTCACTGTCGAATTTGTTTGGGCTGATGGACAACAGGTGCATAACAGATTAGCATTTCCTGCCCAGATCCAACTTCTGGCACCATCCATAAACTCCTCCATAACTACTGTCTTTTCTTTCCCTAGATTATCCAACAATGAGAAATTTGCTTCTTTCAGCAATATTTTGGAGATGTGATGCTTCCTAAGTGAGGGCAGCTTCCTCAAGGGCAGGGCAGGAGGGCTGGGGCAAGCAGTTACCGCAGGCACCTTGATCAGAAGCACGCTTCTATCAAGACTTCACCTGCTAAATTATTTTTTTCATCTGTTTTTTCAGCTCTTCAAAAATATATCCTCATTAATGGAATTCCAGAAGTTCTCATTACATATTCTGCTTTTCAAGCACAGTAAATTGTGATCCTGAATGCTACCCAGTGACAGCAAGTTCTTTAAGGGTTCTTGTATACAGCACTGCTCTTCCCATCAAATTTCCAATAAAGTATTTCCATTTTTATATCTGAAATCCCAGAAATGGCACTAGAGAAACCTGGCATTTTACTCTTAAATTTAATACAAACTATTTCGCTCAGCATGAAAGCATTTTAAAATGACTCCAGTGCAGATTGTGGTTCACTCCGTTGTATTTGGTGAGCTTAGTATGTCCATGGCAACTGATGAATATTACTGCTGTTATTGCTATAAATAACAAACCTATTTGGCAAAGTCTGAGATGTAAATATTAAATCCCGCACAAAGGCAATTTTCTGTTCCTTCCTTTGCTCCCTTCTGAGTTAGGAACCTATATTCACCTGTCAGTAGATTATTTCCAAACAGATCTGCAGGTGTCACAATATTACAGAAACCACCAATTTCTATTGGCACTGCCTTCCAGAGGGATCTCATGGCTGGGGCCAGGTGTTGGGTGATGCCAAAGGCAGCCTCAGCAGAACAAGCAGAGCTCTCCAGCATCCACTAACACGTGTGCTATTCATAGCTTCATTTTCACAAACCTACAGGCTGAGCACCTGCAGTAGCCCATGCACAACCAGGTTGCTATTTTAAACGCACAATTAGGCACGAGGCACACAAATGGAGTTAATCCCCTTCCAACAGATGGTAGCAGTGCCTGCGAGCCCCTCTGGAAGTGCTCTGGAGGCAGCATAGAAGCTGTTCAGTGATGGGTTATTCCCAACCCAGACCTCACCCTTCAGTCCCCAAAGCACAGCTGGCTACACCTTACCCAGGAGCTGCCAAATACCCCAACACAGCAGCCAAAAACCAGTGCAGAAGGCACTTGAATCAGAAGAACAGAACTCCTCTCCTCTGAAGAACTTGCTTGTAGTCCTCTTAGTTAAATCTTGTCTTGTTAGGCAAAACAGCCTGCATCGAGGTGTGCTGCTCTTGACATTTTGGGATGTGAGTAAACAACGTAAACATGAGCGTGGGAGAAATAAATGGGAATGGCAGAGAACTGCTGCTCAGATGCAGTGTGAAACCCTCAGGCACTGAATGCTACAATTCTTTGTCATAAACACATCAATTACAGTGTTTATATCAAAGCTCTCCATAGATTATACTATTAATATAAAAATGACAGCTGTCATACAACATATACAGCAATGTCACCCTTTGTAAGCCTACATCACAAACAGGGGGTTGAGCCTGCACAATGCAGGTTCTTGCTCAGGCAAACACTTGATTAAACTCAGCTAAAGACCTCAGAGTTTGTGCCAAGACCACGCTTGTAATGCAATTTAAGTCCATAATTCTAAAACAACTAATTCTCAACGTAATACCAAGTAATTAAATTGGCAGTGTGAGCACCTGCAGATTTTTTGGTGTACATAACATTACATTTACAGCCGCAGAATCACTGTGAGGTTCACAGGGCCCATCTGTACCTAGAGCAGTTCAATCTTTTCCAAGCTGGGGATCACCTCTATGAGGCTTTGCGTACAGACAGACAAGGAGAACACAAACTCTTCATGCACATCCCTCTGTAAGCTCTGTAAGCTGCATCAACACACACAGGAACATAGACATTGCCCTGCATGAGGGCAGCCAGGGTTGGCTCCAGCTCAGGCAGCTGCTCTGGGAAATGGAACCAACACAGATGTTGGGGTGGAGGAGGGAGGAGGTCAAAGCAATCATTTGAGAAAAGGCAACAACAACTGAAGCCCGCCATGAAGAATTAAAATGAAAAGCGTTTTAATTTGCACATTCAGGTGGTAGCCTCCTAATTACGTAGCATAAACAGAGGGGAAAAAAACAATGAATAATTAATCTGTACTTAACATCAACTTCACTTCTTGAATAATTTTTTACCAGAATAAGTCATTCTCGTTTAGAAATCATCATGTGGGAACCTATTTACTCTCAGAATCTGAAAGAAGGTTTGACTTCAAGACGACTCTTTGAAGCACACCTTGGAGCACTGAGGTTCTGAGCTGGGCAGAGGGAGCTGAGCCAGGAGAGCAGCAGCTCCACTCCTCCCAGCTGCTCTCCTGCAGCACAGCTATGGAGAGCACCCGGCCCGTCCACTCATTAATTACATTTAAATGAGTTAAATACAACTATTTCCTTTAAATTGATGAATTTAACGAAAACCTTTTGAGAGAACTGTGTCACCAGTAAGTTAGTGGAGGGCAGTTCAGTGGCTGAGTTCAGGGGCTCACTGCAGCCTCAGCTTTCTGCTGAGGTTTAAATTCTGCTGCGCTCAACACTCCAGCTTAAATCCTCCTTTGAATCTTGCCCTGGGCCACTTTAAGTGCACAAACAGATGCCAAATGAGTCTCTTCGTGGTGAAATACCTCTCCAGAGCCCAACCACCTCCCAACCAGCTCTGCATTTTGTTTACTGACTGTTATTGCCTCGTTTCCCAAGTGCCTGCTTTTAAAATCTCTGCTGCTAATTTTACCGATTTGAGGTATTTTCGTTTCTTTTCCACCAGCAACTTTCCCTGAATTTTCTCATTACTGATACCCAAAAGGCCACTCCAGAACCGTACCTTCTACATGCAGTGCTGAGTGCAGGAGGGCTGCACTGAGTTATGCTGCAGCTTTCTCTCATCTCTGAGCCTCCGTGAGCACGAGGAAGTCTTTCAGAGAAAATAGGTTTTACTGCCACAAATGCTAAGGAAAATCAATTTATCTTTGTTCTTATCTATAGCCTTATCTGCAAGAAAATACCAGCCCGATGGTTCTATATACTGCTGCTAGTTCTCATTGTCTGGATTAAACACTTCCATTTTTCCATAAATTGCCACACTTCAAATTTTTTATGGCCAATTTTGGAAATGGAAAGCTCCCGTTGTTTAAAAATGATCGTGCCTGCAGTACTAGAGGGAATCGTTGCTTCTCTGAACCAAACTGACTGTGAGATGGCAGGAACACCTGCAGCACAGTGCTCACCCCCAGAGGCCACACTGGAATCAGCTCCATTGGTTTATAATTGTGTTTTGTTTCCCTAAAATTACAGGAAAGGAGTCTGCAAAGGCAAGAGGTGACTGAGCAGTAATCCAGCACCCTGATTTGACCCAGCACATGGCCAGAGCTCCTTGGATTCCTTGCAGTTCTGGGCTGCCTGCTAGGCTGAGCCCCTGACCCTCTGCATCTGCCCAGAACGGGACCACCTGCACCTAGCAGAGGAATGCCAACCCCAAACTACCAGGCACATCCTTACGTCACTGAGCCACGTGCACTCACTGACCCAGCTCAGCAATTAGCTGCTCCAATGTAAATGTGATCTAATCATAGCTGCTGCGCTACCTCCGATTAGTGGAGTTAGTTTCTGTTTACATGCTATTTTACATAACTGCATGGGGCTATTAAGCATTTGCACCCAATTAAAAGCTGAATCATTCACAGGATAATTCCCCAGCGCTGACCCAGCTGCTCCTTGTGACAGTTCTGCTCCCAGCACCGCTTCTGCTCAGCGCCCACACTGCCAAGCGCCTTCTGATCTCTGTGCTGAGACTGTTGTACACCCCATACATTCCGTAACACACCAAACTAAAGACCTACAGACAGCTATCATTTGAGATGATATACATTTAATTTCAGCCCATAAAGCTGCTAGCACTTGCCGCAGCACCTTTCCAAGACAACAATTCTGTGTTGGCTAAACAGCACGTGTCCTGCCTGCAGCCTTCAGCCAGCACAGAGCTGGGACAGACAGCTGGATCTGAACGGGGGAAAAACACGAAGACACGGAATCACAAACTCTGCTGAGGCAACAGAGCCACAGTTGCTCCCTCTGAGCCTGACCCCGGGCAGAGCTGAACCAGTGGTGGCACAGAGCAGTCAGAATGCTGCTAATGTCCAGCTTGGTGCATCTAACACAGCTAAAAGGTCCCTCACAGACGCTACAACACAGGAGCAGAGCTGTGTACATCCCCAAGCCTCTGCTCTTCTCTGCACTTCCCTGGTGAACCCCTCTCCTTCCAACACACTGCTACACCTTTCAGCAGCAACTTGCAATCAAATTTATTTCCATAAATGCACTGAACTGCAGATTACAGTACAGCCTTTCCTTTGCTCACTGCCGTCTCCCCTACGTTTCAGTATTTAAAGCCACTTTCAAGCACGCTTTGCTATCTCTCCTCAGCACACACTGCCAAGTCCCTGTGCAGGGTTTCGATGTGACTACGGGAAGAAGCTAAACACAGGAATACTGTCACAAAGAAAAAGGGAAAAGGAAAAAGAAGAACCTGACAAGAAGAAAAACTGACACTGGAAAAATGCCAGCCCTGTACAGTCAATCTTCAGGTTGGAAGAAGAAACACCATTAAGCACAAAAGAAAGAGGATCTCTGATGACAGATGTATGCACAGGCTTAACACAGGAATGATTAAAAAATAAACAACTATAGAAAAGTCACATTTCTCTCCATTTAGTCTTAGCAACGATCTGTTGCAGCTCACGGCCATGACTGTGCAGAGGCTGACAGCATGCAGTCACAGCAGCCCTTGCCCAGCCCCACTGACCAGAACAGGCATTAAGCCCTTCAGCCCAAAGCACCTAGTGCTATTACAGGTTTACTATTTCCTTTTTTGGAGGCATATCGTTCCTGTGGCACCAAACCCAAAGAAAACTGTTTACAGGAGTGGGTGATGCCACAGCAATTTGGTCCCATGGGGTGCAGTAACCACACACTCTGCCATGGCAGCTTTCTAGGAATGGCTGCATTGGCACCCAAGAGCCCTAAGAGAGCAGCCTTGCTCCTGCACCCCTGCCCAGGCTTTTCACCTCTGGGGACAAGGCATACCTTGTTCATTTTGACAGAGTCTTTATTTGGCAGTAGCACTTCAGGCAGCTTATAAGAATTCCTCTGCTGCAGAAAGAGGAGCTGTTTTTAAAAGCCCAAATAATTCCATTTTAGGGTCTCATCCTGATAATCACAACATTGATATTTTTCATAAATATCTGTAAGAACTGAGGTCTTAAATTGAAAGTAACATGGACTCATTACAAGATCTAAAAGAAACCGGACTGGAAAATTAAACTTTTAAGTGTATGCAGGGCTATAAAAGTTTTTAGAGGTATAAGGATGCAGGTACTCACCCAGCAGGACTTTTTTTCTGACTGCATTTTTCAGCCTTTAAATATACACAAAAAATGGCTCAGTGCTGCATTTTAGAAATAGGAATATGCAGCAAGATCTTTAAACGAGTTTAGATCCCCAGCTCCCATACATTTTGCCCACAGCCCCTAAATCACTGTGTGATTTTTGAAATGTTTATCTTTCAGCTAAGCAGTATCAGTTGTCTGAAAACCGTAAGTGCAACAAATATCTGCCACGGTAAATTACCCAGCCAGCACAGTGAGCACCCAGACACATGATTAAGCTGCCATGGATTAACAAGCAACTACATTTCACTAAGCTGCCTGTACCAACACTTTTAGCCCAATGCAAATTAAGAAAAATGAGTTAGCATGAACGTATTTCACCAGGGTCTGAGCCTGCGTTTGTCATGGGCAGAAGACACACACAATCAGTTATCACAGAGCAGCCAAGCGAGCATCGCACCAGGACTTTGCTTGGAGCTCCAACAACTCCAGCAGCACCCAGAGAGTAACCAGCTGTACCTGGGAGCCACTCACTCTGAGTCCCTGACCACCAACGTGGGGGTGGGAGGAAGTCAGAGGGGCAGGTGAGCACCTCCCAGTGCAGTCGGCTCCTCCCAGCAAAACTGTACAGTTGGGCGGAGAAGGAGCCATTAAATAAGCCAAAGCAGCCTGGTAATAACGTGCTAAAAATAATCGAGTAAGTGCATCATCTGTTAAGCTGGGAACTCACTGCCAAGTCTTCCTGGAGCAGGACATGCGTTCCTCCCCCTTCCAAAGCATCCAAAGACGTAGATATTGCAGAGGAGTCAAAATAATCTGACATATACATTCCCATGTGGGAGGAGAAAGAAGACTCTTCTATAGACTCCTCTGTTTTTTTCAGGAGCAGCTGGTGCTGGTCACTGTGAACAAAAGGATGGTCTTACATGGTGCTGTTCCTATTCTGCTATGTCAGTATTATGTCTTTGTTTCATTTATTGCACCTTGTATAAAAGCTGGGCTCCTGACCTCAGCAGAGAAGGGTCATCACAGTATTTCTCACTTTGTTTTCTGCACAGACCCTTATAAATGAGGGATACGACCCTTTCTGGAGACTTCTCCTTTTCTTGCTTTGTTTCTCTCTTCAGCTAAAATAACAGACAAAATGGATTTGGACAGTTTTTGTCAACAGGGAGCTATAGTTAGAGCTGTCTGAGAAATAAAACAGTAAGTTTTTCAACAACAAAAATGTTTTAATGAGTGTTCTGATTCTACACAAGGATGGAGAGAGCCAGGCACTGGGCAGCTCCATCCCACGGCGGGCAGAGCTATGGGTCCCAGCCCAAGGAGGGATGCAGGGCTCTAGGAAAGCACTCACTGCCAGAGCACCAATGCAGAACTGCTCCACCCCCTAACAGCTTCCCTATGGCCTACAGTCATCCATTCCCCAAATCAATTGCTAATTCAAAGCAACACCATCCCTCGAGTGCAGAGACTGGCCCGCAAGGCAGGAGCAGGACTCTCCTTTGCACCTGCAACCTCTGTAAAACACGACTTTTATTTCTTATGGATTGACTCTCGGCCCTCTCCTTACTTTCCTCTTTTCCCTACAAATCTCATCAAAGCTTTTCTGTAATAGCGATCTCAAAACACAGTCAGCTCCATGAGCTGCTAGAAGAGCCGAAAACACAGGTCCTAAGGGATTGCTGTTATCCAAGTAGGATGAGGGTGAAGCTGAAGTTTTAAGCCAAGTAACTCCAAGCACAATTCAGACTGCACAGAACTAAAGGAGGGCTGGGGAGGGAGGGGGAGGGCAGAGAGGGAAGGACAGCTTTTGTTTTGGGGAAGGAGTGATTTAAGCCAAGAGACAGTTAGTTAGTGTCCATTGCGGAAACATCTCAAAACTGCCCAGAGGCAAAACAAACAAAACCAATTCTTTGCTGGCATTCTGGACACTTGGAAGTTCCTTGCCCGGGGTACTTAATATAAAACAAATCACCCTGGAGCAACAAACAGAAAATTTGCTAGTAAACAAGACAGCTCAAATTATTTAACAGCGGAATCCAGAATAATTAAGCCACGAGATCCAGAACATCTAAAAGCTAATTATATAAGCAAGTACCCAAAATATCTCAGCTATCTTTTGAAGAACAGAGAGCTGGGTATTCAATTTCAAGATGAGAGCAGCCAGTGCCTCCCAGGACAGCTGGGCAGTGCAATGTACCTTTGCCTTTCCTGGTTGCTGGCACATTGCTGGCAGTGACCCCGCTGCCAGCCCATGCTCTGCCTCTGTCCCTGGGATGCCCCCAGCTCCACTGTGCCATGCCACCTCCTCGTTTCCATGCTCAGACTGCAGTATCTCAGGGACACACGAAGCTTTCCTTGCAAAAGGTTTTTGGAAGCTGTGAAGTTTGGGACTTGATGATGTGATGGAGGAGTTGGCTGTGCTGCCGTACCTGGGATGGACAATGCAGCCCCTGGGCAGCCATCTGGGAGGCTGGCAAGAAGCTTGGGGCTGCACTGTTTGACCAGATAGTTCTGGCAGCACAAGGAACAGGTTTGGAAGATGCCAGGAACACGTTAGCTGCCAAAAAAGGTTGAGCTACTGCCTGTGGTCCAGGATAAAACAGCTGTTTCTCTTGATGTGAGGGTGTACGTGGTACCCAACAGTACGAAGCTTGCAGAGATGCCATAACCAAGGGCTGGTTTATCAGATCAAGCTCCACTTGGTACTGCAGTGTCTCATTATCCTGCAGCACATGGTGATGCTTAACACAGCATGCTTACAAGGAAGCTGTAGGCAGAGGGCCTGGGAATAACGCTTGTTTTTCATGTTTGGGATCTACATCTTCATCAGCTGGGGCCAGGGGCCTGAACCTCAGGGAGGACCTGAGGCTCAGTTCCTCACCTCTCTGCTGCAGCACTGCACACACATGCCCCTGCAGCGACCTCCCTGTTAATGTCACTGCCAGGACACAGGAGTGAGCCTGGAGTGGGAATGACAAAGCCGAGAGGCAGCCACTGGGGCAAAGCAGCAGCTTCGGGCACATCTGGCTCCAGACCTCCACCCCTTCCCACATCTCACTGATCAGCATCTACCACAGCAGCTCTGCAGATGTTCTTAGGTATCTGGGCCCCATGCCAGATCCACACACCAACCTTTGAACAACAGCTATTACTCTGCGACCATGCTCAGAGCATCAGCCTCCGCTGGAACCATCAGTCTCAGAAGTGATGATTCAGTCTCTGTTTCCCTTCAGACTTCATCATTACAAGGTCATCAAGCACAGCGTGATATAAAACGCACATAAAGCAGCCACCAGAGTTCCTAGGAATACCAAGCAGTTTCGGTGTCTTTCTGCAGTACTTCAATCTGGCTGCTGATTAACTCGTGCTTTATGTTTAGAATCTCCTTGCCAAAAGAATGTCTGAGGGGGTGTATGAGCACCGAATGACACGACTGTAATTACAGGCAAACGGGTGTTGCATGTGTGAGAAAGGATGGCTGCAGAAACACCGAGAGGTGAAATTAAACACTTGTGAGAAGTAATAAGAAAACACGAATGAAGCCCGGAAATTACGAGGATTTCAGCTAACTGCTTTTCAATTTCTTTAAATGTGCCTTCTGGCTTTTGAATACCTCGTTTGGGTTTTTGTCTAGTGTTAGAAAAGTCAGAAACCCACTTGAAAGTAAAACATGAATTTCTCACCAGTGATGTGAGTCAGAGAACACGGGCAGTAAGAATTTGCAAGGCACTGCACAGCTCAAACTGACATGGTGAGAGTTGGTAGCACAGGCCCCCAGGCTCTGCACCCAGGGAACCAAAGGTTACAGCCACCTCTCCTCTGGCTGCTGCCAGCAGCATCCACACCTCCACCAAACCCACTGACTTGCTGCCAGCACTCATCTCTCCTCCCCTCTTCTCTCGTTTAAAACAATGCTTGCTTTAGATCCCTGAGCCTCTCTCTGTCAAACCTCTGGGCTTTTCATCTCTCCTTGCAGCAGCACATGTCAAGCAGAGTAGCCAAAACCACCTTTGCTCTTCGCTTGATTCCAGCCTGCTTCAAACTGCCTTCCCAGCACAGCAGCCCCCTGCTGATGTTGCTGACCCTCCTTGCCTGCTTCTTCCCCCACAGCACTGAGAGTTCTCCCATCCTCACCTACATCCTGCTGCCCACAGGACTTTGCCACGTTCACAGGGAGCCCCTCGCCCACCCCATGGACCCACAGCTCCTCCTGTGCACAGCTATGGGCTCCTTGCAGAGCACAACAGCCACATCCCAGCAATCCCTGGCTCAGAGGCACTGCCTGCCTTGGGCTGTGTTGCTCACAACACTGACACGTGTTTGTGCTGATCTTATTTCAGCTGCACACATCGCTGCAGGAAACTTGTTCAAGCTGACTTACTTATTTTTTGAGCTGTTAATTTAATGGTTTTATTAAGTGACTCTGAACGAATGCCATTAAAGCACATAGTAGTTGGGTTGATTGAATGATTGATTTTACACAGCTGTCTTCTTCCTGTGCTCCTAAGTACTTTTAGTTGTGATTAACAAACCCCACCATTTTGCTATTCCACTTCACAGCTCTTTGGCTCATTTTCAGCTTCTCTTTTCACATGTTCTTTATGGGGTTATTATGGGGGAAAGATTTGGACGTTTCTTCCCCAACAGAACTAGTGTGCAAGGTGGGGCCAGTAACCACTGCTCCAGCCTCATCCCATCACTCTGGGCTTTGGCGTTTTCATAGGAGATAACACAAGGCCAATGAAAAAATAGCCCACAAACTGGACAAACTCTGAGATATGTCACCCCAAGGTGTTCCATTTCTAGTAAAGGAGCAATCTACTTTGATGCATACTATAAAGCTGTCATTAGAGAGCACCAGAAATTCTGATACAGATATGTCTCTTGCTAAGACTAGAATACACTTAGAACTTTATATTCTAAAATAAACAAAACGTTCCACATTCTTATGAACATATTGCTGATATAAATATAGAATATCAAGGAAAGTAACATATACAAGTGATTAGTAAACAGTTTTTCAGAAACTGACCCCAACTTTCCTCATTCCATGCTAACTGGACATTTTAGATCCTTCCTTCCTACAGTGGGACAGAAATTCGGGATCCTGGCACCCAGTGCAACTTCAGCTGCAATGCTCCACCTGGACTGTCGCAGTGATTATTTCTGATTCTTGACAAATATCAAACAAACTCAGTATATATTATGTTTTAAAGGAAGAGTTATTCTGACGCACAAAAGGTACTGCAGAAAGGCAGGGTATGCCAGGCCCTGAGCCTGAGGCACACAGGAGATGCAGCAAGCTTTTGGCAAGATGAAAGCATCGCAGAGGAGGAGTGCTTGCTTCAAGAAATCCTTAAAATAGAAGAGGCATACAATGATATCCCATAAAAAGAATGAAAGATTGGAGGGCTGTGTAAGGCTCTGTTTGGAGAGTGCAGAAAGCAATCAAAAGTTTTATATACATTAAAAAAAAAACTTTATACTGCTCACCCAAAAAGAGGAGCGTTGCAAGAAAATTTTCCCTCAAGTCCTTAGAGAATTTAAGGGCAGAACAAGCTGGGACTCCTGGACTAAGACAAACAAGACAGTTTATATTGCTTTTCAATTATTTTAGGCTGGGGAATCACAATGGGGGAAAGGAAAAGCGTCAAGTTGAGATACAGAGCAGATACACCGTTTATTAGTGGATGGTGGATTTTCACAACGCTGCACAGCTCCAGCCACAATCCCCTTTGCCTCTCATTGCCTGAACCCTATAGTTGATGTTGTCCTTACCCCACTTGGAAACTTAGGCTGGGAGGGGAAAGCACCCAGTGCACAGAGATCATATAGCCACAAATACATAGCTAGGTCTGCAGGGGGAGGGAGAATTCCCATTGCTGAGCAGGTGACAGCTGGAGAAAACCAGCAAGCCTTCCCTGTACCCCAAGCACGAGGATGCAGACTCCTCACATCTTGGAGCAAAGAGCTTTCTTTGCTCTGAGTGAGGAGTGAGATCAGCCGTGTGTTGTAACACAGATGAGGCAGGACAGCAGAGCTGCCTTTAGCTTAGCAACCTGGACTTTGCTCTCTGTGCTGTTGGACAGAACACTTCCCATTCCCCAAAACGTGGCTCACGTTGCAGCCATGCTGTTCTGAAGCTAATTCCCTTTGCTCAGGATTACTGAAAGTTTGTTGTGCCGTTCAGATGGATTATTTTTTAGTGTGTGTCATTGTTATCACCATCTGGCCATCTTCAAATTCATCCAGGAAGGAGGAGACAACAGTGTGCCAGTCCACACTTGAGTGATTATTTAAGTACCTTGTCTAATGAGTGTTTCAAGTAAAATCAACATATATTCACCGGGGCATGGACATGAGAGGAGGAAGAAAATCAAACTGTGATTCAAAGGGCAAGAAGAGCATTTCTGAACAAAGAATAAAGACTTCTATAGGAGAAAAGCAGCAGCACTGATGGAGAGGAAGAAAGGAAAGGCAGGAGATGTTTGTGATGTGTTCTATGATCAAAACAGGAACGAGTAGAGTTTTGAAGAGGAATGAATGAGGGACTCAGGAGTCTGAACACGTTGGTGGGGAAAATAAGAGCAGAGGCAACAAGGCCAATGGGAGCAAAAAACACCTTGGCAGCTCCACCAAGCAGAACACAAAGGATGATGTGGTGCTCCTGGCAAGGGGCTCACTGTCATTCTGCCATAACAGGAGGAGGAGGAGGAGGAGCACAATGCACAGATGTGGCCAGAATGACAAGGCCAGAATTTTGGAGAAACCGTACCGTTTGAATGGACAAACAAGGCATGGAAATGGAAAGAAGTCAAGTTACAAAACACTTAGTGTTTGCTGTGCTAAGATTGAGTGTGTCAAGGCAGCAAAAGATAGGCCAGCATGCATGATTAGGACAATGCAGCTTATAAAGGTTCTCCCACCTAACAGACTAATGCTCAAAGGCAGCTTGCTGTCTCCAGAGGTCCCTTCCAACTCCTATGACTCTCTGATTATAGTCTTCAATGAAGTATGTCCATCCCCTGCCTGTGCACAATCCTAGCAGTAAACCATACTATTAACACCATGCATAACTCAGACAGGACTGAACTGCTCCATCACCTTAATTGCTGCCACAATAACGCTTGATCTAATACAGCAAAATCTATGTACATTCACCAGGAACAGAAGTTACAGCTGCTAGCATTCTGATGCATAAAAGCAGCATTAGAAAAAAACGCAGATTTGCAGGGAAAAGAAAATTCTGTTGCTGCAGATAGACCAACATACCAATCTATTTTCGCCTCCAAGCTGAAACAGGTTTTTGTTTGGCAACTGACAAGTATCTGAGTCACAGCTGAGGGGAGAACATAATGCCCACCTGCTGTCATATTGTTCTCCAGCTGATTGTCCTCTTGATCTGTGGTGCTCACATTCGCAACAGGGGGTGTAAGGAGACAGAGAGAGGAAAAGGGGCTGGACAGATGTGCTGGAGAGAATCGTCAAAAATGCACAGAACGGCCTCATCAGCACAGCAAAAAGCCACGTCTTTACAGGAGGGGGAAAGAGAGAGGAGAAAAGGTCACTGGGAGAGATCTTATTTAAGCAATAGTCAGTATGAAATTAAGTCTTAAATATCACTCAAACAAACAGCTCTATCTTGTCATATAAAGGTGATTTTTCCTCCTTGAATCCAACAAGTTAGTTGAGTTTTCATGCTGAAAGCCACCTTTTGTGATACTTCTACAGAGTTCTGCAAGGAGCAGCCAGGTACAAGACTGCTGCTGCCCCATGGGACTCACCCACTGCAGGAGGGGGACAGGACGGGGCAGAACAGGGAGGCTCGTGGTACTTCTTCCAGGCTCAGATCTGTCTGTGGAGACTGACCCTGGGTGGGTGGGTGGATGGATAGGAAGAACATGATTTTGTCCCCCTTTTTTCAGGCACAGCAGTAGGAAGATGTGTTTGTGTGCACACAGCTGAGATGGCTGAATGTTGCCCCTGTCAGTGAGGCTGGGCACAGAAACACAGATAAGAATGGCACAGAGGACAGATGGGACAGTCTGCCTCTGCAGTAGGACCCTTGGGGTGAGCAGTGGCAGCACAGCTGGATATTGCACGCTTGGAAATGCAGCCAAGGTCACCTGCACCCCTCCAGCCCCTACACTTGCTTTTCCTGGAACACCACCATCCTCCACCAGAGCCCACAGTGGCTCTGCAGTGTGAGACAGACTGCCCCAGAAGTCCCATGCAACCACTTCAGTCTGTCCTCCAGCACAACCCAACGTGATGTCTTCCTCCCATTCTTTCTTCCTGTGCATCATAACACAGCAATAAATATCCTGTCATTGTAAATGCCATATCCTCAGCAGTTAGCAGAATAGATATAAAAATCATTCTGACTGCATTGCTTTACCTTGCTTAGTGTAAAATATAGGTATTAAAATGGTTTATGTACATTTAAATTCAATATTTTAATACCACTTCCAACACAAATAGCTTTCACAGCCAGACAAGCAGATTACTCCACAGTGTTTTTAAAAGCTCACAAGATCTGATTATTTAGCAGGCTTTCCTTTCACTGGCCTGTGGGCCCTTTCTGCAGCACCCAATATACTCTGCTGCAACCCATTCTGGATGCCAGAACTGAATATATTACTTAGAGATCCCTTCTGAAATAGAGCATTAAACAAAAATTCCATTGAATTAGGCTGTGGTTACACACAAAGGCCAAATCCTACTGGCTCTCGCTCAAAATGAGCACCACCTTTGGCTTCTTTCAGTAAGCATTTTTATAGAATTGCCTAGAGCAGTAGTGCCCAACTTCCCTACTGCCAGCATAGAGATATTCATCCAGCTGAGAGCAAGAAGTCCCACAGAAACAGAGCTCCAAGCTCGCAGTGGGAGATGTTAAGGACCTCCATAGCATCCTTGTGTCTGCAGGACAACGAAGGGATGAGCGTGCAGCTCTGAAGTCACATCTCCCTGCAGTTGCTGTGCTGAAGAGCACAAAAGCCCTTCTGCCATTCGCTCAACACAGTCCTAATGTGAGAAAGCACCTAAATCTCAAGAACATGGGAACTGAGAACCAATCTGTGACCAAGTATGAAAATGAGAACTCCTCTGCTGAAGCTGAGACACAGCCGCTACAAATAAAGCCTTCCCAGTTAAACATTCAAGATAAGCAAAAGTCTGACAAATGCAAAAACATTAACGCAGATTTTTCAAGCATGACCAGACTTTTTGTGCTGCTGTTAGGACACTGCTTTCCCATTCCCAACACTGCCAGTTTGCAACTGCCCCTACTGTTGTGGGGCATTCACATGCTCCTATGTTGCAACTGCATTCGCTTCCAAGCAAGCGTTGTCTGTGAGATATGTTTTTACAGTGTAATTGCTTGCACAAATGAATTGCTTTTTGAAATGCCCATGATCCCCCTGGGATGCAGGCTGCTGATGGCTCCCATGGCTCCTGCTCTGTTTGGGCTCATGCCAAGGCTGCACTGCAGTCTTGCTGCAGCCCCACACCTCATCTGCTGTTGTACCCTGAGACCCCTAAGTGTCACAACCAGGTGAGTTAGAAAAGATACTATCTAAAACTGGTGGCTTATCTATGATAGAGTGGGACAGCTTTGGCAAAAGTCCAATCCTAATTATAATGTTTCAGTTTATCCTGCTGCCTTTAAGGAGGAAGACTGAAGAATGGAGCCCAAGTTTGGTTTCCCTATCTTGTAGCACATCGCAATCTTATCCTGATCCATACCTGCTGCATAGATTCTCATTAAGTATGACATAGATTTGTTACACTGCTGAGCTGGCTGTAAATTGAACTTGTCATAGTGAAGTGCATGTTTTCCACTTCTTCATCTCTTTGGTTCCTGTTGCTATGGTGACCATCAGAAATCAGAGCAAAAAAGGCAAAGGGAAAGAAGATCCTTTCTCTGTTTAAATAGTACCTTCCACCTATAACACCAGCAGTATTCTTTCTTTCCAGCTTTACTTCTTTGGATAACTACACAAAAGAACTTAGCTCTTCCAGATTTCAGGGTCTCATCCAAATCCAAAGTTACAGGCAGTGTTTTCAACAGCTTTAGGGAACCCTGGATCAGGTCTGAATTCAATACAGCTTTGCAGTACTTTGCAGCTCATGTTTGCCTAAGAACCCCAGTGCAGGTATATGCTAGTGTCCTGCTTAGTGACTGATGGTAGGAGCAAAGCAGAATGTACATACATACATACAGACATCAGCCTCGTGGATAAAGTCAATGCTGCATCTCACTTGCTATACCATGCCCTTTTCATCTCCTGGATTTATGTACCTCTTCTTTGTTTAGACAACAGAGTAAATGCTCCTTCATACTGGGCATTAGCATTATAAGATAAAAGTAAGCCAAGCATTAAATGACATACATTACAGCCTCACCACAGCCTATGTATGTAACTGATGGACTCAGCCTATTTAGCAGCAGAGCACTGGCACCAGAATCAGCTATTGCTGCTGACAGTGGGGAAGACACAAGGAACCACTACAGCTTTCATTCAGATGCAAACCCAAAGCAGCTTAATTAAGCATCCCGTACGCCAGTTAAACAGACAGTCCTACAGGCAGCCCCAGATTTGCCAGAGACTGAATCCCAAAGAGAAAAGCTTCATGTCTGAAAGCGGGACCTGAAGTTGTCCTAGCACTCTGCAGTCCAGCAGATCAAGGACTCTCAGCTGCATGCTGAAGTTCATGTCTGAAGCTTTGGGATACAAAACCACGTACTCAGATTCAGTTCCACCTTCCAGAATCCCGCCTATGCTAAATGCAAGTCATCAACACAGCACCATGCAATTTACCAACAACTGCATTTTATGGAAATATTAAAAACAAAATGCCAAACAGATGTTCAACAGACCTGCTACAATAAGAAAACAAATTAGAAATACAAGTTATGAAACTAATGACTTCTTTAGGGAGAAGGTGCGAAGAGCTTGAATTTTGATGGTTAGAACAAATAAAAATTACGAAATTAGAAGCTTTAACTTTAAAAATAGGTCAGAAGCCCAATTTTGCTCATGCTGCAAAGAGAAGGAACCAATTTCTGGGCTGACAGCAGGAGGTAGCAGGATTTCCACTGCAAAATCCAGAGTTAGAATGACAATCCCTACATAGCATTTGAATAATTTCATCTGTGCCCTAAGGTTGTGCAGTAAGTGGGTGACAGGAACAAACCTGGGTCGAATGCATCTTCATTTACACACACTGCAAACCACTCAGCCATCAACATAAGCTTATAATGCAAGGGTTGAAAATAGTTGGTGCTGAATGTTTCCAGGTGACATATCTCTTCTTCTCGCTGTAAGGCCAGAGTTTGCATCACAAATTCAAGCTCTGTGTTGCTGCTCCATCACAGCCCGCATTGTACATCCTCCTTACAAGCACAGGTTGGGAATGTGGTGATGAAGTATTTTTACAAAGCATCAATAAAAAGCTGATAACACATGAAAAAATGCATCGTGTTGCACTCTGTGTGCCTCCTAAAAGTTAACCCAGAGAACTATCTGGAAAAGGTATGTATGAAAACAACTGAAATTTGTCTGACGCAATCACACCCCAGTCAGGCTGGCTCCCATAAAAATCTTATTGAATTTAGCACAGACCAGAAATAACAAGGGAAAAAAAAAAAAACATTTCCAGTGACACGTGGGTTTGAAACACTTAGCTAAAATAAGCATTATTCTTATTTATCAGGGCCTGCTAAGTGCAGCATGAGACCAGCATGGAGCTGCTGTACAGACAGCGGGCATGCCCCAAGGTGGGCTTCATGCTCCCATTTCTGAAAGCACGCAGTCCAGTCTCAGCTCTGCTCCCATGGAAACCAGTGCTAACACTTCCCCTGATTTTAGCACGGGTATGAGCAAATGGAATCTGGTGCTTAGAGTCTGTAGCTATTCCAGCCATCAGGCAGGTATTCCACAAAAAAAAAAAAAAAAAAAAAACATCAAAAGGAAAAATATCCTTTCAAATAGCAGTTTTTTCCAATTTTTTTCATAGTTGTAGTTAGCTTGCTTATGATTCTTGTCCTTCAAAGCTGCTGGAGGGACAGAGGAATTTTAGCATCAATGGGAATAAATGAGGTCAAGACAGCCGACTGCGGGAGAGCCTGTAGGAGACCCCAAGGACTGACCCAAAGGCTGCTTAGGCCAACAGCAATGACACGTTTTGAAATAAGCCCTCAGAGAACAGAAACCCTGAGAGCAGGAGGCCAGAGGGGCCAGCGCTCACCATGCAATCACTGCACTTAACCCACCTGCTCTGTGTTTTGGCAGCTTTCACAACCACAGGAAAGCAGCGAGCTCAGCTCAAGGAGCCCCGTCTGCTGTCACACATGAGCCTCAGCTGGCTGCACTGAAAACTCAATCAAAACTGTGTTACAACAAGGAACGAGATGGATCCCAAGGTGCACAGCCTGCTCCTCTGCTTTCAAACCCCATTGCTCTCTCATATTTTACAAAAAAAACTTTGATGGAAAATATCTGTAGTTAGTTAATCCTATGAAGGATAGATTTTCTAAGTATTTCTAGGCTTAAATAGAAGTTCCGCCAAGGTGAAGGCAATTCCTTCCTCTGTCCCCTTGTCATCCTGCTTTTAAAGGATGAGATACAAGTCATTAATATTGCAGAGACTTTGCAATTCATTTACACAGTTTTACTACTTTGGGCAAAACACAGCCAAGTTCTGAGCTTGATGAGATATTGTTATCCACATAATTCATTTTGTGCAGCTTCAACAAGGTATTTGGATTTGTGGCTGTTCCCATCAGAGTTTGAAATTGAATTGAAAATTCATATGTAAGCTGCATGGATGAGGCAAGTCTGAGTATCAGGGAAGTGTCAATTAAATTCACCTTCCAATATGGAATAAAAGCCTGATGCAAAGGCCTTGAAAGAGTCCCCATTATCATATCAATTGAAGGCAACAGAAATAACTCAAGTCAGAGGTGAATACAAGCCTATTTCAAGACATGATAATAAAATTTCAATCTATGTTATTAAGAGCCTGAATGTTGATTGCTGTACGTAGTAATGGGATGTAGCGTAGCAATTTATGGTTTTTTCTTTGATAACATGCACTTATTAAGGATGTTATTGATTAAACGTAAATTAGCAGCTCACTGATTAACTCATCCCTCATCTTTACATTTGTAGCATAGCAAAGGCTGTATGAGCAATTTAGGAATTCAGATATTGCTATGAAGTTGTATCAAACTGACAACCAGACGTGCTCTCTTGGAGAAACAGATGCATGGCACTTAGGATTAGCATTGCTATTGTAGAACGTTTGCAAATGTATGTTTTTCCCAAGCAATGCTATTGGGAAGCATTTCATATAGAAAACATGAAAAATCACTGAACAAACAGTGCTCTGCTAGTGATAAGAGACTATTAGAGTGCTGGAGTCTCCACCAGTTTTCTTTTAGATTATCACTGAAAGGATACCAGAAAAGGCAATACCCAGGCTGCCAGGTCTTCAAGAGAGGAAACCAGCCCCCCAGTCCTGACTTGATGGCAATGCTCAGAAACAGCCCGCTGGCAGCACGCATGTGCTTCTCTTGCTGACACCTGGCTAAAGAGCAGCAAGGAAAGCCAGGCTGATTCCAACCAAAGACCATTCATAAGAAAAGCACACCTTCCTGCTGCTGCCAAGGTCTTTCAAGTCTCCCTGTATCACGTCCTCGAGTCTCTAGTAGTTTGCCCTTAAGAAATGGCCAGTTGAACAGGTTCAAAATGTCTTCATCGGGTTAATTGATTCACCCCTCGGTGCAGGTTTCATGCACCAACAGCCCATTTACGTGTTTGTAACACCAGTTTGGAGAGCCTTTATGGAGATGACAAGAAAACCTCAGCAGAAGCAGAGGTCAGAAATATTTTGTGCAAAATGCAACGCTTCCTTCTTTACCTGCTACGTGCCAGTTTAAGCATAACACACCAGATTTTCAGTCAGATAAAGGATGTCACTAATTACAATGCCTGGAATATAGAGATTATTTAGGAGGAAAGCAGCGCTTCAGGTACTTCTATAGCTGGAACTGGTTTGTAAAAATGACCTTAAATTTGTCAGGGAAATGTTCTTCTCTGCAAACACAAAAGTTACACTTGTACAGACTAACGATGAGAAGAGCTTAATGATCCGTAGGGGAAAAAACACCAAAACCCCAACATAAAAAAATGGAACTGGGAGCAGAAGTCCAGCAACTTGCAGAACAAGAGTCGCACCTTGAAATGACAGGAGATGTACTGAATCAGTGATCATTAAAACAAAGTGGGGAAGCAAACAGAGTTGTGTATGCAGAGTAATACCAAATCAAATCACAGCACAACCAAGTAATAGATATCATTACAGGATATCCTGGCAAATAGGTGATCTGCTGGCGAGGTAAAGAAAAGCCAGGCATGACCAGTATTTGCACCTGCAAAGCCACTTCAGCCATTTCTGGACGAGCAGCGAGCTACAGAACAGCACTACTTCATGGTTCAACAAAGCCTCTAACTGCAAATGACATATGTTCCATCACAGCCTAAATAAAACACCTGAGTACCTCGAGCAGCTCCTGCTGTGCAGTTCTGACCAGCTCTGCACACATCTGGGCTTTTGCATGTACTTAGAAGCTTTCGTTTTGTTCTCACAGTTTTTGAGTCCATCCACTCTTTCCAGAACACATATTTCCATACACCTCTTACGCAAGCACACCCCTCAAAGCACACCTTGAGCACATCAGGTACTGTCTAGAAATAATTAAAAAATAAAAATAAAAAGAAGGAAAACTCCCTAAAAGTGTTCTACATGAAAAAGTGAGTCAAATGGATACATCAAACACATTTATTCCAGAAGAGTCCTTTCATCCATATTTCAGAGCTAACTATCTGTAGCAATGCTGAGCAAGAAGATGATTGAGAAGCAATTCAAAACACAACTGAAATATGAAGCTCAAAGTATCATATTAGCTGAGGCCCAGCTGAGCAAGGAACCTGACCTGGGAATCTGAATTCCAGCAAAATTTCCTTGCATTAGCCCTAATTGTGCTTGATTTGCTCTCAAGATTCACTTAACCATAACAAGCAGAGTGGGCCACAGCCACGACTGTCCCCTTGTGTGTGAAGCATGCTGGAGGCTGGGGACCCGTAGCCATGGCATATACAAGGTTATTCTAACATCCACTCAGGAGCAGAGCTCTGGAAGCCTAAAAATAGCTTGAAATCACTTTTCCTACTTCCCTAGTCCCTTCCAAGAGACACAGCTCTTGGTCAGAAATGGCATTTCTCACTAACTGACCTAGGAGCTGAAGGACAGCCAGGCCGGCTTCCAACCTGAAAACAGCAGCTCTTCTAAGTCAGCCATTCTTGTGTGAGATGCACAAAGCAGAGCGCTGTGCTACAGGGCGAGCAGGAGTCACGTGCATACAAAATTATACTTGAAGAACCATAGCACAATTCTGCAAACTGCCTGGCAGAGCACTTTGAGTTGGGTAATTCTGACCACTTGGAACAGAAGTGCCACAGTAACGTGTTGGAATTCACTTCTTGTTTAAAAACTGCAAAGAGTTATTTACTACGACCGTAAACATTTCCCCACACCTGAATCAGAATGCTGAAAATGTCAATTCTGAAAATATTCCATCAAGATTTTTGAACTCTGGGATAATGTAAACTAAAAAGTGAACACCAGGAAAATATTACAGGTTTGTGTACCTTCAGCGGTCTGAAATTAAGCTCATTAATTAATTCAATTAATTTTTAATCTTAACTTAAGATCATTTGTTTTTCAGGGGGCAAATGGGGTCATTTGTGCTTTATATGAGAAAGTCATGCAATTATTGTATGGTAAAAGCATGGTCTTGTTGACAGTAAGGAGCTGTCTATAAAATCTTCATCTTATTCCTTTTACTTAACAATACACTGTGGATTCTCTCACCTCTCAACGCACACAAAATTGTATAATGCATACTACATACCCTGCCTTGCAGCTTCTTTTCCTTATTCTATTCCAAGCACCTCAATTCTAGAACCTGACGTGTTTTGCTCTTCAGATTAACTATGCACCTGAATGATGCCTTATGAGAAATAGATTTTTATCTTTTTATCCCAACAACTTTCTGGTAATATAAATCTCATAGCATCATTTTGAGGGAAGTTGATTGCAGACTTGAATTTAAGATGTCTACATCACGTTCTTACCTTCTGAGTCAGTAATCCCTACAGACCAGACACCATCTCTGGGCTGGTGGAAAGATGCATGACAGAGCTTGTATCTTTCATGATCTTTTTGCTTTTCACTGGCAGTGATTTATATTTGAATATTTGTGTTAATTTGCATATTCTGATCTGAAGCAATGATTATATTTGATCACCCTGGCATTACCTGCTTATGTAGAGAATTTTTTTTGCCCTGGTTGAAAATACACTAATGATGATATCCGTGCCAGCACTTTCCCAGAGTTTTTAAGAATGTCAAATTCTCCTTCATCTTTCCCACATCTGGGATATGCAGACATAGATATCATACATTTTCAATGATATTTGTACTTAAACCAGGCTTCCACGTTCACAAATGTATATACTCTTTTAATCTTCCATTCTCTCCGCAAAGCACTCAGAATATTGCAGAAGTGTGCTATTCCAACACACTGCATTTCTCATTTTCATAGAACTTGGAAATATCAGCTAAACGTCACAGTCCTATCTCCACAAGAAATCAGGAGGATTTCTAGGGCCACTTTGTCCATCCATGCTGTTCTGCACAGCCTCAGGGGAAGACTCACCGGTTTTCTCCACAATTATTAACCATTATTTACAATTATTTACAATTATTAACTGCCACGTGAAAGAAACAACCTTTACAATATTGCAAAAACTATTTACAGTAGAGCCAAAAGCAAGACAAATGGAATGAATATTCATTACATACAAAAGAAAACATCAGTGTAAGAGTATGTGTTCCCATGGGTGATCTGTGGGCAAAGAGTCCCAGATCCATGACTGTGTGTTATCATTCCTTTTTCCCAGCAATTTTGCTCTTTGAACTTAATCTGTGAAGTATTGGTTTTAGAAAATACAAAACTTTTAATAAAACTTACATACAACACTTCCAAATTCAGCTTCTCTCCAGTGCTTAGCACATCATAAAGCTTTTGTAGTTGGTTTTTGTAGAAAGACATTAGGCAACAGGAATACTCTGTTTCTGTAGCTCATAACATGTCGGTACTCTAACAGAGGATGGAGGAAAAGCTAAATGATCTCCAGAGAAACCTGGAGGCTGATGTGGATGCTGACACGAAAGGCAGTGATGAGCCAAGGAAGTTTTTAATCATTGTCCTCTCCTTGAGAGTGGTCCCAAAGCAGTAGATTTCACAAGAAAATGCCACTGTACTCCATACAACTCAGCACAGGAACCACTTATCAGGGTCCCTTTCATCACCGTGAATTAAATGTTCCATAAACAACAACGTATTTTATTTAAAACTCCAAATAATAACCTAATATGTCATACTTGAACTATTTTCCTTCTTCCCTAGGAGTTTAACTACATAGTTCAATAGAAATGTGAATGCCAATAAGGAAACACAACTTTATCTCTGTCACCAACCTATAATTTTAGGGATGTAAAGAGAAAAGATTAATTTTGGCACATTAACTCATGGTTGCAGAGTTTTTGTCACCAAAATGAGTTGTTTTTATACTATTCTTCCATTCTAATTATAAACTGTCAAGAGACCAAGTTGAATTACGGTGCTGTGATCAACAGAGTTGACCTTTTTGCTTTCCCAGTACTTCTGCTAAGTCAGTTAACTGAGAAAGTAAAATTAGAACTAAGACTGACATTGATGGAGTAAACATGAGGAAAGCAGGGAAAATGGTGGGAAATTGCTGTGCTCCCACCTCAGCGTGGCTTTAAGAGTGCAGTCTTATTCTCAGCTGAAACCTAAGTCTCCTAAATTAGGTAGAGGATTAGAAAGGAATGTTCTGATTGTTAATCATGAAACGTGCTGTAATCTTCGGCAAGCAGCTCTAACCTCCTCAATCAGAAGTCTTTTCTTACTTAATTACATGATTTTAAGTACCACTAAGGAGGTGCTGTCAGATTTACATTGGAATTCTCTTAGACGTTACTGCTGTAGTCATGGTGATGATATATAGAAATGGACAGAATGCCAGAGACCGGGGAAAATGTCAGAGTTATGGTACACCCACACTTGCTCCTTGCTCAGTACTTTTCATTTAGCTTGAGAGATTCTGTCCCTTGGTACATTATTACACCAAAATAACAAGTCTAATTGTGCTCTGTAATCTTCCTGCTAAACAGGAAGCACTTGGAGCAATTTTCACTTCTAAGCATAACTCATAACTGTTTGGGAGACTCCTGACATGGGCCACAGGTGAGAAAAGAGCAGTGGTGTATGCAGGACATGGGTTGAGACTGTTGCAGAGCTGCCTGAAAACACAAGCCTGCAGAAAGGGCTCCCAGGCAGGACAGCCACACATCCCCCAGCACACAGACAGGGCCATGGGCACCTTGCTCCCCGAAGGATGTGATATAGAAGCAATCCTTATCTTTATAGAGTAAGGAGGTCAGCATTTACTGCTGTACGCCCAGGAAGCGCACACAACTACAGGCACAGTTCGCCTGTTCATAATTTTTATAGTCTGCAATACATTTCAGACTGAAGCATTGCCCTCTTTACAAGGGTCACACGGACAGTGTTTCTCATGCTGTTCCAAATAGATTTTTGTTGTGTTTTCTTTCCTCATTTTGCAATGAAGGAAGAGAACACCCCAAGGAAACATGAAGCTGGAGGCAATCAGTTCTCAGATTCAAGGGGTAACACTGCTTTTGTGTTCTCAGGAAAAAATTACAGGATATAAATCAAGAACAGAGCCAGGAATTAGAAAAGGCCACATCAGCTAGAAAAAGAGACCCTATAAGCAGCGTAGGAGCCGTTACCAAGGTAAAGCAGTTGTAGATAATAATGTCTTATCCATCTACATTTATCACTGAACAGAGGTATTCTGGAATAGAAAGTAACTACCTTGCCTCAGCTACAGTATGATGTATATGTAAAATATGTGACATCTCCACATAATGGACCCAATGGGAATTGGGTCTGAAATCCCATTTCCTGGCTGGGCCATGGCTGTTGGTCCTGATGTCTCTTTCTCTCATCCTGCTGATTGCTGATAAGTATTTGCTTATTACAACCATCTTGTCAGTCACAAAGGCCATCACCGCAAGTTAATAATGTACCACTCTGCCGGATCAATATCTTTACAGATTCTCCTGTCCCTGATACAGAAAAGTTATTAGAAAGATTAGACTGCTTGAGCTCATTCATTCCCTTTGTGATGCAGGGGCTTCCAGGAGCTGGCTCCAGGGACAATCCAGCCCATTGTGAATAGGCCAATGAAGAACAGCCTGGGAATACAATCATGGCACAAATGAAGAGCAGATTGGCTTTTCTACCGTGGCTATGAGATTAACAATTAAATCAAAGCAGCATTCTAACACCATTACAAAGGTCACTGCTAACCTCCAGCACGCTTTATGTTCAAACTCAAATCCCATTACAAAGTGCTTTTAATAAGTAGGATTCGTGGACATGTTCTTCCCTTTGTCCCCCCACGAGCTAGCAGAGCTGCTGTGACCACCGAAGAGTTTTCAGCTAAAGCACCTAATTGACTGGAAAATAGTAACGTGATCCTTGTAGTAAGCCTTGAATTTGAATGAATAAATACCAAGACAAAATAAGGATGCACTGATTATTATTCAGGGCACTTTCATTTCTTCTAATATTTCTTGGGTGGTGCTGGCAGATGGGTGACATTTAACTAGGGTGGCAATGACTTTTGGCTTAGAAATGCAATGAAATGCCACCAAAGAAACCCCTCACTCTCTGCCCCTTCCCTAGTTAACAGCCAGTCAGCTTCTTTTACACTACATTATAGCATGGAGATCAGAAAGAAGGCAACTTTGAAGGAAAATGACATTAGCATACATTGTACACTTCCTCCAGCATTTACCAATAATATCATAAATGCTCAGTAGATGTGTCACGCTGGGTTTAAAGACCCATCTCCCTGGCATCATCCCCTGTGCCATGTGGAGCATTTATCTGCTATTGACATGTCTGGATTTCATTACGGAAGGCCAACAGGTATTAGAGATTCTCAGAGGGTTTGCTGCTTCCTGTCTATGACTGCTACACTCTTCTCAATACAGTCATTATTGCATATCATTTCCTCTTCCATAATTATTTTCTAGCAGCAACAACACACAATTGTATTGGGTTGATACACAGCCCTCTGAAGTTTCAGAGCATCACTAGGGTTTTGAAACTAGGAGCAATTCCCCCAAAATACAAGCAGCACTGTTGACATGCAAAAATGCTATCTTGAATATGAATGAATCCATCCCCAGTTAGATTTCTATGCAATAGATTTCTCTGTATTACATTCTGCATAATTAAACAACTAAACGCTGTCTTTATCAGGGAAGAAATCCTAATTAAATGTACCAGGTATGATTAGAAATAAAAGATCACTGAAAAACAAAGAGTGAAGCCTACTTCTTTGCATTTCTATAATGTGTTAAAATCTCATTAAGGAGTGTATCTATAATTTGGTGGTTTAAATCTTAGAACAGCATTAGGACTTTCAGACTTCATCCTTTCCACTTTTCCTAGAGGAAGGGATGGAACTACAGAAGTTTTTACAAGTGCGTGTTGGTTTTTATTTTATCATTTTAATAAATAGAAAAGAAACTGCTGAGTCCTTCAGAGAGAACAAATGCTTATTTATTCAAATCAGCTATTTAGAAAAGCATGGAGTATCTTCTCTCTCACTATTTAGGGTAATGATCCATTTGTGATCACAATACTATAACATCTGTCCTCTAGGGAAAGAAAAGACATAATTTCTCAGGACAAAATGGTAATTTTTTTTTTTAAATGAAGTTATTTTATACATTAAGAAGAAAAACAGGCATAAATTCCCCTTCCTTTTGCAAAGCAATCAAGCTTACTGACACGTTACTTCATAAATTCTTCTGTTTTATATACTAATACTGAAAACGTTCCTTAATTTCTTGATAGTTCTACCAATTGTGATCACGCTCTGATGACAAAAATAAAAATCAGACTTCTGTGGATGTGGGGAGGGGAACTTAGAAAATTTTCTCATGTATCAAATCAAAC
>JAOWBP010004220.1:16087447-16107814 GCA_028571105.1 Tragopan temminckii | reverse complement strand
TTTCATTGAATTAGGGCTCGGTGCTGCTCGGCTGAGCTTTTTCTTTGTGTTTCTAAGCAATCCCTCAGTGTCAGTCGGTATGTTTGTTCTTCAGCTGAACTCTGCTTTCTCATGCCTGCTCCAGTCTCCTTCTGATCTGTCAGCACTCCTGTGGACCACTAAAGCACTTCACTTTCACTGCTTTCCAGCCATTTGCATGCTAGCTGTTTGCATCCTTGCCTTCCTGGCATGCTGAATTCTTCTCAGTGCTTTCATCACAATTTATAGAGACCAGAGCACAGGGCCAGAATTCACGTTAGCCCAAAGACCAATGTACCTGCAGCCTTCACACCCACCCCAAATCACCTGCAGCTTTCCAAATGCCCAAGACAGATGCCAAACTGTAAGGTTAAAAAACTTCCAGCAGATGGGAAAAGCAGAATGAGGGGTATGCCATAAAAATGTCCCAAATGCAGCAGTCAGCACAGTGGTCACGCTCTGGTGGTTTAACTTCAATTTTCTCACCAGTCCTAGCAAGTGCATTTTGAATAGAAGACAGCTGTACAAAAGGCAGCTCTGCTGTGCACTTATTAATCTATTTTGTAAAGAAAAAGAACCAAGAAAATATTCCTGCAGGAAGAGATTAGAGAGCAAATCCGAGAGGCTCCAAGGAAGCGAGGAAGCTGCCTGTTGGTTCATTGTCTGCTGCAGCTTTATCTAGAGAGCAATCTTGCAGAAAATGCCACACTATGCATTGCTCACCTCTATACATCTCGGTAATTTAAGGCACTTTTCCAAGCAAGGACCATCATTTTTTGTCCTAGAGAACTATTTATAAATAAAGCTGATGTTTGTCAAACCTCTGACTTCTGTTACGAAACTTGCAACTACAGTTTTTTTCCTCCATTGCACTTCCAGAGACTTATTGCTGAATAAAACCTCTACGTATAGTTGATATGCAGTTCTATAAATGTCAAAGTAATGGAATATAGGTCAGGAATCGATTCACTGGGCCAGGGCAGCTGCAGCCTCCCACTATCTCTCCCCAGAGCCCGGCCAGCTGTACAACACTCACATGCAGGAGGATTCTGGCTGTGCAGTCCTCCTCTCTCCTACCAAGCACGGTGTCAGTCCATTTGCACTGGGTGAAAAATAGCCTGCATGCTTATTTATACTATTATTTGTTAAGTATTTCCAAACACTTGTGTTTTGTGGTTGGGTTTTGTTTTGTTTTTTAATTTGTTACCCTAACCTTCATTTTCTTTTCTCCATTAAAATTTAATCCTATGACCATAAAATAGTTACTTTTTTCTTTAATAAATCTCTCCTGACAGACAGTCAATCTTAATGATAGCAGATCCCTGCAATACACACCAGGAACCAGGAGAAAAAAAAAAATATTATGAAACACATCATGCATTACAGAATCAATATGACATGTTGTATCCACAACTTGGTTTACCCAAAGAGAAGACAGCCCTCCATCAATTTTATTCTACAAAAGAATGCATTTACCATAGAACTGCTTAAATAATCACAAACTTAACTGTAGCAAATGTAACAAGAGCAGCTGTGATAAACTAAGAAAAATTTCCTAAAATGCTAACGCAGGCTCATGTTTTAATTTTAGCAAGTCATATATGAGAAAAGCCATCGGGTTACCAAAAACTTAGGTGTACTGTAAAGATACTCAAAAGGAATACAGATCTTTGGCACCCAGAAATGGCTTTGCAATGCAAGCCAAAACATGGCAAGTGGGGCTACTCAGAGATCTTAAGGTGCACTCCTGGACCCCATGGGACTAGGCTAAATCTTACATGGGAACAGAAACCATGCTTGGACACTGCTGGGTTCATGGTGGCAATTCCCAGTGTTGCATTTGACAGCAAGGCTCCTTCCCAAAGCAAAGCTCTGAATTAGCAGTCACAGAATAAAATCTGGGAAATCGATATGCAGCCACTGAGATAGAGCAGAGCACAAAATCAAAGCAATGCTAAGTTAGATCAAATTAGGGATGTCACTGAGTTGTGTCCTCAGCACCAACCAATTCATTGCTGTCTAGGTGAAAGTGTTTCAAATATATGCAAAGAAGCTGAATATCAGGCAGAACTGCAGGAGCTTGAAGATTCAAATTAGGACACACATTAAATTTGGCTGTTCCTTTGTGCAGAAGGCTCACACACTGAAGCTCATCAGATGAATCCCACCATCAAAACAGAAGTCCTTTCACCCACCACCTCCACACCTGGACCCTGCTGAAATCTGAGTTCAAAGCGAGGCAGAAGATTAAGGTCACTGATGTAAGCTCACAGCCAACTTCTTCACTGTAAGTGCAAGCACAGTGCCAGCTAACAGTGCAGCCCCTAGGGTGCAGTTGCCTGAGAAGCAGAGAAACATCAGGCTCAAATGAATACCCTCACAGCTACCTGAAACTCTGATAGAACAGATGGGGTAAAACATCTCTGCAGCCCAGCACCATGAGAAGTGCAAGGCACAGCCTCTGCTGTAGAGGACCAGGGATGCATCTCAGCAGTGCTGGAGAAGAGCTGTGGAGCAGCATGGCTCAGAGCTACTGCTGAACAGAAATGTTCTAGTGAGCAGTCTAGGTGCCTCTTCCAAGGACCAAGAGAACAGCTCTTGTGTTCCAGTGTCTGCAGCCAGCCCCCCAGACAAAGTGGGGCTTTACAGCAAGAGATCTCTGATGCTGGCATCAAACTGCACCAGGAAAACCAAGGTTTTTTTTCTTCTGGTATATTTGAAACTCTTTGGTATCACATGGGAGGAGGCTACTATTAAAACACACAGCCAGCTTTGGTGCTTATAAGATCAGAGCAGCAGAAAGTGCTTTTCCTAGCCAGTGCTGTTATGAGATCCCAGCGGGGCTCTGTGTGCTCTCGGTCACAAAAATGGGAGCAGACAAATGTCTGCTCAGCATCACCCCTGGCTTTCCCCATCTCTCTAGTTTCTGCACTGCGTCTTAAGCTGGAGCATCTGTTTTACCCAAGAGGCCCAACAGACACACACACACTTTATGAAACCGTTTCTGAGCTATTGGATTTTAGTTCCTCCTAATCCATAAGCAAATAATTAAGTTCAAAGGATCTCTAATGGCCTGTAGAGGCCTGGCTGACAAAAGTGCTGCCTCTACTTTAAAAGAAATTCAGGTTTGTTAGTAGGGTAAGCACAATTAAAATGCACAGTAGCCCTCTCTAATAGCAGGTGAGAGATTTCAGAAGGATTGTTAGGCTGTGAACTCTGCATTTTCCTTAACACCTTCTCTCTATTCATATCATTAAAGTCTTTTGAGAAGCCCTGAACAAACAACACAAAGGGCTTTATTATTGTGAGTGAAATGCAGGACAAACAAAATAAAATCCAAAATTTTAACAGGTATCTCCAAGATTTGCATCAGAGATAATAGAGGTATTCTGAGTTTTCTGTTTTTCTGGTTGAGGCTGAAGAGCTGGTGGCAGCACCTTGTTTATAGGGCAATGAATCAGACAGAGCACTTGCCTGGTTTTGTCTCTTTGCTAACTGGCCTTTAATGTGCACTACTTACTTTATTGATGCAAAGCACATCTTGAAGTGTGTTTGCCAGGCAAAGAACCCAGTGTGCTAATTAATATCTTGGAATGACCATGGACTAATGATACTGGTTTGGGGCTGCTGTAAAAAGGTTTTTTTGTTCAACTTTTCTTAAAATCAAGGAGGTTCATGATATTATTTGCATAGGAAGCTCCACCCCCAATGACACTGCAGTGGAGAATGCAGGCAGCACGTAACAACTCGTGGTGATGGCGATGACGGATGGTGATACAACACAAGGTCCTTCAGAAAGGACCACCTCACCATCAGTGCCATGAATCTTTCTCATGCATTTGGAGATCACTTTTTTCTTCCCATTTCCTACTAGCTATATTTTGCAAGAAATTGTCTTTTTTTTCCCCCTGAACAGAGGAAACATACATTTTATAAGTCTCAAAATGCTGATTTTTGTCAATACACTCAGCTCTTGAAGCATAGAAGGAAGCAAATAAAACTAAAATCTATGTTATGCACCAATCTGTTTCTATGGTTTAATGCTGCAGGAAATCACAAACTGCTAAACCTTTTGGGGATGCCACAATCCACACCGCAGAGCACAAGTCTGAACACGGTTACAAAAATTATGTAAACTCAGGGTGATGGCTGCAAGTGGGCAGCTCTGGTTATTGCTGAGCTGATGTAGCTGCCATCACCGCACCTACATTGAATGGATGAGGGTTCAACCTCTGAGCCCCCTGGGAAGCCTGGGAGCAGACATCCCAAAGGTGTGCAGCTGTGAGCACAGCCTGCACTGAGGGCAGCTGGGCTCCCCTGCACCAGCTCCAATCCCAGCTCGATATCCTAGCTTTTATAGATGCTGGGTATTTTGCTCCAGTGTCCTGAGGCTTCTATGAGAGCTTTTTCCATTATTAACAAACAAAATGAAAACACACAGAAGCAGCTATTGTGATTTTGGGTGCTGAGACTGGAGGCATCCACACCTCTTACAGATCCCCCACGTGCTCAGGATGCTGCAGAGCTCCTGCTGTACCAACAGTATCTTACTTAGTAAGGACAAAGTAGCGGCATGCAGTTGCCCAGCATCAGCACCTGTCTGCTCACCTCCACTTCTCCATCCCTTAGATCACACACAAGACTTAATTCAGGCAAGTGAATACATTTGGTGGTGTTGCGTGTCCATGTTGTTATTCAATCCTATACACTGCTGCATTGTTGAGTGTAAATGCTGTTCCTTTTTAGGCAAGGAGCACTCAAGGAAAAAAGCAGATCTTGCACTGCACTGTTGTTACATATCAGGAAGAGGAAGGCTGAGAGAACATTTAACTCATCATTCAGTCTATCTTGGTAATTTCCCTTCGATTCATGCCCTTCTATAGCCCCACTGAACTCTTTGAAAGCAGGGAGGCATGAGATATTCCTGCAGGGCCCTTCAGCCTCCCAGGCCCAGAACCACAAGCTGCTGGTGCAGAAGGAAGGATGTCTCTGCTAAGCCTCTTGGTGTCAGTCATCATGTGAAGAAAAACATTCTGTGATAGCATCTGCAGGTTGTCCTGATTGATTTTGGCAGAAAAAGATGCTCAGACATGTACATGGGCTGTTTCTAGCAGGAGAAAAGTATCCCCTCTAACAACATTAATATGAGCAAAAGTGGAAATAATATATTTAGGACAACTTAAATAAAATCACTCCCTAAGGACTTCTCTACAATTAAACTTTTACCTACAATCAAGGCTGCTACAGAGATGTTTATGTCCCCAAGGATTGTGTGATGTTATGGCTCACGAGAATAGTCCAAATGAGATAAGCACCACCACCAAATGATATCTGTGCCAGAGTAAATAGAAGCATCACAGGGATTTTGATGGTCCGCTGTGCCAGAAAGCAACCGAAAGCTTAACAGACATGACGGAATCAGCAGTACTTGAAGACAGACTAAATTTTCCTGTGCATAAAATTCTACATTGTGGCCTTCTCTACAATATTTCCCAAAAATTCTTCAATTATTTTAAGTTCTAGCAATTATTTATTAGTTCTTATCTAAATTTTCATTATATTACAGACCCTGCTATTGCTGTGATCTTACACCTTCATCGGAAGAGAAATCTACCTACTTTATGTGCACAGTGGTTGCAGCCTATTAGTGCATTCAGACCCTTGAATTATCATGCCCCTGGCAGGTGTAGCACAGCTCTCAGAAGGAAAAATAACTGTGAATTATTCCTTTCATTCTGTAATAAGAAAGCAGCAGAGGGTAAGTATGAGGAGTGCAGTAACAAATCAGTCCTTTGGCCTTCCTGCAGTTCCCATATCCTCTGTGGAGACAGACTCACAAGATACACATAATGGATGAATAGCAGGGTGCTATCATCATCCTGTTCTCCCCTCTTCCTAGTTACGTGTTACACTGCAAAGAGCTTCTGCCCCTGGTACTGCAGATCTCCCAGAATATTTCATTCTCAGCAGATCTTGGAACATTTATGCCTGTACTGTACCCTGCAAAAATGATCTTCCCAAGAGAAAGAAGAGCTGCAAACCACCACGCATTATCCCAGAAGCTCCTCCTTCCACCCCGATATTACAGAGCCTGCCTTTGGGAACAGCAGGGTGCCATCCTGGTCTGCATGCTGTGATGGGCAGGTCTGATTACCAAGGAAACAAAGCAGCCAAGCACGTGCTTCTAAGCTGGATGCACAATAAGGATCTTCAGAGCCACTGCCTATTTTCACTCAAATATACTATCACATCTGTACTCCTGGGCTCAACTTCGTGGTTATTCTCAGGGTTTTAAATTGTTTCTCTTAAGAGCATTAGTTCCCCATTGCATAGCTCATCAAAAAACATGAATGCCTGAAGATAAGTGCTACGAATAAATAACATCAATTTTCTTAGCCACCAAATTGACAACACTAACATGAAAACTTGCAAAACTTATTCTACAGCTATCATTTTTGTTTATTTAAGTCTTTTCTTCTTGGAAATAATCCACAAAAGAGAGTTTGGCATCCCTTTGTTTAACTGAATTTATCATAAAAAAATACGTGAAGTCCTTCTCCCACCACCAGTACACACTCAAATGTGTTGCTTGAGAAATTAATTAGTCAACATTTTAGCTTTGCAGTCTAACTTATTTATCTAAACTTTCAACAATTTGGCTTTGATCCTAAGAATCTGCTGAGCAACCAGAAATCAACAAATGTAGGCCGGGTACCACCTCGACAGCAGATGCTCTCAGTAAAATGAAATGTCATAATGCTGGCTAGCTCAAAACAGTTCTGTCCTCCCAGAAGCATCACTTCCACGTTATTATATACTGCCAACAAGTGTAACTTTGCTCCAGTCTCTTTTTACCTCTATAAAACAGCAGCTGCAGTCAGTGCCTGCAGCACAGATAGGAGAGACATACGTTTAGTTTTCTTTGCACTGGGTTCATTTTGCTCATGCTTTTGGTGGAGGCATACATCAGAAGTGGAAGCATTCACAATGCTTTACAATCAGTCTCTTTACAGTTGTACTGTTACCGCTGAGAAAACATTTGGGTATTCAATTACTTGTTGTGTAGTAGTGAGAACATGATTCCAAGTATGGAGTTGGTTCAGGGCAAGGTGGAGAAGATCATTACTTGCACAAATCACTGCCATGATCTGATTATATCTGGTGCTGGCGTGCCATTATTGTTTGGTTTAGTCAAATAAAGCTTTTGCTTTTTCATTTCTGCAATTGGTGGGTAAGAAGATTGATTATGTATGAGATGAAGGAGCATGTAGGAATATGCTAATGCTGATGTTAAAAGTACACTTTTATCTTGCAGCATTAAGTGAACAGAGGGAAGAATGAGAGTTGGCTGCTGTGAGCTGAGAAGGTTTCTTTTTGGGGGGTGGTCAGAGTCATGGCTTCAGAAGATTGTAATCTGCCTCCAACTCTGACAACTGAGAAACTCTATCACAGCACCCGAGGTGTCTAGAGCTGAGAACTCAGACCCAAATGCTCAGCTGTACCCCAGTACATACTTTCTAAAGGCCCCACTTAGTTTTCCTTTACAAAGAAGATAGCATAGATCAACCACAGTACGAATGAAAGTCAAGTCAAGCTGAGTGAACATTCATCATATTCACTTGATTTTAGCTGAGACTCTCTGCATAAGCTTCCCTACTTCCCCCTTCTGCTAGTGGGACTAATCCTAACCAGAAAGCCAGATGTGCGTTCAGCATCAGTATGGCATTAACCTTTTCATGAGAACTGGGCAATATATCTGCAATGAATTTTTGAAGATTTTCACAAATGACTACTTATAACCCCTCCAATTAAGAGGAAGTTGGCTTCACGAGGAAAAAAAACCAACATTTCCCATATTCTGAAGTAACAGCAGCACTTAACTCCCAGTCTTGTAATTAGAAGGTTCACGTGGAACAAAAGAAATAGCAGGTGTTGCTTCCTAAGTTTTCCATTACCACCAGAGGCTGCCCAATTCCCACCCACACCACACAGCCTCATCCCACAGCAAAACTGAAGGGCACTGGTTTGGACCAGGTCTGCTGGAATCCTCCCACTTCTCTGTTCTCCTCCCACAATCCAGTTATCACAAAACTAAGCACGAGGCCATTTATCACAGGAATGTAGTTGCTTACATCTTTTTGTTAAAGCTCAAAGCAGTAAGAAATAACCAGAGATACAGAGATTTGTTTTTCAACAAGGTGTTAGAAGCATTATATTGTTCTCTGGCAATTAATATCTAAAGGCAGAGGGAGCAGAACTTCACCTGAACACACAGCAAACTCTCCAGCATGCTGCACAAACCTGAGACCACTGCAGGACCACAGCCTCCACCACTTCTAGTTACACTTCAAGAGCACGTTTGTGCTGTTATCCCCAAATGAGATAAGGATCATCATAATGGTTTCTTAATATTCAGATCTCAGGACAGTATTTATAGTCATGTAAAATAGGTGTTTGATAAAACTAATAGGGTAGAAATACTTTATCTTTTGACAGTAACTCAGGAAATTTTAAGCACCAACAAAATAAATGAGCTTTTCTTTCAAACTAAATTACACCCCTAGCTTTTTCCCCCCCATTCTACTACTCTTCCATGGAAATTAGTCTATTTAAGATGCAAAGAATCAAAAGGCATTATCATTAAGTAAAAAACATGTCCAGACAAAGATCTTTTTAAAATACTTTACAGCTATGAAACTGCAAATATCACAGTGAACAATGCTACTTTAGGGTTTCTGTTGTGCACTGCAATCTGCACACTCGTCTTCTGATGAAACTGTGAGCTTTCTGAAGCAAGAACTCTTTTTGCAATGCTGGCTTTCTTTTAGTATTCTCAAACAGATGTGATGTGTATTACAGAATATGGAAATCCTTCCTCAGGCTGGAAACAGCAGGGAGTACATGGGATGCAAAGCTTTCTCTCTCTCCGTGATGGAAATGGATGAGTTATACAGGAGGACACAAAAGTTCAAGGTTGTAAGAAACCTACAGAAAGCTATTTGATAAAAGACATAGTCCAAGCAAACAATGGGAATATGAAATAAGGAATTAAATCTTAGGAAGCAATATGCAATTTATTTGGAAAAGCATTCTCTTGTGATGGGATGAATCATAGGATGATATTTTACCCGCAAATAAGTAGAGAGCTAATAAATTTGCAAATACTGATCTCTGCAGACTTATCACTGACAGTGGAACCTGCAGCAGGGAATCTAATCAGCTGGTGTAAACACAAATACTGATATTCATTCATTAAAACTTGGGAAGTTAATACGTGTAGTTGGGCATGGAAAGAAACCAAACTGCTCAGGGAGTTCTTCCACTGGTTTCATTTGGGTAGAGATCCACGTACAAGCTCATTTCACTGCAGTACATACTTCTCACTTTTGTTCTTTAGATTCTACATCCTTCCCAGCCATTACTACAAGGAATACCTGGGAGTGCTTTTCCTTTCAATTACAGAACACATCTTTTGAAGACTTCTTTTACTTCCTTCCTTCTCTATTCCAAAGATGCAATTGTGTTTTCCTTTCGTTCTCCTGGTCTCAGTCAGACAGCAAGACAGTAGCATCTGAACAATTTCCAAGATAAATACATTATAAGAATGTGAAAGCATTTGCCTTAACCTGATCTTGTAATCGTACAATGTGCATCCAGAGCTTGTGGAATCCATAGCCATGCAGGACTCAGTATTTCAGTCTGTCTAAGCTGTCAGTATGGTCCTCTGAGCTGACTCAAAGCAGCACAAATAGCTGTATATAGTCAATAGCAATAGCATTTCCACTTCTTTTTTCACAAAGATCTTAAACAGTGCCCAAGCACTTGCAGTCCCCAGACTCACATCTGAACTCTTGCTTCTGCTGCTATCAGAGAATTAGTGCACATTGGATTTTATTTTTAAAACCAAACCAAGATGCTCCTGTAGTTCAGAAGCAGACATTTTACATTCTAGAAAATACAAGGCAACAAACAAAATTCACAAAGATCTGTATAGTCTGCGTTGCAAGAGGGGTAGTGAGAACAGCATCAGCTCCTGATGCAGCTCCAGCACAGCAGGTTACATGCTTTAAACTTGTGGTTCGTACCATGTCCTTCAGAAGACTTTAGCCTTCAAGACAGCTAGAATGGGCATGTGCTTTCTGTGTTTTTTTCTCCTTGGTAAGCACTAGGTTTAATGCACAGTCACTCTCTGGGTGTCTGTTTCTCTTCCAAGTCTCTCAGCAAGCGCATCCACAGCCCTCACCTATTGACCAGCACTTGTCAGGAGCCACACGCTGCATGCACAGCCAGAGGAGCCATGGATTGCAGAAGCAGCACGACAGATTGTGCAGAGAGGCTGCCTGCCACTGCCTGCTCCTGCACTGGAGGTTTTCAACTCAGGGCTGGGGCAGGTGAGAAGCCCACAGGAACAAGTGAGTTCAGACACAGGAAAGTGAAGCTAATGAGCATTTTAGTACCTCAGAAAGGTACAAAGTGAAGAGCAAACAGCTAAGTAAACGCTCATTTGATTAGTTAGCAGAGGGCAAAATACTCTGCCCTATGTTGGGCAGAGAGCCTATTCACATAGTGCACAGGACTCCACAATCCTGGGAAGCAGAGCTGTTTGGGCTCAGGTCACAGCTCAGCATCCTAAGGCTGCCCCCAGCAACGACATGAAATTCTGAGGGGTATTTTTGAGATCTCCACCCCCTGCAATGTGTGAGGCAGAGTACTGATGTCTATGCTGGCCAGCCTAGCCTGTCTCCATGGGAAATCACTGCTTGAAACTCTTCCCATCATAACTTCACTGTGTTGCTCCCACTGCTCACTCTCCTGTTTCCTCTCCCCCTCAGTAGAGTTCTGCAGAGGTGGATCATCAGGCAGGTGCAGTGCCTGGGACTGGGTAACATCATCAAAGAGAGGTTTGCAAGCAGCCTTATCAGTAAAGCAAGTTTTGGAATTGAATCTCTAAGTCCAACAAGTGAAGGAAGTGCAGAGCTGGTGTGACTGAAAGGGGCTGGCTGGACAGGCAGCAGCCAACCCATCCTCTCCTGCTACTCACAGCACTTTATCCATGCCAAAATTTAAGCAAGGAACTGACCGCTCCTTATACACAGCTTTATGTTTTGTAAGTCTAAGGCAACAGCACAATACAAAACATTTTTTGATTAGCAATAAACCAGTTTATCTTTTAGAGTTGCTCAGGGCTGCTAATGGTTCCATCAGCACAGGTAGAGAATGATGCCCATTGATAAATGACAGACTCCTTTGGAGTCTGGTCATGATGGCTAAAAGCTTTGAGAACACAAAATGTGTTCTTATATTTGTAAAAATGAATACAGTTAAGTTGCATTCAAATATTACTCATGAATTTGTAAAGCAGTAATACTTTTGTATACACAGAATAAATGAAAAAATAATTCTTGTGTATCCAAACAGCACTACAGCATAAGGGTTGTGTCTGTAGAGAATATAACCTAATTCACCTGCTTTCATATGTGATCTTTCACATTTCAAAAGAAAACAACAGATGAAAAATTCAATACTACATTTACTTTAAAAAAGTGGAGAAAAGGTCATTTATTGGCCTTTTTCATTATTAATATCTGTCTAGGCTTATATTTTAAATACAAAGAATCTTTGCAACAGCCATTTACATTCAAGGCTTCTAAGTAGTTTTACAAGTGGCCTCATACATCCGCTAAGTTGAAACAAACCTGATCCTTTCAAATTAATCATGCCTGCCCCAGCTTTCTTCAAGAAAAGGAGAATGCTACCCTAACACCTGGCAGCTCTTCCAGAGCCTTGGAGTCAAGAGTCGAACCAAAGCAAAATGAGCTGGGCGAAGGCAATACTGAATCCAACATGGAGAACAAGCCAGGAACTGAACTCCCATTCTAGAGCTTTTGAGAAGCTTCATCACCAATTCCTTCAGTTGGCATTTATTAAGCTTTTTCCAACATGATCCAAACCTTACTGAAGTTAAGAGAAACAGTCTTCACCATCACTGAAGAGGTTGGATCAAAACATGTTTAAAAAAAAAAAAAGAGGGGAAAAAAAGAAAAAAAAAGAAAACCACAGTGATTTTCAAGCCTCCCCTCTCCCCTGCCCCAGCCAACCTGAGTTTGAACTTCTGCCTGCTGCCTGCCACCACTGCTCAGGTAGCACATCCCGCAATGCTTCTGTTTTCATTTCTCAGCATTTCCTTTCTGCTTTTAGCACTGAAGTCAACATCACAGGTAAGAGAAGCAGAACGCACAACAGGGAGTTTTCTTAGATGTTAGCACATCCTATGGCCTTACAAGTCAGAGCATCTTATAAAACTGTTTTAAAAATCCATGAGTATGATTGGAAAGCCTTCTGCCTCCAGGGGTGGCTGCTCAGTACCATGAAATGTGTCATACAGCTCAGATGGCAGTGATATATTCACATACAGAGGTAACAATGCAATGTGGGAAATGGAAGTGCAATCATCCTTCTTATAAATAGTTACGATAACATAAGGTAAATTTGGGGAGAAAAATGGAGAAATGAAAGAGGGGTGAAAAAAACGGAATGGCCAGCAATAGTAGCCCTTCATCCCAGGTGAATAATTCAGCACTAAGCTTTAATTTCTGCTTAGAATAAGTATTTATATGAATGCACTAAAAGACAAATGCTCCACCTAAGATTTGGCTTTTGTTTTAAAGAGATTGCCCATGAAGCCAGTACTAATGTGATTCATCACAACCTACATGCTACTGAAATAATTTCTTGTAGAGTTCTGCCAAGCACAATCATCAATCTGACAAACTGCAGCACTCATGTATGCATATCTTCCAAAATAAAGTAATATAAAAAGAAACCGTGGACTTTTAGGAGCCAGTTCAATAAAACACCTCTTCTTTTTGGAACAGAGTGCAGACACTCACATATTGATTGAAATAATTAGCTATCTGTAGTGTTTTCTCTATGTACTGTCCTGCATGGGGACATATCCTTAGTTTTCAAAGGCAGCCTTGTTAAGCAACATGCAAAAAGAACGAGGCCACATTGATGTATAAGCCTACTGAATATTGGCATATTGTATACATTGACAGCTTAATATTGAACTAATATTTGCTAATGGAAGTTCATTCATTCATGTTATATTCAATAAGTCCATAAAGTGAAAAATAAACTTCCAATAACACATACATCATTCACTACTACACAATAAAAGACATTTCTCATAAGAGATTTAGATTCAGATAGAAGCTATAAATTAAGGCCCACGTAATGAAGAATTACAACTAGTGAAAAGTTTGCCTTTGACTTTCACAAGCGTAAGCTTACATTCTAAAAAAAAATTCACTAACATTATTACAAGATCATGTGGGACTTACAGATACTGAGCACTTCACAATACAGAAGTCATTCCTTCAGGTGAGCACTGGTTTTCCATTGAAGGCAGTCAAATACTTTTTCAGAAACTAGTACATTTTCCTCTTAATATAATGTGAGCAAAACAGATGGAGCTATTCATAACATAAAATATACTTTAAGATGGATAAGGAGTAAAAAAAATCTTTCCCTTTCGGAGTATTAGAAGTCTGGCTTGGATCTGCATATCTTATCAGGTAATTGGCTCAGTCAGATAAAAATCTCCTGTAGATATGTTTTTTTGCTCATTGCCTTTCTAGTAAATCAATCCTTGTAATAGTATATAAAACCTAACCACTATCTAGATGAATCCCTACTTATCAGGTCATTTGACGACACATTGCCTAAATGAATTTCATTTGTAAAGTCTTCCCTTATCCTTTCAATGCCAAGATTCATAGCTAATATGCCTGAATGTGCAGCATTCATATTTGGTGGAAGTCTAATACACTTGGTACACAGATGAAGTGAAGAACAGGTAAATGTACCTCATGCATTTGATGCACACATCGTGAATGAAATTACTTGTGGTGCTACTATCTACTTGATGGCAATGAACTCATCTGCTGTACCAGATATAGGCCAGTATAATTATGGAAGAAAGTCACTGCCTCTCAACACTGGCTCTTCTGGACAAGTCATTCCATGGGGACAGGAATTTCCAACTCCAAACTGGGAAGAACTTGCAGGAAGCAGTTTACTGAATTATTTTGTCGTCTTCTTGGTTCATGAATCGTCCATGCAAAGAACACCACGTTCTCAACTGAATTCACTATTCAACACGTTATGTTTATTATGGCAAGAAACACATTTTCATTCATTAACTATTTACAAATTACTACTCCTTCATATTCGCAAGGGATCATCTCACGTACCCTCAATCACCCAAAAACACAGCATACAGAGCATGTTGCTATTACACTACTCTCCATTCACATACACCCTCAACAGGTTTTTCCAATAGTTTCATCACATCTTGAGGACGGATCACAAAGGTATGTAGGGAGTCTACCTCTCCCTGTGCAGGTTTCTCTTTCTCCATTACTCAGAGATGATCAGCTCTGACTAGATGCCTGAATCTCAGACAGCTAACTTAGCAAGATGAATTCCAAAAGTAGAATTTCCCCCGTATGCTCAAGAGAGTCTTCCATCATGAAGAAATACAAGAGCAACAAAAAGTATTTATCAGGTTAAAACATTTTCCTTACTCAAAATCCAGAAATGTAACCATTCCATCTGCTCTGCAGGACCGAAGGGGCTCACACCAGAGCTCCAAATGCTCACAGACATTTCAGTCAGAGCTGTGACTATATTCTAGTATAGAATCAAGTAGCTAGGAAGAAACGACATCCCACTTTTATGAATACAACTACTGCTATGATGATTTGTTTCTGATCATACCGATAATACTAACTCACACGTACATCTTTGTACCTAAGTGGGGCAGAACCTTTCACCCTTTCTACAACCTTGCCACGTGCTGCCAGCATCACTGATTGCAGCATAATTCCTTACACTTTTCAAGTTACATTAACGTTATTTGTATTCTTTTCCTGGAACTTTTTGGGTGCAATTTCTTTTTCCAAGGAAAAGACAATAACAAAACTCTAACACAGAAGTGGTTTATTTAGTGTAGAGTAGTGCTCCCTTCCTTGTTCAGTTGTGCAGAACTAATCTACACTGCAACCTTTCACTGTTAAGAGCAGATACTCTTCGCCCCAGGGATAACATATCCCTGTTAGAAAACCTAACCTGTTATTAAGAAACTCTCCACATCAACAGATATTGCCATGCACGTCTTGTCTTAAATTTGCCACCAAGATGAAGCACCTCTGATAAATATTCGGAAGGGGAGACTTTCCACCCTTATTCTAATGCCTTTTTAGCCTCGCCTTTAGAGATGCAGAGATGATGATATTTACTCAGCCATTTCACCTTTCCCCTCCACTTCTCTGAGTGGCTCTGATAAATACTGGTAATTTCAAGATTTAATTTTGACTCACTCCTCCCCTAACAAAAATGATCATGTCATTTTCTCCCCCAGGGAGAAGATTTTTGAAACAATATTAACTTGTTTTTCTGAGGCAGAAAAGCTGTTTGTACATTGATAGCAAATTCTGTTTAGTGTTTTATTATGCACAGTGGATAAATATTAAATAGATCAATAGGAAAATAAAGCTGTTGCAAGTTGATCTCCATGGAGCGAGAAGAAATGCAGAGAAAATAAGAATTATTAGGGAAAAAGAAAATTAAATTTTCACATTTGAGATAATAAAGCATGTCACGTATGCTCAGCAGTTTCCCTAATCTAGCCTTACTTAATTGCGTTCTCTGTAAAGACACAGTGTTTCATTTCTTCCCCCAATAGATCTTTTTTGCTGGGTGAGTATATAGTGTAATTACCAGCTCCCAGCATTATCTCTACTTTTATTACAAAATGTCATGATTCTGAAAAGAAAAATTTCATGCGTTATATAATGTCAATCATGTGTCTTTATGAGATGGAACAGCATTCGATTTGTTCAAAATGGTTTCAAGGGAGGGGGGAAAATGTCTTTCATGAACGGTCATTCTTAAAAAGCTCTACTCCAATCCCTCAGCTTAAGAGCACAGTTATGATCACTCACTTTAACAGAGATTTGTGTGCGTCAGTAAGAGCTTTTAAGTCTGGATGTACAAAGTTCATAAAGACATAGGAAGGCAAATGTCAGTCTTTTTTCACAAACTTCAAAGCTCTGTTTCCATTTAGGATCTCTGTAATTAAAACGTAAGTCACCGTAAGCACACACCATCTGAAATTTACCTTGAAAAATGTGATACTTCCGTAATTATTTCTCTCACCAAAGAAATCACAAAGAGAAAGCAGTGACTTGTTTATAGCTCCTAAACCTCTAGCTCTCCAAAATAACAATGACGTATTACATTCATAGGGCATTCTGACCACACAAGGTTTTATCCATTGCACAGCACAGGAGAAAGCAGGTGACAGAAATGAAGCAGAGGCTGATATTTAGCCAAGGGGCAGTGCTAGCATCCACACTCACCATTTGGCTATGCTCCAAAATTCTCTACTATTTAGTAAATATTTCTGGAAATGCTGTTTGGCATTAGATAGCCTGACCCTGTAATCCGTACTCGACTAAAACTCCCACATAAGCCATGACATTTTGTAACAAAAATGCATCAGTCACTGGAGTTCTACATTTACACACTGATTACAATGGGGCCTGAAATGTCAGTGAAAATACAGAATCTCCCAAACCAAAACAAGAGAGCAAAGGGTGATAGATCATAACTGATATCACAGAAATAAATAGGTTGGCCTTGACTCTACAGTGTTTCGGACTGGGTGAAATCACCATAAACTAACAAAACTAATAGAATACCTGTGGCTTCATTAGAATATCTAAATATTACTGAGTATCAGAAAAGTCCAAAGTTGTCAATAGAGATTTATCTTATTTATACAGTATATCTATGCCAGGTACGTACTTAAGAATGTGTGTATACGCAGAACTTACAATAAACTTGCAAAAAATAGTTCATTTAGGTTAAAAATCAATTTATTTGCATTATTTGAATATATTTCTGAATGTATTTACTATGGGCCATATGCAGAACTCAGGACAACATCCAAACAGTGAAGGCTACTGTCCTTAATGCAGATTCTGCTGTAGCTGTTGTTACTTTCCTGTACTGATGAATACACACTAATTCTTTCCTCCCAGCATATGCAAGTTCTCCCAAGCCTGTGTTTCCATTTTGTAAAATCAAGATCTACGCACTTGTAACTCTGTTACTATGGAAAACAGCTTCATTTTAAGAGACCTCTGAGTTTGCTACACCTTTTACCTGTCACTCCGTTACTTGGTAGCGTGGACCTACCATCTTCTGCTGCTGAGCAATCATATCATACAGGTTAAAGTGGAAAAAAAAAAAAAAAAGACAACTAATAATTTTTGGCATGACTCTCCAGCCACCAAAAGAATCGAATCTCAATGGGAAGCTGTCCATTTGTAAATGAGAGTTTGGGGTTTTATCCTAAATCTCATACTATTGCAGCACCGGTTGCTCAAGACAAATGATTAACTGGAAAAAAAACCACGTGAAAAAAGATTGCAGTCATTTCCCACACATCTGAATGGAAAAGATTAGTGTAAGATGAATACTTAAAGAAATTACAGAGCATCTAGAACAGCGATATATAAAGCTATTCTTCGGATGAGGTATTTTCAGGGAGCTCACAGTGCTGGAGAACATTATCTAACGTATGCCTGCGGTGATTACACTTCAGACAAGTCACGTTGCTGGGAGTGAGGCATCTAATTCCTCTCTCTTCTGAAGTTATGCCATCTTACAACACACATCAGAAAGCCAGGTCTCCACGGGAACGTGCCTACATCTTCTGTTTTATTACTGGACCTGCAGGAGATCAGGAATGTCTTCTGTTCCAGGTGACAGCATGAGTTTGAGGGTCACTGAGCATTTTTCAGGGTTTCACACCAGCACTGGTGCTACAGAGGCTTGCTGAGTGAGCAATAGACAAACCTCTATTTCATTTTTTTCCTCAACAAAGGTGTGCTAGCTTTAATAAATCATTACTTGGACACTGCTTAAAAACAGAATTTATCTAAACATTTTTACTCATTTACAGCAAAACCCAAAAATCTTTATAACAGCCAACTCATGTCAGATACTGGAAGCCACTCAAGCCTTTAAGAGCATCTGTTTGAGTTTAGGACGAGAATCATCTTTTAGCACAAATGAAGAGAAAGCCATTACTCTGCTGTGATCGCAGGCAGCTTGAGGTTGGGGAGCAGGTGTGCTCAAGGCAGTACCATTGGATGAGGTCAGTATTTTGTTTGCAGATACTCAAGAAAGGCTTAGCTGCAGGCACAAGATACATGGAGCACATACCTCACCCTCAAAATAAATCAGTACCAGATCACTATTCAGGATTCTCTGGCCCACTGGAGTGTAGTCCTGGCAACTTGCAGTCATTAAACATCAGACAGTTTATTCTCCTGAAGATCCATCCCCTGTCTGGGGAGGGACAAAGCATTTTGCTTGCTGGCTATAATTTAAATGGAGCAAAGTTAATCTTCTGTTATCAGTGCCTCCTTCTAGGGGAGGAAGCAAAATAGCTGCCCACCCAAATTAATTGCGCGTGGAGCGGCAGGACGCGCAGCAGAGGCACGTCGTTATTTCCCTGTGAAGATTGCACTGTCATCATGAGCTAAGACAGCATCCTCAGTCCTTTATGGCTGAAAGTCTCCTTGTTTCACCCAGGCCAGGTTAAATTCTTAGCTGGTATAAAGCTGGGAGCCTCCCTACACTCAGTAGGGTGGGCTGATAAGCACCACCAGAACAGCTCTAGCTGTGCTTCTTGTCAGCAGGAGTTGGGTGCTGTGAACTTCAAGATCTGCACAAACTGCTAGGGCTGGACTTGGGCAGAGACAAGCTGGATGTCAGCCTGCCTCAACCACCAAGCTCCTGCTCCTATGCTTGGCCCTGGCAAGCTCCTCAGACCATGCTGTGCTACTTGCCATCTCCGATTTACCATCAAAAACTGAGGAGGTCAGTTAAAGGCTTGCAATGGATGCCTGCTTTGTACTTAACCTCCACAGATCCAACATGACAGACACTTTCTTTAGTCTGATCTTCCAAGCTGATCTCAATGGGACTGAGAGAACCCAAAGCGAGTTGTTAGCTACAGCCACGAAAGCATGACCTGCTGTCTTCTTCAATAACTTTAGCACTAATGGCATTAATTTTCCCAAAACATTGGAACTTTGAGATCTGAGGTACACAGTGTGGTAATGTGATCACGTGTTTTCCTCGGGCTGTTTCTGAATATTATTCACTTGACTATCGGGCTCTGAACTTTTGTGCAATCTGTGTAGTTCTGAGTCATCACAACACATTAGTTTATACAGCTCTATCAGTGGTAAAATAACTTCAAACTGTGTGTCAATCACTTGTGGTTTTTCCACGGAGCAGTTTGGCCCTGCTGACATTTGCTGTTCTCTTCAAAAACAGTGAGCGGCTCTGCAAGCCACAGCAAGAGCATTCCAAGCTTCCATTTCGTGATAACTACCATCCTCACAAAAACCAACCAGCTATTTTATGAACATTGGTATGGTCTATCCAGCATATGGAAAAAGAGCAGGAAAAAGTTAACTTCTCACGACAGAATATTCTCCCTCCAACTGCCTGCAATTCCTCATGGTGAACAAGGAATGAAATCAAAGTTTAACATAAAATAAACTTGTATTTATTAATGCATTTTCAGGAGGAGTTTTATTAAGGGGCCAGAAGTTAAACTGCCTTCTGATGGGTAATAATAAAGGCTATACATTACAATTTCTGGTAATATTGGCTTAGATTTAAACACACAGCTAAAGTAACCTTCTATTCCTCTTCTTTCGTATAAAAGGCTACTGAAAACACTGGAGAATAAAAGAGACTGTCATTAGTTGTCATACTGTGTCTATAATTGCTTACTCTGTTCCTGAAGCCATTACCATGATAAATTTGCAGTTTTTCCCCATCTGCCAGGAGTAGTAATGTGCAATACATTTAACAACTGAATTTGCATATAGAAAGTATCATTGACCTTTGAATTTAAAAGGACAAAGATTTACAAGGACACCCTTTTGAAGCAAAGTGCTTAGTTTAGGCAAAACAAAACACCGGAATAAAACACTATCTCCTAAATATAAGAGAAGTTGAAGCTTTTATGGGCAAGACATTCAAAATCACTAAGAAATAGCTCCCTACAAGTGGTCACACAATCAAGGAAACAACAGTCTACCACAGGAAAAATACCAAGGCAGAATTTGCAGTGTTTGGCACCAGCTAAACAGGATGCTGAAGTGCAAGTGACTTGGCTGGAAGGTGATTCCAGCCCCCCAGAAGAAAGGACCAGCACTTCACATAGTAATCAGATTACAGGAATAAAGTTTGCTT
>JAOWBP010004220.1:16072621-16087347 GCA_028571105.1 Tragopan temminckii | reverse complement strand
TTAGATTATAACTATCCTAATATTTGATGTGCTTTTTTTGAATGCTGATGTCACTGAGTGGGTGTGTTTGTGGAACTATGTTATTGTATTGTTACCAAGTCTTACTCCCAAATGCCAATTCCATGCAATTCCCACCTTCAGTAACTCTATCCTTTCATGAATCTGCTATGGGCAGCCATTATCAAAATAAGAACAACCAACAAACAAACAAAGAAACCCACTAAATCTATAAACTTTGATATGTTCCCATGAGGCTGCAGGCAGACCTCTCCCTCCCTCCTTCTCCAGTTTCCCTCTACTGACATCCTTTTGTTAACATTGATTTTTGTCTTGCCAATAGTTCTTCCAAATAACTGTTGGGAAGAAATTGCTATAGTTCAGCTTACCATGTCATGAATGAATTATTCATAAATGTCATTCTGCCTCATAAAAACTTAAGATATTAGTTCAGAGTATCATCATAAATACAACTTTAACACAGACTGCACAGACTTCAACTCCTACACCAGTGTTTTCTTGGTAAGATATGATGATTCAGGATGAAATGACATATGCAAAAGCAGGTTAGAAGACTCAGAGATGACTGCTGAATTCAGAATTGCTTAGAACATGGTTATTTGGTCAACCTTAAAAGGACTTGCCAAGTCTTGTTACTGCATCCCCTTCCAGTCCTCCCCAGAGCACTGTGTGCAGCTGCAGGGCACTCATATTTTTCCCCCATATGTTTACACCAAAGAAAAAGAATCAACATGCTCACTTCCTACAATATACTCCCTTCTGACTCAAATTCCATGTGTTAGCATGCACTGTAATGGTGCCTCAGCAGGCTGGAGAGCGGCATTGGCTGTATTTCAAATCATTCTCAGATAGGAGATAACTCAAAGAGTAAGGGCAGACTCCAGAGATACTAGAAAAGTTTGTTTCCCAGCTATAAGATTATCAATCTAAGATGCACCACACATGTATAGTATCTCCATTATTTCATTTCTGATTGTGACAAACTGAGTGAGAAAGGACCCTTCTTCCTCAGCAAACACATTTGAAACAGCAAATCATTAGAAATAGAAAAAGAAAAACACACACCTAGGGCATATAAGAATGACTGACTGCCTACTCCCCAGCACAAAACAAGTTGCTACGAGAAAACAAAACCTATCTGCAAGCAACAGTACATTAGCAGACTTGAGAAAGAACAGACCGCCTACCTATTACTCATTTAATGTTATGCTTTTCAATTGATTTTCCCATGCTCTGTTCAAACACGCTGACTTTGTGGGAGTTTTCACCAATATCCCCCCATTACAGTTTAGAGCAGTTGCAGCAGCAAATTCTTAGTCTGTCTAGCCTTAATCCAGTGGATTACCTACATGTTGCCTCAATTTATCCCCTCCTCCATCTGTCAAAGATTTCCTTGCATTAGCACCTGTGCCAGGCTTTCTGGCACATACTGGATTGATTTGTTCTTGCACAAAATTTACAGTTAATACCTGAACAGCAGTTCATTTTAAATAGACATGAAGATTCTCCCAACTCTAGCACTCTAGCAATTTCTTTGCTTAAGCTTTACATACAGTAATCGCATCTGGTATGAAAAAAAAAAACATACAAAAATCTCCTTTCCACAACTACTTCTCTAACATCTTCTGCATTAGCAAACATCTGCTGTGAAAAGTACTTTCTGGAAAGCTTACAAGCAGCAACAAAAGGGATAGGAGTCTGTGACAGGACAAATACGCAGGGACAATTTTCAGAGGTGTTTGCTTAACTCCACAAAGCAAAATGAAACTGCAGAACGATGCACTGAGCTGAGTAACACTGGTAGGCATAGTTCCACTCTTATCTTTCACCAGATGTGAGGTTGGCCTGCTGACTGGGAGATGCGTGGTAGCTTGGGCTCCTACACCGAGCATATGGTGGAGTTAGATTGGGAGCAGCGAGAGAAACTGTCTCTATGCAGTAACTGTGGTCAATTTTCCCTAAATCTGCCTTCTATTGGCTTGCTAACAAAAACAAAATCAAACACCTGTGTACCAGATATAGAGTTGTTCAAGTGCCAGCACTGATCCATCTGCAGAGCACATCATTAGCCAACTTCTTTTCTTTGGGTGAGATGCAAGACAGATTAATCAGAACAAACCCACAGCACCACTAAGGGAACAATGCATGCTCCCAGCCTACCGCTCTGTTTCTCTCTGTGACTTTTCATGGTACCATAATCATGATGACTCGTGATAAAATATTCATTTCCCTCCTCATCAGGTAATTCTCTAGGCCCTGGACCAGCATGCTGTGAGCCTCATCCCATCTTCTTTACCAGCCCACCTGCCACTTCACTGACACATCCTTCCAGCATGCCATTCCCTCATGCAGCTTCTCCTCCTTCACTCTACAGGACAACTGAGATTTTCAACACTATTTAATGCCACAGCTAATGTCATTAATAGAGAACCGAACAGGAAGATTAGAGGGATTTGATTCAATTACCACCTTATTCAAACGAGTTGCTAACATGATACCTAATTCAGGCTGTTTTGCTTTCATGTGGGTACGGGCTCCTCTACTTCCACCCATCCTGACAGCTTGCAGAAAGGTCAGATCCTACCTTGGGCTGAAATAACTCTTCAGTGGCCATGAGACCCTTGCTTCTCCAGCACCTGTCCTCAGGGAGTGCACACTCTTCTCTTAACACCTGTGTCATGATTTGCTCACAGTTTTTGATCATCTTTCCTCACAATTACAGAGGTACATCCTATATATCTTCATTGTTCTTTCAGAAATAAGTAGCTGCAGTGATACATCATTATCATGTAAGTAAAGGTTTGTCCCAGTTTCTCTGACAGAAAAGGAATATTGCTCTCAGCTATTTATTTTTTTCCATAAATACACAAAACAGAAGCGAGCAACTACAAGTGGCAGAGAGAAGTATTGATTAGCTATTACCATCCTTTAATTTGCCAAAACTAAGATTGCTTAAAAACTTGGAAGGCTCTCGTTCGTTGCAGGTGTGCACAAAACAGTTTGGGCAAGAAGCAGCAGGCACAAAGTGCCACAGAAGACTGCTAGTTGAGAAACACAGATGTACACCAGCTTAACATCCAGGCCTTCAGCTGCTTTTTAAGCTCTGTGTCATTGTGCATGCTCCCCAGGACCACAGCCAGGAAGCTCCTTGCTCAACACACTGTTTTACTGCCGCTATATCCATCCTTAAGTTCTACATCTACTAATCCCCTAATGAAACAGCCTCACACACAACTCACAGAAACACAGTATAAATTATCTGTAGGAACTTCACTAAGGGAAAAGCTACTATTACCATCCTAGCAGGAAAGCATAAGAGAAAGGGTGAGCAATTTGTTATTTCTCTCACCCAGCTTTAAATGCTTGTTGCCTCTCTGAGCGTAACCCAAGGCTGGTAGTGCATGCTGAGAACCCACTTCCACCTCACCCAGAGCTCAGTAACGCTCACACACCCAAGATGCTTTGACTTCTGTATCCAAAGCACACCATCCAAACCAAGGCACGTACGTACAGTACTCCCTGCATGTCAGAAAATAAGAAATATGAAGTTAGGTTTGCTGAGAACAAAAAGCAAGTGGAGATTCTCTGGGGAGGAAGTTGCTTGCTTATCCCTTTGTTCAGTTCTAAGATTACAGTTCAGTTTATCCTCCGTCACTCACTCCTAACCTTTAGACAAAGATCTAGAGTAAGAGAGCTATCAGGCTGGGATTACTTTTATATTTATCCTTGGATAAAAGGCACTGTTCTTTTGACCAGTTTATGAATAAATGGCTGGCAATTTTCTTACCTACACACTCCTGTTCACAGTTATTCAGTTATTCTAGCTATAAGTAAATACTAACAACTCCTATATGGGGAAGGGTGCTATTACAGAAATGAGATGCTTTCATCTCTGTCAGCGGTGATGAATCCTGAGGCTGAAGACCACCTCAGATAAATGCAGAAAGGCAGAACGAACCAAGTACCTACAGCCTTATATTTTCTTGATACAGCATTATGAAGTCAGCAGAATTTCTCTCCCAGTGCATTTGGGACCAAGCCTAAATCTTCCCCCATTCTAATCTCAGAGTACTCAGGCCACCTCTGCTGCAGAAAGACAAGACACAGCCTGCAGATACAACACAGAGTGAGCCCACTGGGAGCAGGACAGACAGAGCTGTCAAGGCAAAGATGCCACTTAGTCACAGCAGTTTCCTTGGACTAAGCTACACTACGATATTACTGCTGAAATGGGCAGTCCTTGTCATGTCCCCTATGTCTGTAATCCCCATAGAGTACTGACTTGGCAGCAAACTAACCCAGAAAAGCACTTTGTTATCATTATTGTTCAAAACATTAGTTTGCTGAAGCAGAGCAGCAAATAAACACGATTCACAGTGCTGCCACAGCCACTAAGAGACAGGACACGGACAGCTTCAGCTTACTATGGAATTCTCCTCGGACTAGTAGAATTGTGCTGTGGCACATCAGACACATGTGGGATGGAACAGCTCAGGGGGAAAGAGGCAGAGAGAGAAGGAATCCTCTGCCAGAAGCATCCATCCTTGCTGCCTTCCCCAGTACTGATGATGGAGTGAGCCACTGATCCAGCACCTGCTCTGGCTACGGAGCAGCCATTGGGATCATTTCCTTCTACACAACTATTTGGATGATGCTCCAAAAAAGGCTTTCAATGACTCACTTTATTGAATTGGTAGATGAGCAAATGCAGAAAGGCCTGTTTTTTGAGACTGCAAATGACTTTTTGTTTAAAACTGGACTTACTTGATAATAAATCCATTTGCAAGCAAAGGAATCACAAAACCACAGAAAAATGACAGTAAGGAGACCAGGAATGGGAAATGTCTCCTAAATAAAGCAGGTTCCTGAACTCCCACAAAAAAAAAAGCCAAACAAAATGATTTTGAACGATCCAGGGTTTAAAGGTTAATAGTACTGAAGGAAAGACAAAGCAGATTTATCCAATTCAATGCAGTATGCAGTAAATTGAAGTTAGTATTCCTACAGTACATACTGATTATGGCATTATTGTTACCATGCTCAGGGTTAGTAAATATTTAAGCATATTATTACTCTTCATGGGATAAAGAACAGAGCACTTGGATTAATTTCAGATCTCCTACTTAAATTCTTACTCCAGACTGAGAACTCTTGGAAAGCAACACGTAATCAAGTCTGTATGTGCATTTCTGCAGGATATTCCTAGGCAGGAGCCAATTTCTGCATTATCTTTCCCATCACAGAGATACCGATGACACTGATCAGAGAAATAATGCAGGAAGAATAACAGAAACATTCAACTTTCACATAACATAAAAGCAGGTAGAATTAAAGCAAGGGTTTTGCCTGGGTTTTGCACTAAGGTCTGCAAATTGTACAGAATAAAAAGCTTTTTTTTTTTTACCGTCTTACTATTAAATGCTTTTCAACAATGTGCATTAATTTCTTCTGAAATAAGAATGGGATAATTGCATGCAGACTTTAATATTAATTGCCATGTAAGCTGTTTTAAAAAGGTTTGCTATCTCACAACTCCCACATAAGAAAAGCAAGGCACAGCTACCTTGGTGGCCAAGGTAACACTCTGCAGTAAAAGAAGCCCTAAATCAATGGGACAGCAGTAAGCCTTTATTTAAGGAGCGTTGCTCATTGCAGGTGATCTGAACACAATGAACTAACATTGCTACCTGCAACTGAAGGAGCTTTTAAAAACTGTGGGGCAGCACTCAAGTCAATGCACCAACCTCTTTAATTTCTTTAGCAACCTATGTCTGGAGAATTCTAAATTCTAGAAGACAGACAAAATAAAGAACCATAGAGGAAAAAAAATCCAATTCCCAAGTTCTACTTCATAGCCAATAAGAACTTGGAAACAATAATTCTAGAACACATGATTTAATCAGGTGAATTCTGATCTCAAAATATTACTTTCCAAAATATGTTTGACCACTCGAAAGCATTAAAAAGTTCCTAGGATTTCTCTTGAAAGGAATCAGGATACGCATTAATTTATCTTAATGTTATCTTTTTCTTCCTCACTGTTAACTTCATTATCTTAGCAATGTTTCTAAAAAGTATTTCATTAAATAGCATAACGTAATTGGAATCCAGTAGGATGAATGGACAACCATCCATGCATGAGAGAAGCATAATACATTGGCTTTTCTCCTAAGAAACTGTTTTCTAATGGAAACAAAGATATTTTCATTAGCAACAGATACACTTTTAGAGACAAGAACAACAGGTCAAAAGTGAAGCAGAGATCATTACGCCATGCCAGACTTCTCTGCTGGTACATCCACATTTTCAGATTTTCCTCATAGTTTGGGTTACAGAATCCACCAAATTGCACTTGCAGAGCAGCATTTTCGAGGCATGCTGGTTGCACCTCCATGGCCTGTTCTGCAAGCTCTTCTCCACCTCCAGCCCCTCTATGCAGAACACAAATGGACGAATGTAATTTGACTCAGCGGACAAATGACTGCTTCCAAGCATTTGATCAGGTAGCTGTACAGGTTGCCTGTAGAGCCAACTTGCTGACCCTGATCTGCAGTCACAGTTCAGTGAATTTTTAATTGCAGACTTAGCTAAAGCTGTCAGCTGGGTTACAAACCTACAGGACAGCTCTCCAGGTATTCAGCACACAAGAAGGCTTTTAGCATGAGTAGTGCAGTACGTGTCTCAGGAAAATAGTAATAAAAGAAACAACACAAAAACCCAAGACTCCTCTCATCATCAACAACAACAACAAAAAAAAAAAAAAAAAAAAAGAAGAAAGGCCTGCTGCCTGCTGCCACACAGGGCAAAGAGACAAAACAACTCCTTAGCAGCTATGGAAGAGACAGACCTGGCACTGGAAAACAGAAGAGTTTAGCCTGACCTAGGGATGGTGAATTGCAACTTGGAAAGGACAAAATAATGGAAATGCAAGCAGCTGCTCCATGTTCAGCTACAACCTTTCACCTCGGTCCTTGCTGCCCAGGCTCCCTTTTGCTCTGCCACATCTGCCACATCCAGGGCCATTTCCTGCTTTGGGCACTGTGAGCAACACTCAACATCCTATTTCCAGCACTGCCTGGGAGCTATTGAAAATACTACAGTAGAGGTTCAGTTAAACTTCCTGAACCCATCTCTCCTCCTCTCACCACCCTAATATGGATAATTTGCCTGTTAGTTTGCTGGCAGGTTTTTTTGGCTGGCAACACAAGGGTGCCTCATGGAGAAGCACCTTCTGATGCATCACTCCAGAGAGCAATTCAATTATTTATTGTATTGCAAAGATCTCAATTTCTGCTACAACACTTTACTACTTATTGTTAAAAAGAAACTATATCCTTAGCAGTGCCCACTATCATTGAATATAATGCTCTTAAGCTGTCACCTTAATGCTCAGTATTTATTTGAACTGGATTACACTGCACAGTCCTATTTAAATGGAACACACTTTATAAGATTGCAAAGTAAGTGCATGCCAATGCAGTTCTCTGAGATGTGTTTCCATTTGATCTGATTGCATATTTTACCATTTTCTAGGACCCTCTCCTCATCAATACACCTCTCATTATATGGTAATATGTCAGGAAAAACATATTAGTTGTGAGAAAACACCTCTAGACTTTCCTTTCAAATTATCTCTTCATCTAACTACTGGCCTCTAACTTTCAATCATGATGAATAATGTTTAAAAAGAAATTCTAAATTCTTTTCTCCCTCTTGTAGAAAACTATTTTCTGATTTATACCTACTGTCACATTTATCTATCAATTTTCTGTACATCAGTAACTGCTGTTGGGAAAAAAAAAAAGGCTACTCATCAACAAAGAGTGACAATAATTAAATATCTATCAGTGCTGCTTGGAAAGTAATGAAGAATTTAAAGGCTTTTCCTATACCAAGTAATGCTGAAGGTTTGTTAAAATTAATTTTAACTTCTTTCACTTTTAAAAATTTTATGAAGTTACTTCATAAAATAGAAGAACTTCTATTCTCCTATTTTTCAGAAGAAAACAGAACAATTTTTAGAGTGCTGAACACTTTTTAAGAAATGATCTCTATCAAAAAGTCCATCTTTTCCAAACCTGATTTAAAATATATTTTAATTTATAGATTCAAATTTAGGAGCAAAATAAAAGCATGCAAAGAAAATCCAGCAGTTAAACACTGTATTAAAATATGAGACGATGTTACTAAGTTGGAGAGAAAAGTGGCTTGAGAGGGAGCGTAAGAAGTTAATTTCAAAATGGAACATTAAGTATGATGGGGAGAGTGTCTCTATAATAATTGAATAAAACAATCATTAAGAACCTAATTTCTTGTGTAGTAAGTCTTCAAATTTTTAACTAAATGAGGAAACAACATTAAGCTAAATTGGGAGAAAAATGATGTTGCATTATTAAACTTATTAAAAGATAAACTCATAAATTAATTGGAATTCAAAAGCTAGTAGTTTCACAAATGCATCCTCACCCACAAGGTAAGCAAGTGCAACCTGCAGGTGAAACAGCACTCAGCAAGGAAAGCAGCCCTCCATGGGCTGCAGTGGCAGCAGGCTGTGGCCGTGCCCTCAGCATTTCATTTCAAGCAGGCTCCATGCATCCCAGCTGGTGTGGGGCTGGCTCACATGGACACCGAAGAACCCCGGGCTGCCTGCACACTGCAAACACATGCTGAAATGATTGGTTTTCCAGAACTTTTCAGCCTGACAAGGAGGCTAGAACCCAGCCTGGCTGCCGTAAGATATCCCATGTTCGAGAATCCAGAAGCAAATTGGGTAAAACGGGGTGGGACTGGGGACTGGCAACAACATCTAATAACTGGCAAGGCCTTCAAGGAGAGACTACTGCTTAGCCTAATTTTAGGCTGGGAAACGCTCATGTTCCAGTATTGCAAATTGAGTCAGTTATAAATAATTCAAAGGTACTTGCTGTGAGAGATAGAGTACACAGCCACTGGCAGCACTTTCAGAAAACAAGAAATTGTGATACTGATAAGCTGAGTACAACTTACTTCACCAAAATCCCTTTTGCTGAGAACCTTGGTGCTAGCAGTTGCTGGCTTATTGTAGTCAACGGTGCCTCTACACTTTGACCTTACAGTTGACTTCACTGTGGTCAACATGTTCATGAATTAGGCTCATGCTGCTGCATACTGCCCATGCTGTCGCCAGCCTGATGGCAATGAAGGACACAAAGCCAGGTGTGCAGTGAATTCTGCCTGTTTTCTACTTGTTTCTCATCAGCCTGCAAATCCAATTTGGGATAATGAGAAGAAAAACAAGACAGCCTGCAATAGGTCAAAGGCAACATCTGAACAGCAGCATCACCCTCCCAGTGCCCAGATCCAGCCTTAAGCAGCTGTAACCACTCCTAGGAAGGTCTGATGCACTGAACCAAAACCACTCCTGCCCAATGAAATAGATGATAAAAAACACACCCAAACCAGAGAAACGTCTCCCTGATCTCTATTCATGTCAGCAGCACAAGCATGAATTGACCCTAAAGCTATCAGTGAGCACCCTGAAACTTTACTATAAGCCTACCTGAAAGCACACAGTGTGTTAGACTGTTGAAAAATACACCAAATACATACATAAACCAATTTATACGTAAGCCAAAAGCACAGAATCTGAGATTAGACTTAATTGTATCTAAAACCCTTTTACCAGGCACAAGATTGCCTTAGATGATATAAAAGGCACCTGGTAGTGCAAGGAACTTGGCTTGTGGTTTCTGAGACCAAGAAGTTGTATTTCATTTGTGCTCTCACCAGTAGCAAATGTGACTACTGCTACTCACATGTCGAAGAATAGATAGATTCCTTTTCCAAGGAGGATTGGGATGCAAGTGAATAATAGAGCTATTCCAATTTAAAGTTCCAGCTGGAAGAAGTGCCCGACAGTAGGAAAGTTTTACCCTCCCATCTTACTCCCATAGGGAAGCAACATAAACGCTTCTAACTGCAAGTTCTGCCACCAACAGCTCGTCCTCCCGAATGCCTCCAGAAAGCCATGCATCATATTGCTTTTAACTAGGAGTTTATATTGCATCCATTTCTAATGTTCTTTGAGAAAACAACAGATTACAACACCAACAGCTTCTGATGCGTATAGCTACAATTAACTCACCGTGTGCACCAAAAATGCTTATCAGGCAATGAACGGTGGCACTCCCAAGAGCAAGAAGTGAGCAGCTCTAGGTGCTCAGGCAAATGAAGAAAGGCTAAGAAATCAGTGTGGCTAAAGGACAAGTGAAACGCCCTTTTTCCAAGCTTCTTGTAACTGAAATACTGAACAGGGTAAAAATACCAGCCTTCTGCCAGACGGCTATTCTCAGAGGAATTTAAGCATTTCCCCACGTACAATCTTCACCAATAAAAAGAAAAATGAAGTAGTATTCCCGATGATGATATGCACCAGTGATTTCTGAAACAGCAGGCAAAGCAGATGTTGTGCTAACTTCATGCAATGCCATGTGACAGCCACCTTGATTGCCCTTTTTCAACCATTTAATTCAGTAACTGGGGGAAGCAGTGACACCAATACATCTGCAAGTTCCATGTGTTCCCATAAATCAAGCATTTATATATCTTTTTTTTCCCAGGAAAAACATAAACCCTATTTGGAATGTACGTTATGGAATATTGCAGTACCAGAAGTGCCAGCAGGTGTAATGTAATGTGGCCCTGACAGCTCCAGAGCAGACAAACTGCCTGATAAAGCCAAGCATTTGCACACAACTGTGGATTCACATCGTTGTGGGGAAATACAGCCCTATCAAGTTATCACCTAGAAAGATTCATGACAGTCACCCAAGAGAAAATTCATCAACTACAATAAGCTGTCAGCAGTTCTGTCCATCTGCACATCTGCATAAGGGCCATCCGCCCCTTCCTTATGCCCAATGCCCATTAGAGGTAGCAAAGAATTGCTACTAATGTATGTATTTTTTCAGCAGTGTGTTCATAGGGGATATTTCAAAGAGTTTTATTAATTTATTTTCAATACAAAACCTATGCAAGTCATGGTACACAAGACACGGCACTAGTACGAAAGACAAAGAGTAAGAAAGGCTTCAATGAATGACTCCAAAATAAAAAGTCTGTTTCAGAGGGAGTGGGTCAAAACAAAATGATATTAAAACAGAAGATATCAGCCTTACAAAGGCACTAGTTTCACTTTCCACAGCTCAAAATAAGGAACAAGATTTTCAGGCCAAGATTTTCTCTCTTTTCTAAAAAGCCCTTCCGTCTTCCTCTCATTTTGACCAAGGAATTTCTCACCCTGAGGAAAAAAATCTGTGCTTTTAACCAGGCAGAAATAAATGTATTGTGTAATATTGCTGTTGAAGTTCAAGAGTAGGGGAATCCACTTTGTCACAGTCACTTTCAATGAACAATCCAGTTTATGATAAGTTTCATAAAAACTGCTTAATTCAACATTTATGAAAGTACTGAAGATAGATGAAAGGTGTAGGAATTCAAATCTTGCCAATCAATCACTCCGTAGAAAATGAGCACCCAGAATGATAGGAATGAAGATAGGCTTTTCATGTGCATATGGTCCACTAGATAGAATGATTGAATGTTCTTGCATTTTTAATCAAAATGTTCGTACCATTTCACTATCACACTGAAATTATTTTCTTCCATCACCACTGAATATTAGTACTCTTTTTTTTCCCCTTTTTGGGATTAAGTTGCTCACAACATTTTCAATGAGAAAGGGAAACATTCTTTTTGAAAAGCTGCTTGATAAAAGATTCTCTCTGAAAAAGTTATATATATAGATATATATATTTTTTAAAATCTTTTCAAAATGAAAGATCAGAGGCCCAGCTTTCAAACAGTATAACAAAAGAGAACAAAACTGCATTGTGCCATATCTCACAACTTGATCTCAAAGTATGCATGCTAGCAAAATTTTAGGGCAGAGACTGCCTGCTAGAAATGAATTTTTATAGATTCCCATACAAGAAATCTTTGCCAGAAATTACGCTCCAAAGTATAACCATGCTACAAAGACTACTGATAACAACCTGAGTGGCTGGGTGCAACAGTGCTACATTACAGGGCAGATAACACCTTCTTCCTTCTATTTATCAGACTGTTTGAGAGCTAAGAGCCCAGCTGGTAATGGGGCTGGGAATCTAGCTCAGCCAGCTCTTTGGTCAGGGTTCCACCCTGAGCACAACCATGAGAAAAGCCTTATTTATTGGCTCCAAATTATTTGCAAAATATTTTTTTTCCTGTATCTTCTCTATAAAAAGAGCCCTGGGACATCAGCTTAACTTTGCACACAACGTAGTGATAGAGAGGGTGACAGGACTACTGCCAGTCCTTCTATGTTTTTTGGAGACTACAGGAAGTAGGCTCCACTTTCCAAAAGATAAGGAAGAGAACAAAGTGTGAACTGATTTTAATGTTAACCTATTTTCCCTTCACTGAAATCATGAAAGTTGCAGTTTGATACTTAAGTGATAACATATGGTGCAATAGACACTATTATCAGCTTGATGAGTTATTGCAAATAACCAAGATTACTGAACCATTTTCAGTGAGTTGAACAAGCTGGAACCGAATGCAAACTCATTGTAATTTCACATGTGGGAACATTTATCACAGTGAAGTTCTGATTGATTTTTGCCAGTTAATACCACGTAAGTGCCAATGTTATCTTTCTAGGCTTGGAATATCTAGTTGAAGAGAGAATGATTTCCTTAACATTTTGATTTTCCCATTCGGCTGATAAGACAAGTTCATAGTTTGTAAACAGTATGAGACAAAAGCACAGATATAGGGAAATACAATTCATCCCACACAAATTGAGTGTGAACCACTTATAACCTGCGCTGGATTCTTATGTACTTACTCCTGCATAAATTCATAGAATGGCTTAGGTTGGAAATAACATTAAAGATCATCTAAGCTCCAATGCCCCTGTAGCGGGCAGGATTGCCAGCCATTAGATGCTCAGAGCTCCATCTAACCCAGCCTTAAACACCTCCCAAACTGATCCCCACTGTCTGATTTTTCATTTCGTGCCGCTCCTGTTGTGAGTGAGATCAGATCAACACAGTTCATCTCACAACCTTCAAGTCTTTAGCTGAGCAGTATTCACATAGTATGTCCTACAAGATACACTTAACTGCAAATAATTAAAAAACAACCTTTTTGCCCTTGTTAACTCCAGCATGAAGTTCCATTGCACAAGAAAGGTGCATACGGATGAGAATCGGAAAACGCTCTCAATTTGACTTTTTTGAACATTTTGAAATCCTTTTCCAAACTAAAAAAGAAGTGGCTGCCTATTCATGCAATCAGTTGTAGCCTTTCCACTGATTTCAGAACATCTTGCCAAGACAGGTGAGAGTTCATCACTCTGGAGTCAGCCCTTCCTCTGGATTGATGCTACAAAGAAGATGCATGAACCACAGAACAAGTAAAGCCTCCTCTTGCATTGCTCTGTGTGTTGTTTTGCATTCCCTAAGACCTGCTGAGTTCTGTGTTCTGGTTTGCATTTTTCTTCCAGATTGTAACATCTGTAACATTTAGAACTTCTTCATCCGTAGGTAGATCATCAGATAGACTGATCCTGGGTTTTAGGTTTCTGCCTGACTACGAATACAGATAGAAAAGAGGGATCCTAGACACTGACTTTCATAAAAATTGTAGGAATTTAAGTTTCTGAAAGCTCTACCTCCTGCAGCATCTGACAGGGGTTAAAAGCAGAGCACCCATTTGGTGCAGTCCTGCACGCACCTGTCTCCTTAGAAAACAACGCTGAAACCTCCAAACACTGTCTTGGTTTGCCTGCCATGGCAGAGAAACTGCAAACAAAACACAAAGAGCAGTGCTCCATGACACCTGGCAGAGGGACAAAGCCCACCAGGAGCTGGGATGGGCTTCAGGTCCCCTCTCCCCCAGCAATGACACAAAGGCAGCCCCACACAGCTGTGCTCCTTCTGCTTTAAGCAAGGGACTACCCATCCTCCCCACATCCAAAAATAATGCTAAATGACACTCTGCTTCTGCAACTTGCCACAGCATCTGGAAATCGTTGCTATTTTATAGAGGTGGAAAATACAGCCAATAAAATAAATCCAGTCCGATTATTTTGAAAAGGACAAAGGCAGCAGAGGTGACAGAGGTGTAATTGTTAGCCAACCTTACAGCACTTTCCAGTAGAGCTATTTAAACATCTGATTCCATTGATAAGAAAAATAATAAACAAAGTTACTATGAAACTGTTCTATCTGGCAGCCAAAAGTCCAGTGAATCATTTATGACCATATACCTATGTCTCCTGCCTTTTCTGTTTGTTTTTTTTCCATCACAAACTGAAGCTAGTGATTCTTAGAAAAATAAAGTGTTGTTTTTATTTCTTAAATCAACCCAAAGGGAATAAAATATTGAAATGAGCAGAAATACAAAATAAATGTTTGTAGTTCTGTAATTCTCCAAAATGTCAAAGAAAAACATAAAAACGTATGCTCTGTAAGTTTTCAGCTGAACTTGGCATGACAGTCTATCTATTATTTAAAAGATGTTGAAACTCAATTCATGAATTATTAAATTCTTGTTACATTTAGTTTCCAAGGGAAAAAAAATTATTTCATTCACTAAAGGAAATTCAACTTGCTGTACACTACTTTCCTAAAGAAAATACACGGAAATTTCTAAAAACTTATTCAAAAATGTAAGAAATTACTACC
>JAOWBP010004220.1:16046699-16058599 GCA_028571105.1 Tragopan temminckii | reverse complement strand
AGTTAAAAAAGGTCAAAGACAAAACAGCTTGGATCCAAATCACTGAGGAAAAACAATAAGATTGAATATTTTTAAAGCTGGCTCTAGAACACCCATTGCATGCATTCATACACCTGTCTCCTAACTGATATTCTGCATTACTTTTGTTATTATGGAATACTAATCTCCCAATTACAGGGAAAAAATATATTTCCATAATAACAGTTCTTTTACTTTAAGTGAAATAGTAAACAGTAAATGCTTTTAACTGTTACTGAATCAAAAACAGGTAATGGTTCTATTTTAGATGGGTGAGAAAGATATTTTGGATCAGGAGAAATACAAACTAACTGGAGAGAGCAGCAGGAGTGCAACCAGGCTAATGAGAGATTCACCAAACATGTCATGAAGGAAGATTAACAACATTAGAGCTGCGTACCCTAAAGAGAAGAAGGCTGACTGGGGGACTGCAACGTTTTCACATGCAAGGAGTGGAATATCATCTTTTATCCATACCTGTGACAGATAAGTTACTCAGTTCTCCTGACTAATTACAAGGAGAAAGATATAGGGCAAACATTAAGAAAGTCTTTCCAGTGGCAGGGATGAGGAGGCAGAAAAGATTAGCTGAGAGTGTCTCCACCATAGGAGATCCCTCAGAACAGACTGAAAAAAATATCCGTCAGGATTAATATACAGTTGATCCTGCCTTGGGGCTGATGGATGTGTTACACGACCTCTCTAACACCTTTTCAGATTATTCTACCACAATTCTGTTATGTGGTTGCCCACAAAGCCTGGAACTGGATTTGATAATGTGAAATGCTCCAAGTACCACAGAGCTATTTGTTTCTCTCCTGTAGTAACTGTCATCTTTATGCAGCTGGGAACATGCATAGAATTTAGAGTAATTATTATTTGGTTTGCAAGCCAGTTCTGAAGGGTGGTAGATTAGCTGTATTGCAAATGTACTAAGGGACATTTCAGCACAATTTTTTTTTTTTTTTTGTTAAAATCATCCTTGAAATATAGAGATCTTTAAATATTTCAAATTGCCTACTGGAAAGACTTCATTTTTGCAGAAGTGATATAGGTCTAACATAGCTTGATACCTGAACTAGTTGATCGCTAGGAAAAACGAAGGATTTAGCCAGCATTTTGGAAGAGATCTTGCATTCAGCTTCTCCAAGTCATTTACTGAGAAGGCTCCCAAACCATTTCTGATTAATATCTGATCGACTAAGTTAATTCTACCTTCAATACAAACAGAGGGCTTCCACAATCCTTACTGATAAACAGAATCTCCAGCCTAAAATCTAGTTCATGGCAGTAGGAAGACTAGATATCTTTTCAATAAAGCTTCCACTTGTAGGAATCATTTCTGCTAGAGAAGCGTTTAAAAAAAATGCTGGCACTGACCTTAAGGTACCTATATTCCTAATTATTCTTGTCCTGTATATAATGAACACCCATGCTTCTGAAAATCTGCAATAAGAACTATGTTTACAAATCTTTCAGGCTGTAGGAAGAGAAGGGCCTTACAGTTATTTTGAGTTTTGACTATTAATTGTGGCTACAACTGACTTATGACAGACCCTTCACATTCAGCCAAAGCAGTCCTCTCATACCAGGTGTGTACTACACTGCATGAGATGTCTACCTCGTGTAGCATGCAGCTGTCTCTACACTGTCTCTAACCTCATCAAAAATAACTGAATCTAATTGTCTGCAAGCTACAAAGTTCATGACTGAAGAGCAGAAGATGAAAAACCACCTGCATCATGCCCCGCACACTTCTGCTGGAGGTCAGGATTAGGTTCAGTCTCAGCCTGTGAAATGAGCTCTGTTCACTCAGCATCACTCTATGAACCTATTTACAATGCAATCTGCTTTGATCACACAGGTCATTCATCTAGATCCCATGCAAATTAATTTAAAGTCTCAGCTTTAATCAAAACAGTTCTTGTTCATGTTACAAGATGTGTATTTTGATCTCATCATAGCCCAAGTTTTAGACCTCTCAGAGTACTTCGTCATTAGTGGCACATGGCTTCGCTCACCCATTTACAGCTAACTCCTGAAGTTTCATTATGACATAATAAATACACATGAACAACAAACAAGAGAAAACTCTCACTGGGATGCTCCCTTTAGGACTCAACAGCTCAGTCGTCTATGCTGACAGAAATGAATCAAAAAAAGACCTGACACTTCACAACTATTTGAGCTCTGCAATAACCAGTTTTTCTTCTCTCTAAAATAAAGGTAAGTGTTGCAAAACAAGGTGCCAGTAGCTATTAAAATGATCAGCTGAACTTACAATGGCAGAAGTTCACGTTAAAATCTCAGTTCTTATCTCGTTATGAGAAACTGCGCAGTGAAAAGGATTGGCCAGTGTTGTACAGTGACAGTGGTAGATGACATTTTCTCCCAAATCCTACTTTAACACCTTTCTTTACCCTGCATTACTCAACAGAAGGGAACAGTCACGTAAACTGCTTTCCAGAGCAGCTTGTTTGCTAACAGCTGTTTAAGGATGAGGTAATGCTGGATAGCAGCTTTACAACTTCAGTGTACTGCTGCAGGTTTCATCTTGGTTACAAATCCCTTTCAGAAAGGGAAAGAAGGAGGTTATTACCTCTGCTAGTTCACTTAAGTTGCTGGGATACTGCACTTTGTGTTTTCTATCCAATCTCTCCAAGAAGAAAAATGTCACAAAATAACCATCTAAGTCCTTTAGAATTATAATGCAAACTCACATACAAGAAGTTTTGGTCTAGTTAGGATTTTCAGAGCAACAGAACATCTATTATGCAGCTCATGGACTGAAATGGTGCTTTTGAGGCTACTTAGCTATCAGTTAAATACGCATTGATTTTTTATTTATTTTTTAAAGAGAAGAGATACATTATTAATTAGACAACAGAATAGAGGAGTTTCCTTGGAATTAATCCAGTCTCACTAAAAAGCTTACTCAGAACACCATCCTGAACGGAACTCCTTAGCAACTCAAGGGGAGGACTTCACTCAGCAAGCTCAGTGGCCAGCCTTTCAAGAAAAGGGTGTCAGAATCACAGAATCTCTTCTCTCTGTAGTTTATGCTGAGCACAGTTGAGAGTTCAGGGAATGGATTAGGGATGGATAACACTGCTTAGTCCCTACAAGTTAAAAGCAGAATGAAGACTGCTTGTGGGATTGCCCAACCAAGTTCTATGCTTTTTTCGTCACACTTGAAAGTCACTGATTTCTTCTGAGATTCACGAGCCACAGCCATGACAGAAGAACTAGCAAATACCACCCAACACTGCCACATTCCTTCAACAGCTGAATGATGTTACAACTTGAAGTATTAAATCCATAGTCCAATTAGAGATGCAGAACAACAAACAACGTACATTTTAATGAATACATTCTAAATTTGTTCACGCTTACCTTGTAGGCCCAGCTCTGATCCTGCTGACAACGTACTGTAGAACTGGAAACTAGGAGCACTCAATTTAGTAGAGGAAGGATGTTTTCAAAGATGCTTTCTTATTCATAGAGGCAAAGATTGTTTTAATTTGCACCGAGGACAATCTGTATGCCATTTCCAGCTTGTGCTTACTGACATCACCAGTGCAACACAGACAGATGCAGAAAAAAACCAGCACGGACCTGTAAAGAAACAACAGAGAGAACAGTTAGCACAGCTGCCAAAAAAGTACATCACTCTTCTTTAGGCTGTTACATAATCATGTTTATACTCAGAAACATGTAAAACAATATTCACTCATATTTTGCAGAAACATAAATGAAAACACAAGTTTCAGGCAACGAAGCATGAGTCATTGATTGCTTGATAGAGCACAAAACAGAAGCTCACCAGAAAATTGACTCTTGCCTGTTTGTACAAGACAGCTGGCAGGCCTGATTTAGCTAGGAAGCAGGGACAGGACAACCTAAAAATGCACCTACAGCCCCACCTCAGAGAATCTCTGGATGCAGTAACAATGAGTTATTAACACAACTCCCTTTGAGGAGTACCTCTGGTATGTGACCTCACACTCACACACAAATCAAGTAGGCACAGCTTAAGCAGCTCCTGCACACCAGCTGTCTATAAGCATGGCCTATATGTGCAAGGAAACAGCCTGGCCTCACTGGCAATGAAAGAGTATCAGCTCACTTGGGTTGCAAGTCACTACTTGAGGCCATAAGCCCACTGAAGTTAAGCTGTGTTTGACCATCAAGCATTCCTACTGACAAACTTTTTACTTCCTCCCATCCCCAGAAAGAATTAAAATTTCCTTGAATGTCTTGTATTCAGCAAAGGTCAATGCCAGCTGAATGAAAGGACAAGTCATATCTGCTTCCCTGCAGATCAGCCTACAGGGAAAACCAGAGTGCCCATGCATCCACCATGCCCCCAGCTAGCGGGCAGACAGCTGCCAGTCTGAGGCTACAGAAAACCCAGTCAATGAAGTGCTGCAGAACAGCAGCACACTGCTGGGCACCCAGACTTATTCAGCCTCTTGCAAAAACACCATTGAGCAGAATAGCTTCTTCTCACAAACATGTCCTTGTGCCAAGTTGCTTTTGTATTATCACAGCAAACAACGAGGTTCTTCACGCCAATCTTTTCTACAACATAGGCCAGATAGGACATCCCATAAATAACACTAGAATTAGATTTAAGCTTCAGTAAAGGCATCTGATCCTCATTACTATAATGACCAAGTGGGTGACCAGCCCCTTTTACTTCTCTACATAGAGGTGAGCTCCTCAAATCCACCACCATCCCAGAGGATTAAGGGTTTTAGCACCCAGCTTACCCACCCCATCAGATGCCTGTGATGTAGAGCAGGGTGTGCTCCAGATAAACATTTCCATGTGCAAACTTCAAATATATGTTTCCAGCTGACTGGTCCACACAGAATACAGAAGCTCAGAAGTGCACAACAAATGCATTTGGATGCCACGTCACTTTCTGACAGGTGCTGGAAGCAATTCAGGAAAGTTGCATTAATGCAACTTTAAAGCAAGAGGACTCCAGGCTAAATAGAAAAAAATAAAATCCAGAGGGAAGTACATACAAACTGACAGGGCTCTTATGTCAGACTGGTCATTTTGCCTTTTCTCTTTTCCTTTTTACTTCTCCCTTCCGGAGGGACTCAGGCATTAGGCTGAGTGTTGAACTGTCAGTTCAGATTTTCAGCCTTACGAGATGGATTTCCCTCATGACTTGAGTCATGCCCGTACTAACCTTTTGTGATTGTGTGTGTGTAGTTAATCATATGCAGCTACACTGAACTTGATTGTCAAAAGGCTCAGTAAATATAACTACACCCTCGTTATCTTGTTTAAAGGTAGAAAGATTAATTTGGATTCTAACTGGAAATACTGATTCAATGAATAAGCCTGAAATGTAGTGGTTTTCAATTACACTAAGAAATTGGTCTTTTGAATTTCCAAATTATGCAAGGCAAAGCACGTTCAATTTAACCTATACGTGGGGGATATATTTGCCATCTTCATAGCACTCTATGACAGTAAGTAATAACCACAAGGCAAGTGAAAAAATGTAATGTTGGCTGTTGGTGCCCTCCAGGGGCTGTGCAGAGTATAGCTTTCAGTCAAAACATCCATTTTCCTTGTATTTTAGCACATGCAATACATTTCACATATTATGGCCCCGCTATAAGAGAACGGGTGCTACTGTTCACGTTACACTCAGAAGAATAATTCTGTGGTCCCACAGACACTGGGGTGTTTAATCAAATAGGAGCAATGCAAAGCACATATGCGTTTGTATCTGAGTACTCCAATTTCCTTTGTCTGGATTCCTGAGAAAATAAGGTTTATATACAGTCATGTTGTGCATTGGTCTGCTCCCTTCCATTAACCTGGAATTCTTTGCCTGGATTCCAGTGAGCGTGGGGGAAAAGTAGAGGTCATGAATATACTACATGCTGCTTGAATTCATGAAAATAGGCATTGAGAAATGAAAGCAAATGAAATTAGTGTCCTGAGAACTGGGAGATTCAGTCCCTACACTCCCTGCAGAGTGAGCCTTAAGGTGCAAAACACAAAGGAAACTCAAACTCGTAGCTTCTCTACCTGGCATGAGTTATTACTCGAGCCCATTTTGGGCTGCACATTTACAAGGATTCCTTTACTTTCCAGCCTCATTTGGAATAGTAACTACCCCTCAAAAATGCTCTTTCTGCAAAATTAGAACTTAAACCTGAAGTATGCTAGATGCAACCATGCCATATTAAAAGCACATCTCCTTTCCATCCTCACAGCATTATTAACCAATGAAATCATAGCTGTGGACTGCTACCCTTTCACTAAAGTTGGTACTGAAAAACTACTTTGTGTCAGGGACTGAATTTTGTGTACTTGCTAAGAGTTTCAGCCCACTGTGCCTGAACACTTAAACTTGAAAGATTTTAAGGAATAGAAGAACTCAAAGTCTTTGATGTAATTAACATCAGATAACTGTTCCTAGTCTTTCTTCTACCAGTTTCAAGTGGAAATAAGTCTGCGGAGCTAGTGAAGATCACCTTGGTGCAATTACAATTTATGATGAATGATCCAGCTTCAGCACAATGATTCTAAACAGGAAACCTGTAGCAGCAATGACATAACATCAATTCCCAGTTAACATGCCTACAAGCTAGAACATACATTCTTGGTTTGCTGCTACATTCGACCACACAGTTCATGGATGAAAAATTACTTCAGAAATCAGAATGGCAGGTAATTAGCAACACATTCATGTCTTCCATTACTTTGTTTTGTTCTCCTTAAATCATTTCCCATCCAATGCTTTCTCATTGTTTTCAAGGTTTATTTGTAGATACTTTCAAACTCAAAAGCAGCTTTGCTTCTGGCAGTGCTACTGCACTGTTTATGCAACCTGGGAAGTTTGGGTTGAGCACAACCACACACAACTAAAATCACAATAATAAGCAGTCGAAAACTTGAACAGATTTTCTCAACTACACACCAGTCCAACCTTAGTGGAAATAGAGCTCTATACTGTCATACATCAACTATTATGAGGTGAGCACCAGCTGACACCTAAAACAATATACCAGAGCATCTGAATTTTGGCCCGTGGGGGTCCTTGGACACTGCTAGGGCTGCACGCCCTTATTTCTGTGAAGGCAATAAGAAGGGAAGTTTCTGCCTCATCCGAGTCATTTCCACTTACACCTAGTTAAGATTAACACAGAGGTTCTTGAAGAATGATCTCTGACATGTTTCACTGCCTTTCACTTGCTGAAATACAAGAAGTATGCGTGCACAAGTATTTTCATCATCTGCAAGTCAATGTGAGACAGTTCAGCAGCTTTTCCAGTGCTGCCCCTGGTGAGAAGTGCACCCTCAGCCCAGCGCCTGCAGGTGGCATCGTTTTCTTGCATATTTCCAATCTACGCCCTACAGTCATACTCCGAGGGGTGTGGAACAAAAAGCAAACTTTCTGAATGAAAAGAGGTTTCAAACACTACGTACTGATTTCTGATTTATCTTATTCAAAACCATGAACTTAAACAATCGCTTTATTTTCCACAGGCTGAGCTGGATGTGATTTAGAAAATATTAGCAAGAAAACACTAATACTGTAGAGCACAAAATGAATTAGAGCAGACTGACAACAAAATCCACAACACACAGCTCTGAACTGCAGAATATGGAGGCTCATGAAAGCACAATTCAAATTCATCATCATAGTAGCAAACATCTTCAACTGAGAAAGTTATTCCAAACTTTGGAATTCAAGTGCAGCTGGTGTTTCTACGTAGATGGTATTTCATTACAAAGTTTTTGCAGAATGACTGATCTTTTCTTAAGAGAAGATATCTTGCATCTACTGCCAGTTAATCACACAGTGCTGGTGTAGTCTCTCATTATCCCCTACCTCCAGGTGGAAAAAACTGAAAATCAATATTTCAGGTGGCTTAAGTTGTGTGCGTTTAACTTGAAACACCTTTTAAAATGTTGTATCCACTTTCAAGAAAGCAGCATTTGTATTCTGCCTTTCTTCAGCCACCTGAGAAAAGTTAACCCAGCACACAGCGAGGTCTCTAACATCAGCATGCTGACAGCGTTAAGGACTTTTACACGCCAAGCTTTTCAACTTGTGATTAGTTTTCGTCATATTCCCACATGCTTTGGCACGTGACAAAGAAATACTTTTTTTTTCCAGGTAAGGTGCTCAGACCATGCAGCTGCAGGGCCATGTCAGCCAGCACAGCTAGCAGGGATGGCAGATGGGGCAGTGTAGAGGCAGGAACGCCTTCAACTCCACAGTACTTCACCAGCCTCACAGCCACTATCAGATGTAGGCTCTCAGAGTATTTACACTGAAAGTACCAGGACACTGATTGCAGTAGGAAAATACGCACAGATATGTTTATGCTTGGCTCTGCTGCCAAACTGCCTAAAAATGGGAAAGAACATTTGAGGCCTAGCCACTAAAATTAATGGCTTTGTAGCAAGGCTGCAATACCTTGGCCACAGAACTGAGTGATTCAAAGCACGTGACAGTATTTCAGTAATCATAACTTCTTTTGAAAGTAAAGCTACAGTTGATCAGGGTGGTCTTGTTTCCCTTACATACATTAAGAAGTTATGAGTTCAAGCGCTCATTACATCAACACAGCACTTCTTAAGCACTGACAGCAGTGGATAACGTTGAAGGGCTTTCAAGATGCTGATACTCTCTGTCCTGTGGTCATTTCCTTAATGGCCCAATTACTTCATTCAACAGCTAGAAACATTAAGCTTCTAGTTTTTCTGCTCAAGGCTTCCTGCTGCCCTTCACTGGCACAGAGTCTTGCTGAGCTCGGAAAGGAAATCAGACGACCATATGTATCAGCATATTTTCTCCCCTGAGTCCAAATTTAAAGCAGGCAACTTACACTAGAATACTAATTTAGATTAGGTATTTCAGAACAGGATAGTAGTCTCCTGAAGTTTTCCTCCTCTTGGTTCTCGCTTCATTAATCAACTCAGCCCTGCCAAAGTACACTGTAGGAAGATGTCTGCAGCTACTGTGGTCTGGGCATAATCATACCTCTGAGATGAATATTTACAATCCTGTCTCCTCTTTTAACAAGAAGGCAAGCAACCCAGCTGCCTGGCAGCTGCACAATGCTGCAGTTAACTCCTCCAGCACTAGGACAATTGTTGTACTAAAAAGGGAGTGAAGCAAAGGGAAGAGCAGCACATAAACTGGGACAAGTGCAAGGAAAGCAGCAGCCCTTGAAGGGTGCATTCAGTGAGAGAAGTCTGGAGAAAAAGCCATTGTTTACCAGGCAGCCAGCCCAGCTCTGAAGTGGAAGGGGGGATCTGCATACACCTCAATAAACATGGCAATGTTGGGAATACAGCAGAACCCAGCTCTCCTCCATCTTTATCAGTCTCTCCATAACTTCTTACTGTGAGGTTCTACTGCCAAGCAGCAGGATCCTGCCACGAGGGCACCACATGCATCCCTCCCCAGTGCTCCACACCAGGGGCTGCATGACAAAAGTTGGCCACCATAGAGCCAAGGGGAGGAAATAACAGAGTAACATCTGCAATGCCAAGAAGCTCCTGAGATCTGCAGTATTTGAGCAGACTAACAGTTTTCATTGCTCTGTACTTACATAGGACACAGCACAGCAAGCTTAAACACATACCAGAAATCTCCCAAACTTCATGCTCCTCCAGAACCCCAGCACATGCCCTCTGCTAGCTGCCTCCCCTGCATGCAAGGCACACCTGAGTTCTCTGATCACCTTGATGGTCTCAGCCTCACTGATTAGGCAAAAAGTAGGAACAACTCTCTTCTTAGCAGCAGAGCACAGCTAACAAGAAAAACCTCATGGCATTTCAATTTCAAAAGATTGCTTGGTATTTTATTTCTGATTTACATTTCCCACCTTTATGGTGATGTTAGCCACAAGAAACTGTAGCAGAGATTTTGTTGTTTATAACACTCTTGGTTTCTGCTACAGCAGCAGCAAGGTACCAGCCCCACACTATATCTTTAAGTGACAGAATGCTGTAAGTGTTTACACTAAGGCATGCAAAAATTACTAAATGCATCCAAGTGCTTTGTCAGATCTGGACAGATGTGTCTAATTTTAATACACTTGCACACTCTGATCTTCGCATGCCACAACTCTTGCTTCTCAGCTGAGAGCAGAGTTGGAAGCAGTTCTTGCACTGCTTATCTTTGCAATGATCAAATCTGTTAAGTACCAGCAGGGCCATGTACATGCTGAAGGATATACCCTCTGTAGATTTCCAGATGCAGTTCTTCACATCCCCCTCAAATATGATACAAAAAAGAATTAGCAAGAGTTCTGCATGTCATTCCAAGAAAGATACATTTGTTGAATGCTGAACTTTCATCAGCCTTAGAAAATTTTTGCCAAGCTTAATCAGCTCAGGATTGACAGGATGCAATGATAAATATATGCTCTTAAGCTGTACAAGAACTCTACACAGCAGAGACCAAGCTTCTCCCTTGCTGGGTGCTTCAGTAGGCATTGTGCCCATACACATGGTCTTACAGCCTGACCCATTACAGTTTGCATACTCTCAACAAGCCCCACAGCCAAAGGGAGGAGCCATTTTGCAGCATAAAGGCTCAAATTGTTTTAAATACATCCCTCCCGCTTTCTGGATCAGTCATTTCCATTTACATCACCACCCACCTGGGCAGAAAACTGGTAATTATGCTTTTATACAGATTAGATACTTAGCATTTATTGATGATGTTTAGTGCTCAGACTCAGACACACCAGCTCGGTGCAGAAAATTATTCCCATTTTCCCCAGAGAAAAGCATTTGTGTTCACTGAACAGAATAAGTATTTTCCCCTACAAAAGCTGCACTGGCTGAAGACCAAGAGCAGCCAGATTTCAAACCTGTTCCAAAAACTTCCCCTTTAAATGCCTCTGAAAGAAAAGAATGAGTTCCTATTGGAATTACTGCTAGAGCTTAAAGACCTTCAGATATCAAGCCCTGGAATTATTCAGTTATGCTGCACTGAAAGAACAATTTCAGAGCAATTGTAGAGGTAGGTTTTTAAACATTAATTAGTAAGCTTCTCTCTCACTCCCAGGTCTGTGAGAACACATTCTGCACAAGTGGAATCAAAGCTAGGCTTGCAGAGGAATTAACACTTGAAGTCTTTGAGGATTTTGTTCTTTTTCCTCTCAACACAAAGACATTGCTCATTCTCACACTAGCATCAACGCACCATCCCAAGGCAGGCCTACTCACAGTACACACAAAAGCCTCGTACTCACCCATTCAGAGGATGGAGATGAGACTAGCATCAAGAAACAAACCAGATCCTGCCATGCCGGAGACAAAAGCAAAAATCAAACTTCTACAGCCCTCTAACAGGGCACAGAAACTGTGCCACAGCTCAGGCTGAAGCTGCCCAGCTGCAGGCGGCCGTGTGTGGAGGCCAGCCCTCTCCATACTCATCACCTACAGCTGCAGGAGGACCAGCACCTGCTGCACGTTACCAGTCCAACCCCGCCTGCTTGACACAGCTGTGCTGTGCTGCAGGCTGTGGGCTCCAAGGGCACGTCCCCAGCATCAGATGGGCTTGCTGCTGGTTACTCACCATGTCTCTTTTGGGGGATAATCTCAGGAATACTCCTGTGTGCCCCTGGAGTTTTGTGCAGAGGTAACACCAGATAAACAACACCAGGATTTGTCTCCTTGGAAGCCTCAGGGCAGCTCAGCTCACTACTTTTAGACCTTTTTATTCTATCAAAAAATGTTCTAAGTTCAAATTTTTTTTTTTCCAACTCAGAAGGAATTGCTTAAATATTTGAGGGTGAGGGTGACGGTGACGGAGCACTGGAACAGGCTGCCCAGGGAGGTTGTGGAGTCTCCTTCTCTGGAGATATTCAAGACCCGCCTGG
>JAOWBP010004220.1:16028319-16042421 GCA_028571105.1 Tragopan temminckii | reverse complement strand
TCTCACTTCTAAACACAGAAAATACTGTTTCTGTAACACTGTTCATTTTCTCCCATTTTGGGAATGTTGCATCTGTACTGGAGATGCACATATGCTGAAGACCCCAATTCAGATATTCATACAAAACTTAAAGCCAGACAGATTTCCAGGAACCAGGACAGAAGCCATGGCACAACCCAGCATGTTCCTCATGCTGGGGGAAGACCCGCAGGAGGCTGCAGCCTGCACTGCCAGCACTGTTTCAGCCAGGGACAGAGCGATTTCAACTACCCTGACAAGACAGTTTTCCAGATGGCGAGTGCTATCAGCCAGCAGCAGGAGAGGTGCCCAGGCCAACATGCAATACATGGCCACACAAGCTGTAACAGCGGTGAGACAACACAGTGTGAGCCAACGAGCCTGTGCCCTTAGCTAACAATGATACAAATCGAGAGCCATGCCATAAAATTACAGAACTTCTCTCTCCTCTGTATTGACACCCAAAGGACAACTACCTTTAAAAACAGGCCTGATGCAGGTTGCATCCCCCAGGCTGCAGCAAAGTTGCCCACGTCAGCATCATCTCTAAAGCATCCCTGAAAATCTGTAAATGATGGAGAGTGAAGTGTGACAAAATTCCTGTTGAAGTTTGTGTTCATTTCCAATCTAACAAGATTGAAACTAGGAAAATACGGAATTCTGGCTCTGTAATATAATCACCTATCTGGAAACAAGAGTGCATATATAATGTGTAAGGGCTAGCTCAGCTCCCACTGAAGCAAAGGAATATTACCCCAGTGTGACTATAGCAGGACATACAGACCATATACTGCAACAGCAAAGCTCCTTGAGGGACTCAAAATTTTGCTAGAGAAGCTCACCCTTGAAATGTAATTCCCATTGTCCTTTGTATCAGGGAGAGCACTTTATGCTGGCTCTGATTAGCTGACAGGAAAGAGCTGAATTAAAAGCAATGACAGAATGAAGGACAAACAGTTATTGCCATAAAATCACTAGGTGATAGTTTCCAAGACCCAGGAATTTATTCTCACCATCAGTAGCTGAAACTATCCCAGCATCCTGGGTGCTGCTGGCACAACACTGTGCAGCCATTAAAAAGCTGAAAAACACAGGCACAACCAAGTGCTGAAGAGACAAGCTTTAAAGCACCAACTTCAAGTCGATGTGATACATCAATACATAAGCATGTCTTTTATCCGTAACACTGACCAAGCAATTCCCTTCATGTCCTTAATATTGCTGCATGGAATCAGCAGCTGCTTGAGATAATTAAGTACTTCAGATTATTTCATAACTCCTTTTATAAATAAATTAAAATATGCTTTTACGGTATGCTTCACAAAACTGAACAACCCCATAGCTGGTAGGAAAATGGAAAAGGCCGTGAAAATATGGGGGGGGGGGGAGGGGAGGGAAGGAAAAAGAAGAAATGGTAAAATTAAAGAAAATCTGTGACATGAAATCCCGTTCCTTACTCACTTAACATGTTTTTTCCTTTTTGTGAAACACCAGAACTTTTTATAAAACACACAGTTGGTAAAAACTGTCTTTAATGCAAAAAAAAAAAAAAATCTTTTCTTCAAAAGGAATGGCAATAAAGACGTTGTGTTCAGTAGGTACATTTTTTATTCTTACACAAATTCTAATGCAATCATTTTGGATTTGGAGTTATCCTGACTACCTCACTTATTTGTTAATGTAAGCATAACAAGTTATCTGACATCACCTAGCTGAAGCTAATAGGCTGCAGTTAATAATTTACTGCTCATCTTTATTCTGAACATGAAAATCATTAACTGATTACAGGTTTTCTGTGTCAATCTGTGTCAATGACTACTCGTGCCACTCACTACTGCCTCCTTTTCCACTTGTCTGTCAATCAGCTCTACTCGGTGATGCTGAAATAACAACCCACATTTGTGCTGGTTGTGGAATGCCAGAGCTCCAAGGAAAGCACAGAGCAGGAGCCCACACAACAGGAGTGCAGCCTCTCAGGCGTGATGCTGCCATGGGGATGCATGGTGTTCACTGGCCTTTTGGTGCTTCTGGAATACGATACGAAAAGTGCACAACACAAAACACTGATCCTACGCAGCACAAAGAGACTGCAAGAAGTCAGAAACTGGAACAAGTCTCAGGTTCTTTGCATATCCGCTTTCACATCTGCAGGTCAATAAGGTAGACATTTCACATATACTGGGCACAGGGCTACAACCACACCTGGTTCTTGCTGACACAAGGGTATTCTGGCAGCTTCACACAGGCAGTGTAGGGCCATGCTTTGCACAGAATAGCTATGATACCAGCGGGTGATGTGAATCTGGAGCGCTTTGTCCACAAGACCCCAAATACAAAGTGCTTCTGCATCTCTGCGACAAAAGGTAATGGGTGCTGTTTGGCTGCATGGACTGCCAACCTTCTAAGGTGGGTATTTCCTTGTTGTAATCCTTACCCTGTGTAGTAAATATGTCAGAGATCTTTACAGCAAAGGAACACTGAAATACCTCAAAAGATTTCCTTAAAAAGGTTTCTGGTTGCACATGAGAAACTCTTGTTGACAGAGGACAGAAAGGAAAATATTGATAAAATACAGTTCCACCCTAAAGATTTGGAAGGAAATGGAACAGCAGCAGGTGCCTCCTGGCAAGGTAGATGCTAACATATGAGTTCAGATGAACTTCAAGATTTACAGCAGCTTTACCCGTTTTTCCATCACGTACCAAGAATGGATTACTCATAGTTTCCTGCTATCTGCTAAACCAACAGTTGGTTAAGTCATGGTAAAAAGCCAGGATATTTGGCTGTATTTATTTTCTTACAAGCTGTGTTTTTAGTCTTATAAGAAACCATTCAACAGTTTTATCTCTAGCTTTGAAAAAACCTACCGCCAAATCCCTGTGCTTGGCATGGTTGTGTTAGGAAGGGAGGCAGGAAAAGCCTGTCTAATTTCAGAGCTCTCTGACGAGATAGCACCAGCACATCCAGCCACAGGACAAGCCTCTCACGCTCAGGACAGATCATTTACAAGCAGTATGTACTGCACTATGATGAAGGTATTGGCAATGCACAGTATTTGCATTCTATTCTGAAGTCACAAATCAATACACTAAAAAGGACAACTGTAAGTGAGAAAATTGGTCCCTTTTTGTTTGCTTTTAGTAAAACGATTCTGTTGTGTTTTTTTGTTTTGTTTTGTTTTATTTTTGTGTTGGTTTTATGTTTGTTCATTGTTTTTAACTACAAATGAGCGTTACATCTTCAGTATTTTTCCTACCACTCTGAAGGCAGATTTTTCCCTTGGTGAGTCTGGTAAAGTATCTTCACTCCAGAAACAGAGACTTTAAGAAAACATCACAGCTTAGCAAATCAAAAGGTATTTGAATGACTAATTCCCCTTGGTTTCAGTGTGTGTGAACGGTCTGAATAATTCTGAGATCTTAGGGTGAAAATAGGGGGCTCTCTAAAAATATGTACTGGTTGTACTTGCTTCAGCTCTTATACCTCAGGATAGGGTAGCCCCGTATCTCTGTCATTTTTCCCAAGTACTTTTCCATTCTGCCAAGCAGAGAAGCGGTTATTTTTTTCTGCTGGCTGCCTGCTGATCTCCTCATACAGCTTTGAATTTTTTCCAGTCCACCTCCCTGATTTTAGTGATGAAAAGCGACTGGGAGAATGAGACACTCACATCCATGTAGAGTCACATCTGTAGGCAGTTCTCCAGTATTCAATCTTTTGATTTGGCTGCAGAGAAGTAGGTCTTGATTGCATAGAACTTTGAAGTTTAACATTCATTTGAACATGTGCTGCCATGCAGTGTCATTGCCACGTTCATATTAGAAGTTGATCATCCATTGAAAGGAGGTCTGTTTATATGTTTACTTCCACTTTTCCTCATACGGGGGAAAGAAAAGGGAAATTAACAAATGAAAATGCCAGATGTGACAAATAGCTATAAAAGTAAGACAAGAAAGGGCTCGTATCAGTTGTGTCTGCTGATTTGGAATAAGCCTGATATTGTCTTTTCTATTGTAGAGTTACTTAGACCCCAACAGTAAAAAGATTTATTAGGGAACAGAAAACCTGAGTTTCTCATCACTGAGCCTTTACATTCATATGACAGCATTGTTTCTTGTACACAGTTGCAGGACAGTACCAAAAGAACAACATAAATCCTCTCTGGTACCCTTCAGTCCACGTTCAAAGATGTGAAGTATTTGCTATTCAAGATTTATGCACCAAGGTGATTCTCTAACAAATTATGTCAAGACATCTGAAAGTCATCATTTCTGTGCACACACATGCATTTTAAAAGAAAATCTACATGAGGATCAAAAACAAGATTAAACCACATCTGCTTGGGTTTAAACTACACTGTCTGCAGAGTTCAAAGTTGTTTCCCTTCATCTAAAAAAAATGTACCCAGCTGTTTTTTATCTTAAATTCCTACCACTATCAAGGAGCTGTTTTCATTGGCCAACTGATGTTATTTCTAGAAGTTGAGCTAGTTGGGAATGGAGCTAAGTAAGAAAATATGCTTTATTCATCAAAGGTCTACCCTCTGTGACTTGACTTGGCACACTGTGAAAATTAATAGAGAGGTTTCATCAGGTTTTAATGGGAGCAGTGTATCTACTGTATGTCATCATGCCATAAATTAGGTCCTCAATCTTTTTACACAAGTAATTGACTACAACTGACGCTGATAAGAAAAACACAAGGAAGAATGAACTGGAAGAGACAGAAATTGTATAATAAACAAATACAGCACAAATTCTATACATGAGAAAGATAAATATTTTGGAAACTGTCATCAATCAGTAAATATTCTGGATAAATGCAGGTGTTGTAGCAGTAGTGCTATAATAGTGTCAGCTACCACTGACAAATGTACACACCCAGGTACACATGTATGTGTATGTATACATGCATACACACATGTAGGAACAGAGGACCTTGAATGCCTGAGGCTCTTTGTTAAACATAGAGTATAACAAATAGTACAACAGGACAGCTTCCATCACATTACAGTGCTTAGTGTTAAAACGAGAAAGAAATATGAAGTTAAACTAAAGGCATAAGATGCAACAGCTGCAAACCAAGTGATCGATTTCTCTTTTCTTTATGCCCTCCAAGTAGTATGAAAAGGTCTTTCTCACAAACCAGAGACCCAGTTGCACTCCAGTGGAAACCAGCTGAAGCCTCTCACAAACCAGGCTATGTCCTAACTCACAAAGCAAAAATCCCCTAAGTCCTAAGGCCAGTCTGGACTCACAAACTGAGCAGAAAAGAAGCAGTTCTCAGAGCTACCCACTGCCCTTCCCAACACATACATCCAGGGAAAGAGGCACACACTGTGCTTCCAGCCAGGAGCCCTGCAAGAAGCTGCAAACCCCTGCAGAGCTCAAGCAGCCAGGAGGTGTGCAGGCTGGGAACAGAGGGCCCCAATCCTGAATTCTGGGAGCTAAGCACCCTGAAGTTTTCCTCACTTTGCAGACCTGTCCCTATTCTTTCTGATGGCAGGAATATAACTCGTTTTTATTATGCAGCAACAGGAAAACTGAACAGTTGGGCTCCCTACAGCTGGTCTACTAACATCACAATCTCTTCAATATGTTCATTATTCAGTTGTCACAGATTCATACATTTGATAGCTCTTGATCTGCAGATCATTCATATCATGACCTAACAGCTGGCATTTCATGCCATAACGCTGTAACTATGTACCCATAATGTATAGAACATATGGGGCTAGCTTTGCTCACCAACTGAGTAAATACTATTCGCTCCGCAGTGAAATACAATTTTACACCTTTTCAATTTACATTTAACATCGTGTGGGATAATATATCATTTGGCCTGGAAAGAGGAACAGTACCAGCCAATTTATGCAACTAATCAGAAGCACATTATTTTTGTTGTTGTTTGTTTTCAGAGAAATCCTGAGCTTGAAAATATTTTGGGTGGTCTTTGCTCTACATTTGTTCCTCTCCTCTTTCAAAAATCCAGCAATTCAGAGTAACCCCTCTTTATCCTATCTGCTCCGCACAAATAGACAAAAACAGTGATTCAGTCTGCTGACATATGGCTGAGAGACCACTCACAGAAGGTTGGCCTGCTGCATGCTATACTGGATGAAACTATAACTGGATTATCCAAAGGGAGAAAGTTCAGGAATGAAAATAAATCAAAGTAAAGAACAATAAGAAAATATGCTGTCAATTTATTCAGACATCTTCTGGCATAGAGCAAGAAAAACAGCCCCACCACTACTTAATGCAATTCTCCTTTTCCCAGTCACGGTAATATATGTTCCAACCACTGCCTGAAAATGAAATACAAAGCTGGCCAGACACAGAATTTACACAGCTCCAAGGGAATGTGTTCAATAATGCCCAAGTGACTTAGAAATTTACGTCAAATTTTCAAAGTCCCAAAGCAGCATTTAGGCCCAATTCCAGAGTTTAAGTTTCATGCCCTTCAGTATCTTTATGCATTTGGCTTAGGCCAGCAAGCGCATTCAGCTGTAGTTACACAAGCTGAATTTTTATGGAAAAACCATGCAACTCCACGGGAGATCTTCCAATGAGCAGCCATAACGTGGCCTAGAAATTGCAACACAGCAAAATCCAATCTGTTTAAAAATTTGCTACCATTGAGCCTCACTGATGCTTCAGAGCCCTGCATGGGAGGTGAGCTGAGGACAGAAAACGAGCAGCAAAACCCCAGCTCTACCCACTGCACATAACAACTCCTTTCAGTGCTGCTTCAGGGTATTTCTTTCCCTTGCCCATATCAATACGCCCTTCATAATTTCAAAGACAGATGGATGCCCACTGTGGGAGCTGAGGTTTTTGGTTGAGTAATAGCAGTAAGGGCCATCCAACTATTCTGAACTTCAAATCTGTGGAGGAGCTGGAGGGCAGCCCTTGGTGGATGGCTGGTCATAACTGTCTGTGCAGCAAATATTACTGTGTTTACTTTCTAAAGCATTTTTACTTAGATGAAGACCAGTCTTAGCAAAACAATTTGCAGTAATGTGCAAACCTTCACTGACCCTCACTGCAGACCTTGAAAACTCTGCGAACAAAGAACGAATTTTGTTTAGAAAAATCCTATGAGCAAATATAATATATGTAATACGTGTTTATAAGGCTTGTGTGTGTCTGACTCATATATATATGCTCACAGACATGCAAATTCCTAAGAGCCTTTCGCACCACTGGCACTACAAGGAAAGACAACGGCATGCTATGGCAGCAGCACACTCACTAACAGTCCCCTTGTCATAGGACAGAATCTCAATAGCCAGAAGCAACAGGCATCTCCAGTTGTGCAAAGACGGTTTTTGCCTACTGAGTAGAGATCAGAGTATTCCCTTTTGCCTGGGCAACTCACAGCCAACTTAGTATTAAGCATTCAGTCCTCTCAGTCCCACAGTGCTCCTAACAGTCCCACAGATTCATTAAGTGCCTATTTGCAAGCATCTGAATACCAGAAAATATGAAAATTTTTCCCCAGCAAGATTATAGTGTTTGACTTTGCTAGCAGTGCTTGTCTTATGTAAACTTTGAATGCTATAGTTATGGGAAGGCATTGCAACCTTCCTTTCCAGAGTGGTACAAAATTAAGCAAAACCCTTTTCAAACTACAGGGATGAACCATCTGCTGTCTTTTAACACACACCCCAGAGCCGGCTATTCAGCTTCATTCTCACCTACAAAGCCCTTCAAGGAGGAGGTGTGATGCATAACAGCTCTGCTTCACTAACCCAGCTCTGCACCTCCCTCCTCAATGGCAGCGTATTGCCTTACACAAGCAGCTTTAATAGCATAGTGCTCTGGGGAGAGAAACAGCCTCAAACAAAACCCTATTGTTTAATCACTCAAAAACATTATAAATATTCCAAAAGAGCTTAATGATCTGAGGCACAATCTCGTTGATTGGAAAGCAATTTCAGAGTTACTTGCCGTCTGAATAGACACTTTTAAACATTCTCAGATCTCCAAAATGTTCTTATTATTTCTCCAGCCGCAGGGCCTGTGAGCTCTGGTCAAGTGTTCTGACCTTACTGTACAAGGGCATGAAGATAGAAACCATCACTAAACAGTCCACAATTAAAACAGGCCAAGAGACAAGGAAGGGATACGGGCAAGCCAGCAGTGCTTCCAAGGCACAGGCAATCACCCTGATAAGCTGTTGTGGTTTAAGCCAGCACGGCTCAGCAGCACACACCTCCCCCTTCCCAGTGGGATGCGGGAGAGAATTGAGAAAAACAAAGTATAACTCATGGGTTGAGATACAACAGTTTAATAAGATAGAGAAAATGAAAAGGATAATAATTATGATAAAAACACATGCATATAAATGTATATAACAAGTGAAGCACAAGCAATTGCTCACCACCTCCAGACCGATGCTCAGATACCCTCCAAGCAATAGAAGAGAGCAAGATGAACTCCCACCCCCTTCAAAACTCCTTCCACATGATGTCATATGGTATAGAATATCCCTTTGGCCAGTTTCAGCCAGCTGTCCTAATTCTGTTCCCTCCCAGCTCCTTGGGCCCTTTGCTGCAAACATCCTGGGCTCTGTACAACACTGCTTAGCAGCAACTATAAACATCAGTGTGTTATCGATGGTTTTCTTCTAGAACCAAAACAGAGCATCATACCAGGACTCTAAAGAAAGCAATTCTGTCCCAGATGAAATAAGACCAGTAGAGGCTGAAGGACTAATTAACAGTACAAGCTCCACACACCTCAGAAGCCTGATGTTAGCAGAAGATATGAAATGAATTGCTGTTCTTCAAGTAGAAAGGAGATGTTTTAGTGGCTTGAATTATCACTGTGAGAGTGTAAAGAAAATATGCTTATTTTCTTTTTTATATACCAGGAAACATATGGAAGCTGGATAATATTTGTCCCAGCCTGCCAGTATTTTAAATTTATAGAACCCAAATCCTTTGGGGAATGTAATAAATTTACATGCATTCTCAAGTGCTAATGCTTGCACAGGCATCTTTAGATTAGCGGATCCATGTGCAAAAGCCCATATGTACAAGCACCTCTACAGAGGCCTCGCACATATGGAAGCCAACATGGGGGGATGCTTCGTATGTCAGCTGTGCTCAGCCTGTATTGGATCAGAAGCTCTTCACTCCGTGCTGGCACAGTTCCTCAGAGGGCATCTCCTTTGAGGATCTATCAGCACCAACAGTACACAGTTTCTCATTTGATCAGCACGCATCATATAAGATGCAATAAAAAGGCTTTCCAGATTCTGTTACCCATTAAAACACAAACATTTCTCTTTTTAGATGATGCTAAAATTTAGTCCTAAGAAATACCAGCAAGAGCCCGCTCTGTTCTACAATGACTCTTTCTCACCAGTGCATTTAAATAATGAAAAATTCTCACTTCCAGTTATTTTTTCATTATAGTTGTTCTATTCAATGTCTTCCTGATGCAAGCCAAACCAATTTGTACATTGAACAAGAATTTGTGTATTGCAAATATTTCCTGATAACCTTTTCTTCAACAGAAGCATTTGAAGGCTGGCTTATTTCTATGATATGAAGGCCTTTTTTTTCCCTCATCCTCATGAATGAACAACTGTGTGCACACACATGCTGCAGGAAACAAAGCTAACATCTGACCCAGGAATATCAAAACCCCATGAGAGCCGTCAGGGCAGTTCCCTCCAGAGCGTGCACATAGCCAGGGGTTTGTACCTGCAAAACCTGCTGTCTGTGTATGGATCTGTCACATCCAGAGGACTTGAAGCAGCCCACACCTGCTAGCAGAAGGTGGCAGTGTTGGATCCACCATCTCGCCGAGCCGCCACAAGCAGCAGCTGGCAGAACAAATGCAGCTTTAATAGTGACAAATTACACATCCGCTGCTCAATCAGTCATCAGTCATATTGTGATCTCTGTCAGGTGGCTACAATCAAAATCTTTAAAACTGAATTATCTGTTTTGTTTCTAAACTAATAATAATAATAATTAAAAAATCATCTCCCTAACGCTGCTGGGGACGTGGGAACAAGCAGAGCCACAGACCGTTAGTCCTGCTAGAGGAATATCCCTTATTTTGGGCAGAGCCCTTGGGGTCCCCCAGCCATTTCAGGGCATGCCTGGGGCCCGTCTGGCTGCAGTATCATTTAGGCACCAGGATAAGGAACACCTTCAGAAAATAAGATGCTTGTTTTTAAGTCAGTTAAGCCTTACAACAGCAAGTGGAGCCACGTCTAGGTATCCTTGAAAACGTGAGCTTCAGTATGAGCCCGGTGGCCTCACCATCTGGCGCAGTCAGTCCCAAAATCAACACTGGATTCAGGGTTTGCACAGAAACACTAGAACTTCCCCTTCCACCGCAGGACACTGTGTCCAGGTGGTGAACTTCTGCCTCACGTCACATCTGAAGGACTCAGGCACTGAGGAGCAGCTTGCAGGCGCTCGTTTGCCCACTCTGTGGAAACGCTGGAGGAAGTGGCTGCTGCTCCGACAGTAACAGGCAAACAATCTGGCTCCCAACAGAAACATAACACCAGCTGATTCCGAGCTCTTTAGCATATGAATGTGCAAATTTGCTGTGACAGGTGGGATGTTTCAATGACTTTCAATAGAAAACCAACTGCTACTCACTCATCGTTGGAAATTTCTCTCCGAAATGCCAAAGACTGGTGCCTCATGCTGGGGAACGGAGCTCTGAATTGGTTTTTAAAAAGAGAGAGCGAGAGCAACAAAAATCAATGCCCCTGCTGGGTGATTTCCTGATCAGAGCACAACTAGCAAAATATTTGTTCATGCAAATGTTTCCTGCCATGAACAGCTTAACAATATCAATGTGTTTCATGCAGGCAAATAAACAGCAAATAATGGAAAGCACATGAGGCAAATGGAAGTATTTGGAATCCTCCAAATCGCAGCAATCTTTGCTTTAAGGAAACACTCAGGGAGTCCAGCAGCCCAGCACTGACCTCACTCTGTAATACAGCCAGGGCAGGAAGCAGCTTTGGAAGAGATTTCCAAGACAGCTGAGCTCTTACACCTCTTTGTCAGACCTTCAGGGGTATTCAGCATGGAGCAAATATTCCAGCGGCAGCTGCAGGACACTGAGCCTCAGCAAGGAGCTCGGGCTGTCCCTCCCCATGCTGGGCCCCAGCTTCCCTTCCCAGCTGGCTGCACCTACCCTGCCTCAGTGGGGTGCACAGCCGGCTCTGCAGGGCAGGAAGGTCTGACCTGCTGCCCACCGTGTGCTGGGATGCTCCTGGCTTCAGCAAGCTGCAGGGCGCTCCTACTGCAGCCTGCATGTGGACATGGCTCCTGCACTGCTCCACTGCTGCTCTGCTGCTGCAGGGCAGCTTGCACACCAAGCACTGCAGCCCTCGGTCTTCCACCACCTCTCCACACCACCACTTGCAAGTGTGAGTGGCAAAATCTCACCAGATGAGTCTCCTGGAAAGTATCCGTAGGATGTGGACACGTTTCAAGGACTTGCTCATACTTTTTGGTGGCTCCTATCCAACAGCCAGCACACAGAGACAGAGCCTGTGTATTTTCACCCTGCTGCAATAATACAGAGAAAAGTTCCCATCTGTCTCCTACAGCTCTGTTCCCCATCCAAGAGGAGTAACAACAGATCTCCAGCTGATTCTGCCTGGCTGCAAGAAGGTGCAAAATGGCCCAGTGGTCAAATCAGCAGTTCAGGACAGTCCTGAAATCCTCAGTGGGTCCTACTCCCCACAGCCACCTCAGTCCCCCCACCATTACCACCTTCAATCCCTGTCTCAGTTGAGCTTTAACTTGTTTTTACTGACATGAGCACAAACTGAGGGGCTCAGAAACTACACTACCAAAGTGACACAACTGAAGACGGATACGTATACCAATGCCTAGGAGACCTGCAACAACACAAGCTAGAACAGAGCATTTCTTTCCTCTTTCTCTGAGCAGAATCAGTATTCAAAGGACAGAAGTGAGTTTTCTTAGAACTAGATGAGCACTACTTGCAGTGACCTAGCAGAGTCATGCTCAGTGGACCGACTGTCGTGCTCTAAGTACACCAAGTGCTACACTAAGTGAAACCAAACAGATGAATGAAAAAAGATTAACAGCTCTAAAGCTAAAAGACATGAAGCCTTTTATGTCTCTCTCTCCAGGATATCTGGGACATTTGTCGTGAACGCAAGTATACTGCACATGATTACAATTTATTGAATTAAACCCAGAATAGTTTCTGTTGTATAAAGTAGCACTTTCTTCTCTTATAATGCAGATGAAATGTTGAACTTCAATGCCCATCTGCAATACCGTGTTCCATTACAAATACATTGAGCAAATTAAACTAAGCTCATCTGGAATGTTTTTTCTTCTGGTTTGGTTTTTGAGGTTATGAGCAGGGCTTCAGGCAGCTGCTGCAATCAGTCTGTAAGTTAAATGTTGGTTTCATGGTGGTTGATCTAACAGAAACTGCAAATGTTGAACACTAGGGGAAAATAGTAGAATCCTGTTTAACAATGTTACAATTCCCTTCTTTTTTCTTTTTTCTTTTTCTTTTTCTTTTTCTTTTTTTTTTTTTTTTGTCTGAAGAAATTGCTTTTCTAAAAAGGGAAGGAAAACCTCTGCCATTCTGGGGCAACAGCCTTTGGTTTCAACCCATAAAAAACACAGTGGGGAGATTCATTTTGCTTAACAATCAACTGGAAAAGTTTCCTTTAAACAAGATACACTGCATTTAGCTTTGAAGTTCAGATGTTAGCTTCAGTTTGAACCTAACAGCCAAGGAAGTTTTGAATAGCACACTAGCAGCTTGGCTTTGCCTGCAGTGGAAGATTTATGCATGGGCATTTAGCCACAAATCCTTGTGAGTACCATGGCCCATAAGCAAAATGGCAGTGAATGCACACAAGCTACCAACACACACCAAAGCTGCTGCTAATGTTTACGTTACTCTCAGAGCTGCCTTGTTTCCCTGCTAGCAGCTCAGCACATGGCAGCATTCACCAGGAAGCTCTTGCTGGTGCAGGCAGTGTAGTGATGGCAGTGAGCATTCAATAGCGGGCACAGAGGGAGCTGAGGAACTCCACTTCTGAGATGCACAGGGGATGTGCAGCTCTGGTCAGGCAAACAGGAACCAGATCAGACTGAGAAGTACAGAACTGCTGTATCCCTGCTCTGGGAAACGCTGCAAGGACCAGTAAGAGCTAAGCAAGTCTTGGACCTGCAGGGAAGCTGCATGGGAATGCACAGAGATACAGCCACTGCAGGCCCTTCCATGCAGGGAAAGTGTGCCAGGGACTGTGCAGTATTTCTCATCTGAAGTGTATCAGATACGGCCTGTGCTCACACTGACACATCAGAAATTATGATTTACATCTAGCATTTCAGAAAGCTCTTGCATGGATTGTTCGTCTTGCTTGGTCCTGCTCACCCAAAGGCATTCAAAATGCATCAGCTACCAAAAAGACAACTTCAAAGCTACAGGAAAAGAAAAAAAAAAGTAAAAAACAAAACAAAACAAAACCAATAAATAAACATCTAAAGCCCAAATGGAGGCAGACAACTACACACAGTGCTCCAGGAAGTGTCACTTTACAACACGCAAAGTCTGTGGAGGTGATGACATTAACACTCACAGCAGAATGTTGCTCCCAATGCTGCTAAGAAGCAGTTGAGAAGCCCACAGCTCTGCTCCAAGGTGTCTCTTGAAGTCTCTCGTATTTTTTTGCACTTCCATGACAATAGCTGTCTGTAGCTCTCTCATAACACTGCATATTGTGAAATCAGTTATTAGCTAAGATAGCAGGGTAGAAAATAACCCTGAGCCTTCTTCCTTAGATCTTGGAAAACTGTTAGACTCAGCTCTATTTTGTTACCATGAGCGCAAGAAAAAAATAGGCACTGAAAGAGTTTACATACCCTTTTCATGTGGAGAGGAGGAACGTGAGTTTCCTTTAATCTTTCATAGCTTGTGTGTGTTAACTGCACACTTAAAGAGTGCCAGCTGATCTGAATTTTGCAAGGGATATTCAGGGACCACCAGAGTCAAAGAAGGCCTGTTCTTGTGATGAGAAGGCAGCTGCCGCAGCCTTCTCTTGCA
>JAOWBP010004220.1:16014013-16028219 GCA_028571105.1 Tragopan temminckii | reverse complement strand
GGATATTCAGGGACCACCAGAGTCAAAGAAGGCCTGTTCTTGTGATGAGAAGGCAGCTGCCGCAGCCTTCTCTTGCACAGCAGAGGTGACTGTGAGGAATATCATCTAGAAAGACAATGTGCTGAGACCCCCACAAGAGCAGGCGCTAGCTGAAAGACCTGGAGGCTGATGTCTCACACTCACAAGTTGGATCTACCATACAGCATAGGAAGGCAGGCTTTCCTGCTCTCCTCCGCTCATTCCATATCTACAACATGTCAGGAGGGAGGAAAAAGACTGTCTCACTTAAACACAGGTGTTTTTGCAAAGAGCACAGTTTGTACTCCACTGATGAGGATCAACTTTAGTTTGTGATGGGTGGCTCACTGTTAAAGTAAAGATTAATTACTATTTAAGATAGAAAAATGTTTAAAAATGGGATAAAAGCACAGGTGAAGAGAGCAGCCGACAGATTATATCCCTAGAGTGCCAGGGCTGCTGCTGTTACAGTGACTAGACTTAGACTTCAGCCAACCTTTGATCACTTCTCTGAGTCAAAGTACTGAAACATTTTCTAAGTACTTTCAATAGTTTCATGTTATTCTGAACATCACAAAATCATAGAATGGTTTGGGTTGGAAGGGACCTTTAAGATCATTTAGTTCCAACCCCCTGCTGTAGGCAGGGAAAGCTTCCTTGCAAGGACAGGTTTCAGTAAAGAGATACTTGCACAATGAGCAACTCTTGACAGTGGGGTGTCTGCTGTTGTGCCACTGCAGACAACTTGTGCGTGCTGTGAGGTGTGATGCAATGAGCCTGCTGCTTCCAGCTACCTGAATGCTGGGCTCCAGCCTCTCAGCTGCGACTTGCCACGGACAAATTGACTGCATTCATAGGTTTTTTTATTGAGCAGTATCAATGTGAATTTTATCACATTACAGTTCTCCATATTTGGGTTGCAAAATTGGCAATATTCCCAAGAAAAGTATTCCATAAGGCTAAGGAAACAAGTAATGTCTAATGTGAAGTCTGCCAAGTAATGCAAGATGGAGCTGCTAAGAATTTTTCCATCAGGACATTCTTCCAGGAGGAAATTTTGTTTCCTTGAATCCCAAATGTTTTCAGGAATGTGTCAGGTTCAATGACACCATGTTTTGAAACATGCTGGAAGAGGGCTTAGGTTGGAATTGAACATCCAAACTTTCCTGGAGTGGAATTTTTCTGCTTTTAAATACATACTTCCAATCCCTTTGATCTTATGTTTTGCAATATAAAACAGAAAAATCAAATTCAAATCATAATTACATTATATTGAAAAGTTTCTGCTGTCATAAAGTAATACTTCCCTCACAAAAAACTCATGTCACAAGAATCCAAAACCATGCGCAAAAGTCTCAGAGTAGAGTAGGAAACGATGTGAAATCTTCGTAAAATCGTGTGAAATGGAACCCTCTGCTCCTGCATAGGAGGACCCCCTGGTTGTGGCTCTCAGATTCACAAATGAAATACATATGCAATGAAGAATTGGCCAGCTGGTCTGAAATGCAGTTACAAGTGTAGGTTATACTATCACAAGTGTAGGATATACTATCTATGTGATTAGTGATTATGAGTTAATTATAGATGGTATTCTAAAATTACCGTAGACAGCAGCGTACGATCCCTAGAGTTCTGAAAAGATCTTGAGACATTCCTGCCCCAGTTCTGCTTATCTCTTCACTGGCTCTGACCCACAAGACCTGTTGAGCACAAGTCATGCTTGTAAACAAATGGCTGTGTACTAGCAATTACCAGTGATTCCCAGATTTCAAAGCCAGAAGGGATCGCATAGGCTCAACAATTGCGTAACACAGCATTGGCATTCTCGATTTTAACACTTAGGTCCCACAGCCCAGGTTGCAAAGCCTCATGAATTTTTGCCAAGTGGTAGATTGTGGCCAGCGTGAGAGCTGCTCTCCCAGTCACATGAGAACTTTCTACTTTCTCAGAAATTTTAGCCAAGCTAAAGGAAATTTCAACCAACCTTTCTGACGAATTGTTTATCCTAGCATCTGCTTCCCAGGATGGAAGTAGTAGCCAAGTTCCCAAGATCGGGCAGTGCTCTCTTCACTCCCATCAGTAACCTAATACCAGTCTGACAAGGAAGGGGGGAATGGAGATGGATAAAGATCAGCAGATAAATAGGATCTGGTTTCAAACACAGGAAGTAACTCTTCTGGACTGCCTTTTCACCCTCAGTTCTGTTTCCTTCTTCACCCCGGCTGGTTTGAAAAGGAAAGGAACTGGGCTCCAGCTGCATATCCCTCTTCACTGACTTAGATAAAGAAAGAATCCTTCCCCCTCCTCTAGCCCAACAGCACCCCATAATGCTGAAACAAAATTGGTTTAATGACTCAGTTGCTGGTGCCATACAGCATGTCTTCCCTGGATTCAGCCTTGGCTCTCCCTCTAAACAGGAACCTGGGAAAGCATGGGATACACATGTGAATACAACCAATACAACAGCCCTTGGAAGACCTTTTCTAACATGTTTTAAGGCTGGTAATGCGTTCTACAGATAACAGAAGAACACAGTATCGTCTTCTAATGTGAACTACCAGCAGTAAAAGAGATGAGTTCTTCATGAAAGGTCATGTACAAGCTGTACAGTCACCAGGAAGCTAAAGGGCCTCTAGATCTGGAAAGTGAGCAGGACTATATGAAATAACAAAAGCAACTGAGCTGCAATGGCTATCACAGCTTATCGAATCTTCTTCCCTAATTTGCATCTGAATAAAAGGCTCTGTGGAATTACTGGATAAGAAAATACTGCATGCATTACCCATTTTTAACAACTGCCTGGGAGTGATTATTTACATGTGAGTGCCAGAGAATTTGACATGATGGATTAGGAAGTAAAGCCAAATTCTGCTGTCAAAGAAATCAGTAGAAATTTGAAGGAATGTACCGGATTTCAACAGAGCAACTGTACATTCACATTATGTTTTCACAAGCACATTTGGTCCTTTTTCAAAAGCTCAAGGTAAGAAAATGGGGATCATTTAAGTCCCGTGTCTTAAATGATCATCAAATGGAAGAGAAGAAAAGGTCCATGTTCTGCTAACCAAGCTTTTTTCTGTTTGTTGGAAGAATCTTCCCCCATCATGCCCGACTACTATTTAGTTGGATTCTGATGCTCATCCAAGGCTCAGTTTAGCTAGTACGAAATAAGCTTCAAAGAAAATTAGCCCTTTTAAAGGGTTTGGATGTGGTTTTGTTTTTTGGGTTTTTTTTCCTCCAGTAGCTTTCACAGCCTTTTCACTTTGTTCAGCATTTAAGATTTCAAACTTAAACAAGCATGTAATCTTTAGTCTATTGGAGCCAGTGGCAAAATTCCCATTTATTCGGATCATCCCACAATTTCATGCTACATGTTTTGCCCATGCTTTACAGTAATCAAAGCTTCTTTGTTGCTCTAGTTAATAGCAGACTGTTTCCAGATTCTGGCATTCCTAATACGAAGATAAAGAGCTACAAAATTGAAATAATACTGGAAAAGAAAGCAGTGCTTGAGCAGAAGCAATCACATTGACTGGAGGATTAAGAGAATGAAAAGTCATATAGGTGTATGAGTGGAATATTTATAGTCGCACTATAACTCAGATGCATGTTATCTATACCGCTCTGGGGGCAGCCTGCTCAAAAAGATCTCAACAGAGATCTTTTACCATCAGCTTCCTCTGTTGAGCTGACACCCTGAATAATGATAAAAGCTGAAGAGTTGAAAAATGGCATCAACTATTAAAAGTATTTATGTAAAAAATAATAACTCACAGAATTTGTTGACCAATGCAAAAAACAAACAAAACAAAACAAAAGTGAAATAAGGAAGAGAGCAGGTGAGGAAAGCTGGACACAGAGAAACAGAGCATTCTGCTCAGATGGCAAGAAAACAGCAAGGTGAGGTATCTTCCAGATAGTGCAGTGTCTTACATTGATTTGCCTCCTGGAGTTAGGAGGTCTTCCAGAAGAGCAGGCACCAAAACCACATTAATTTGTTTATTCCAGAAGGGGCTTTGGGATCACAGCTAAATTGAAAGAGCTTCTTCTTGGAAACCCTGAGAGCCCTTTATGCCTTTTTTTTCCTCAGAGATTGTCTAGTCTCACAGCTTTTGCCTACCAAACCACAATCCTGCCTGTCATAGAATTAAAATTAGTCCCTTTGTTCTGAGAAATTGAAAAGGTTAAATTACAGACTTCAAGCAAGTATCAAAGTACCTGTATTATGTTGACCATAACATCGACGTTTCCTCATCTATAATATACGAGTTAAATATAAAACTCAAAATACAAATGTAGGTTTTTATGTACAGTCTGCTATTTCATTAAACACTTACTAAGTAGCTAACAGCACAATGTAAAAATAAATTAATAAGTAAAGGGGCTGTTCTGTATTCTGACCAGTTGCTAGTTAAGTCCACACTTCTTATCCTAATGCACCCAAATGGATTAGGAAGAATACTTTAATTCACAAAAAAACGGACTACCAAAAGTTATTGAGGGTAATAAACAGGATTTATTTCTTCAGTTACTCTCTTAGCATTTGCAGAACATTGTAGCAGGAACTGTAGCCCTAACTACATCTGCTGCATGAATCCAAACTCTCAGCTGTGCATCGATACAGAACGGAGAAGAGCCAATCGTGTGGAACACTTTAACTTTGCTCCCTCTTTTTCAGCATTTAGTTGTCAAGTCACAATACAGTCCTAGTGAGGCTGTTTTTGCGGGATTCATGGCAGCGGGCATTCCCAGGGCCTAGTGTATTCATTAGTATTAGCATCCCAGCAGATCTTTAGGCTAAGTCCTGCTCTTTGTAAATCAACAACTTTTTTCAACAACTCTGTTTTGGAGGTTAGAAATCCTCACTGTTCTCACTTGAGCGTTGCAGGACCACACTGCAGCAATACAGTGCCTTCTTACTCTCTGAATTAGACAGTGCCCACCCCTAGAAGAGCAGATGCACCCACTGAACTAGGGAAAAATGGACAAAGCCTGTGATGGTGACACACGGCCTAATTCTGTTTGCTCATGGGGTAGCAGAGCCCCCACACAAATAAATTCTGTGAGAGCAAAGCTTTACCTGAATCACGTAGGTCATGTCTAGACACAACTGCTCACATTCCAGATAATCAAATAATTCTTAATAAGAAGTTGCCTAAATAACGGATCCAGTTCTGGCACCTTAATTCAGATAAAATAATCACTGATTCCAGAAGTCACCAATGGATTTCAGTCAGAATAAGCCACCATCCAACAAACCTGGCAGGGTCCAGTTCAATATGGTTTCAATTACTTGTGTAAAGGCAAGCATATCCTCATGACCAAAGTACATTTTAATAAATATTTTCCCTTAAATGTCTAGTAAGGCTCATGGTAATCTACTTAAGCATTATTTTCTGGAAGGTTTAAGATTCCTATAAGCTGAATTACATGTGGAAAGTTACATTAATGTGTCTCCATATAAACTGAAAGTTTATTGTTTTATTATTATAGAAAAACCATAAAAAGATTTGTCTGAGGCTATTGGTTATTGTGCTACACACATCTGGTGGAATGTCAGTTATTACAATAACTCCTTCAGAGCATCCAAATGAAGCCCAAGGCTAAAAATGAAACTAAGTAATACGATAATACTGTAAAAAGATGTTATGGAATCACAGAGAAATGCTGAGCCAAATCCAGCTGTCAAGGGAAAAAAAAATCTGGCTGAGTTTTAAAAATAGCATTAACTTAGGCAGAAAAAAAACACGTTAGAAACCCCATGACCAAGCCATATCCTCAGCCAAATCCTGGGTGCTGTTACAGCATGCTAGCAAGATGAGAAGCGCTAGAGCCAACTGCCAAAGGTTCCCTGGCTAGTCTGAAGTTGACAGTGTCACTTCTATTCCCAGAGATAATTAAAGGCTTCCCAGAAATATTGGCTAAACTTGATTTTGTGCCAGTCACAGATCAGGTCTGGGGACAGCAAGAGCGAGAAGAGACTGCCAAGATCCAGCTGGAATCAAAGGAGGTGAAGATGGGTGGGAGAGGCTGAGAAATGGGAAGTGTTGAGGGGTTGTGAGCAAAAAGAGGCTGCTGAGGAGAGAAGCTCTCTCCCCCATTCCAATCCCCCTGATATAGCAGCAATCCATCCCACTGCTGAGGACCCCCCACCAGTGTGGGGCCCTGAAAGGAATCCCCAGCACAGGGAAGGGCTGTGCAGCAGGACAGCAGGGGCAGCGACACAGATTTAAGTCTGCAACAGCTGATCTTCATCTCCTCGAGCAAAGGCAAAATATGCAGTCTGTCAACCCTGCATCTGCTGCCTTAATCTCTTATAACCTTTGTTAGAGGCAACATCCATTTTCCGGTGGAAAAGAAATGCAGACAGGACTATACCAGTTGCCTAAAAAAAGGTGGTATAACTGAAAGCAGTCTTGAATGCTTTTACTTCTGCAAAAGGCCCAGACCAGTTCCAGCAACCAATGTCTATATTTATATTTATTGCTCTCCTGATCCAGCGCATATTTACCATGGGAGCTAATGGAGCAATATTTCTTCTCCTATCAGCACTGCCTGCTGTGGAGTCTGGGTCTGTGGCAAAGCAGTATCATGCTGTTGCACAGCTTTCCTTCCCCTCATCTGAAGTCAGTATTGCCTTCGCGTCCAATTCCAAATTTGCCTCTTCCAAGAAACTAATCTGTTTACAATATTTTTGGGGTTATGGCAGGGAATGAAGCAAAAACAGTTCACAGAGACAAACTTCCCCACATATATTAATCTTGTTGTTTTATCTAAATCTTAAAGCTCTTTCATATCATTTACCTGAACATCCATCTTCTCCAGATGTTTAATGTTTCATGCCAGTGGCAAATTGCATCTGTATCTAATAAAGTTACTGATAATTGTCATTATGGAGGAGACTTTTTTCTTTTTTGGATCAAGTACATTAATATTGTTGGCTTTTCAAAAGGCCCCAAAATAATATAATTAATAATGATATTAAAGAGAGAAAACAAAATTGACAGTCTTATTCTAGAAAATGCTGAATAACCAACTAATCTGTTAATAAGCACACGTTAGAAATGTGCTCTAAGTCTAGACTTATCTCTGAACAAAAAATGAAAATCAGGGAAAGGGGTTAAGGATAAATAAGCTAACTAGAAACATCTGCCTTTAATATTCCATTTTGACGTCAGTGAATCTTTATTGGCCTCCCAAAATAGTATTCAGTTTTGAGAAACAAGCAGCAAACAAAACATACTGTTATCCAGTTTTAAAAAGATTTTCCATTGATGATAAAAGTACAAATCATCACTATTTAATTTTTAAAAACATGCTTTTGCTGCACTGATAGGAAAGCTCAGGCCAATACACGACCTTAAGGGCTATCCTGTTTCACCTGAATATTACTTGCAGCTTTTATTAAACCTACTCATGGTCTTCATAGGATAAATATTGTTTTTCCTTTGGTTGTTTAGTTGCACTTGGAGGAGCACCAGCAGCCTGCAGTTCTTCTTTGACAGGCTACTCTCCATTTCACCTAGGAGCCCAAATCCCACTGTAACTGGAGATACAGCCTCGTAAAGCATTTCTGGTGAAGAAAGAAGCAAAAAACAGCAATGCTGTGGCTATGGAATCACAAGCAGATTAGGCAGTCCTGCAGCCTTGGCAGCTTCTTTGCTCTACTGACTATGGAACAAATTGCATAGGGCAAAAGCTGATCCAATGCCTTCCTATCACTGGAGTCCAGCACAGCTTCGCACCAACTGAAGAGGACTCCCATATCATGCAGCTGGGACTCCAAGCTGCCTCCAGAATTAGCTGGCACAAACTACCAATATGTACTTGAGACAGAAAAGCCACAGGCAGGCTGTGGTTATGCAGACCCAGTCAGTTCCACTCCCTGTGCAAGCTGCATACCACTCCTGTGACTAATGGTCTGGGGCTGGGGCAGAAGGGGAGTGCTATGCAGCTAGTATTTCCTTCAGGAGGTCTCTAACACATCTGCAAAAGAAAGTGTTTGTACATCAGTTAGAAAGGATAGATTTCAGACAGCAGGAAGATGTGGCCTATTTCAGGGAAATGTAATGCTTCTAACACCTAGGGAAGACAGAAGCAGAAGGAAGCCACTCTGATCATGATTTTCTCTTCTGTATAAACATTTCCTTTTGAAAACCTCTTCATATCATTCCAAGCACATTTTTAATAGGTTCAGAAAAATCCCTCCTCCTCTGCGTACAGAGCAGAAAACAGAACACATTTCTGCAAGCCACAACACAAAGTTTAATGACATTCCAAGCCTGATGCACATCTAGGACTGATGATGTGGCAACAACAGCCCTGCAACAACTGGAAGTGATGTGAAGAAATGTAACTGTTCTCTAAACAAAACCCTTTTGATCTCTTTTCCCTTGGACAAAAGCGTAAGGTTGCTGCTCTCCTTGGGAATTATGAAACCACTTTCTAAAACTTGAGTTTTCTGTAAACAAGGAAAGCATTTTGTCAAAACAATGCAAAAGAAACTGTTTGAAGAATACTTGGATTTTCATAACTCTTTCATTCAACAAATACTAATAACTGTGGTAGGTCAGTCAAGCCCTCCTTTAAAGAGAGTACTGCAACCTGAATCTTCTATGACAACTACTTCTCATTATTCAATTCCAGGAATGTAAATGTTAAAGAAGTAGGTTCAGATCATGGAATTTCTATTTGCCCTTTCCAGCAGCCAACACAGATTGCTTATAGCAATGGCTGTGTTGGAGCTGTAGTTCAGCCTGCTGGAACAAAGAGGACCACACTGTCAACAGATACACACTGAGTTAACAATCCACTTTTGAACTCGGGAGCACAACCACCCCACGAATTGGCCCTCATATAAATATTAAATTCTGTCCTTCTACATCAGCCCACACATTTCTCTCTTCCTTTACCCACAAGCCAACCTTTCTTTTTCAAATCTGTTAACTACCATAGCAATTTAACCATTTTTTCAGTCAATCATGCTGTTGTGCATTCAGGGTTCAGAGCGATACCTTCATCATGGACTTCTAATTTGGATGCTCAGCTTGAGAGATGCCATCCACTTGCATCTCCCATGGCTTCAAATCAATGCATGTCCCAGTTTCTTTTCCTTAATTATAGCTGAAAGCAAATATTGAATGAAATTGAGATTTTCAATTTCAAAGGCAAACTCCCTCGAGTTCTCTTCTCTCTTATATTACTGTTTCTCAAATTTCAAACAACTCTCTTTTAGGGCTTGTGCTGTATGCTGAGCAGCAGATCAGCAGGATTCCAACAGGCCCCCCAGAACACAGCTCTCCTCAAAACCAAATTTATGCCCCCATTTACAGCTGCCACTCTAACACAGCTTGGATGTCAGACACTGGCCGTATTTATTATCACTTTCGTCCCAAAAGAGAAGGCTGCAGCAGAGACCCAAGTGGTTCTCTGACAAGTCTGCAAAGTTTCAACTGTATCTGTGTATGTCTCCAAGCAAAGTTCCCTCCATGACCCACTCAACATATTCATGATGTACTGGCCTCATGGAGACAACGGTGGTTGCTAGATGCTTTGTTTGCAAGGTGGTTCACATATTCAGAATCAAACCACAATGTCTGATGGAGCAGCAGGGAGTGGCTACAGAAAAGGGAAGATTTGCACCAAAAACAACCTCATAACTCCACACAGGTCTATGAAGACACACAAGATTACCAGCACGTTGCCCCATGAGCTCCACATAACCTTCGATCTGTGCTCAGACTTCAATGAGAAAAGGATAAAAGCTAGAAATACTGGTTTGGGCACAGAGCTTGGGATTTCTTCCCAGTAGACCTTGTGTAAGAGCCAAGGATAAATCCATAAGCAGCTGTGCCAGCTCTGAAATGACCATCCTCACCAAACACAGCAGAAGCAATAAAAATGGTTGCAGTCATAAAATCCTTTGTTCTAGACTGCTGTGTTTCCCACACTTTCTGAGCAGCCTGAAGCCTTACTCTAACTTCTCAGCTCTCCCCTTAACTTTCCATCAGTGCCAACCCTGGCCACCAATTTATGCCGTCCTTGGGCAACAAAGGACGTGAATGACCTTTCTTTCTTCCAATTTGATTTATCCATTATTTACTGTATATTATCTAGTGCCTTCTCCATGAAAACCGCACCATAAATATTGGCTTGATCTGCCAGGAAGCCTCTTGCTACTTTTATAACCCATCAGCACCTATTATATATAGCATAACACATAATGAAATCCAATAGCACATTAAAATAATTGGCAACTATAGACACCCTTATCTTTCACCTTCTTACATTGGAAACTTGCCCATTTCACACATCTTATACCTCCTGAGACCAATGTTTCCTTTCTCCTAACAGGAGTTTAATTGCTTTGTCCAGGAAGAAAAAAATATTCCCCTAACAAATCAGTTATGTGTTTGTTTAAAGCCTACAAGGCCTATGAATCTCTTTTATCTCACTTAGTCTTTATCTCCCTCAGTCTCTTCTAATGAAAAACAAAATAATCACTGCCTTTCAGATGACCTAGTCTGTGAAGTCAGGAATACATTACTTATTTTATGAACCTAAAGATCAAAGGGCTACAGTAGCTCAGGTTACATTCTCCAGTTGGAAGTGCATGCCTTTCTCTAATTCATTAAGAGTTAATTCCATATTTCAACTCTTCCTATTGATGAAAAACATTTATAAAAGTTTCACATACAAAAGGTTGAGTCAGACATTATATACTTTCCGCTCCGGAGTTTCTTTTTTCCCGTGGAATTTTCAAAATCCTCTCTATCATCCAGACTCTATTTGGATTATAGTCTTCTCATTTCTTTAATTTAAATTAATTTAAATGATGAATGTTTTGAACTGACACTCTATTTCAGTTATAATCATTGCCAGGTATCCCTTGCAAGAGGTCAAATATTTTAGTTGTCAGCAAAGTTAGTGGGAGGAACAGCACAGGTTAGGGCAGCGCCATACAGCGTGCACCACAAAGAACAGAATTTATCCTGCAAAATTTCTTTAGATATTTTCAGACAGGTGGAAGCTGTAAGACAGTATATATGCAAATGTAGAAATATAAGTGCCCAACAGTACTTCTGCTATTATGATAACTTTCTGAACTGCTACGTAAAGGTCTGTGTTAAAAGGATCAAAGGACAAAAGTCTGAAGTAGTGAGAAGTGTAATTTTAGCTACATTACAGTAATGTGCCCTTTCATCCTTAAAAAAAAAAAAAAAGAGTATCTTGCAATTATTAGTACTGTGAGGAAGGTATACAGGTATTCAGTTATATTCTGAATGGCAAACCATTTTAAGGATAGTGGGCTTAAAAAGCTGCTTGAGTAATTGCTCAAAATTTCACCAGTTCAAAAAAGCTTCTTCTGTTTACAAGAGCAAAGATTCAGATCCTCTCCTCTGTTTATCAAATTGTCTTTAAGTAATAAGTGCATATACATATATGAACATTTTCCTACAAACACACACTGCATTTGGGAAAGAAGAGATGCTGCTTTTTCCTCCGCAGGCCTTCACATTCTTTTCAAAAGAAGCTGGATATCATTTTGTCTTCATTTGAAACACATCAAAGAGTTGTGAAATAATTTACTCAATGTAATTCCCTGCAACTATAGAAGAAAAGGACACTTTGGGTGCATACATTCTAGCCCTCCAGCTGGTAGGTAACTTTAAAAGAAAAATGAAAAGAAAACTGAAAACTAGAAAGTGAACACAAGCACAGGGGCTTTAGGGAGCCCTCACTGTATAATACTACAGCAATTTAGGAAACCTTCAGAACTGCTTAAAATATGCCACTGATTTAAAGCACAACATTTTAGAAGATAAGCAACTCTCCATTATCGAGAGGACCAGTCACTGACCATTACACTCCACTGTCCATCACTTAGGCTAAAAAATGCACCGAGTATTCAGAATCATCAGTCTGTATGAATAATCACAACCTTGCTCAGACATATCTTAGACCTGACTTTAATACAATAAAAAATACTGTGATACCATAGAACCATACTGTTTCAGCCATTAACTCCAGTGTAAGCCATTCAAATCTCCTATCAGTCAAGTAAGCTTTTTCTCACTCATTTGAAAAAGCACTTCCACCAGGATGTGAAGTGCCTGATGATCTCTTCAGATCCTCCCACCCACTCACGCCTGTTTCTGCTGGTCAGGCCAGGCACAGAGCAGATGATTTCAGACCAAACAAATGAGACAAAAACATATAGGTCAAACAGAATTATTTTTTTAAAGAGAAAATGTTCAGGGTTTAAACCAAGAATAACAAAGAGAACTGATAAAGTGAGATGAAAAGAATATCACTTTCTCAACTTACACGCTAGCACAGTCCATTGCTATACTACTAGACATTTTTTTCCCATTGCTAAAACTCCCCAGAATCTTCTACATCAGGCCAGTGGGAACATCCAGGTGCAGTGACACAGCCCAAAACATCAGTTGCTGGAATTCATGGAATGAGTGTAGAGTGCATGTGGTTGAGCTAGATTTTAAGGACATTAGCAACACGTACTGGCAATTTATTCGCACCAGCTTGGATGTTTGGTATGGGTTAATTTATTGATTGATTGCAGACAGCTAGATAGACTCATCAGAGCTTGTATCTAATCAATACAGAGAAATTAAGCCACTTCAGTTACACAGCTAAGGCTGAAGATGCACAGTGCTGTTACAAATACTGTGAGACTTACCAAGCAGTACTTACCTTCACAGATCTATGCTCAAAGCAAAGGGAGTAAGTTAAGGTGCAGTTATCCTTCTGCTCAAACAACTAACTTCACTTTCAAGGCTGTGTAGTTTTTCCATGATTACCTCTGCTAATCAAAACTCTAAAGATCCATGCATAGAACAGCTGTAGATTAGCCATGCATGGCAATCAGAAACACAAATCCCATGAATTCATTTAACATTTTTACCAGAACATTCATTTATCACTTTATTTGCCTTCTCACATCTGCCCAGACTCAGATACAACAACCTTTGAGGCAGGACTGTGAGACAGTATGATACATGGTGTGAGCTGAAGTTTCAGCTGGCCAACTGTGACAAAGGAAAAGACTGCCAGACAGAAACAACAGCTGAATGCCTGAGAAAAGGAAATTCAAACACAAAAATAGCTGCCAGTAGTGGTGTGTTTAGTAGGAAGAATTCACATAAGAGAAATAAGAGACCATCCTCTCTCCAGCCAGCCATTCATTGTCCCTACTCACTTTTCTCCATTCACAGTCCTATACACGCCATAGTTACACCACTACCTAAAACTTCAATCTATCATCTCTGTACCCAAAAGTGCTATGTACTCCATGAACACAGAGCAAGCGTAATATGAGAAAAAAAAAAGTGTCCAGTCTAGGAATTAAGTCTTTTTTCCACATTTTCATTAATGTAAGTTTTAAAATAAGAGCTGCTAGTTCTTAATACAAATGCAGGTACCTACGGCCACTTTTCACTCAGAATGTCTGAAAGCTCTTCTACCAAAAAGATGCAATAACATTAAAATGATTGCAGAAAATATCAAGGCAAATATTTAGACTTCACAAGCACTAGGAATAGTTGCTGAAATAAGCTTATACACCGAGCACTTAATTCTGATGCAGTGCTGTTGAGAATTTATAAGCTGGTGTGGATTCTGTGTTAGCGATGAAGGATAGTTTCACACCACACTACGGGATGACAGAAGCTGGGACTCTGCATCCAGTTTCTGCTGGGGTTAAACAAAGCCAATTTTATGCTGTCATTTATTCTTAGTGAGGAACCGTAGCAAGAGAGATGAAACAGCAATAACTGCAAACCAGAAGATTTGAAGCGAGGCAGGACATTCACGGTTGGAATTTTGGTATGCACTACTTCATGAATAAGTAAATATTATTTTTTTTTTCAGTAATGTAAGTCTTAAATTGTAACATTTAGAACTTCAAAACCACAATGAATCTTAAAAGCTGAGCTTTGTAAACTAAGAGAAACCAAATATTCTAAAACATTGTCTGACACCACAGGTAACCCTTCCATTCCTTCTTTTTTTATTCTTTCTTGGAATAGGTAGTACCTCCCATCGTTAAACTAAAGAATTTCTCACTGAATCATCCAAAGCATAACACTGATGAGATACAGCTAACCTGTACTCCTGTCTGCTGTGGAGTGGAGGAATAAAAGCTTTCTGATATGTAAGCTCAAAGCAA
>JAOWBP010004220.1:16002570-16013913 GCA_028571105.1 Tragopan temminckii | reverse complement strand
GAGATACAGCTAACCTGTACTCCTGTCTGCTGTGGAGTGGAGGAATAAAAGCTTTCTGATATGTAAGCTCAAAGCAACGGACCTTTAACCAGATTTGAAGAGTTGTCTTGGGAATGAACATTTATGAATACTGATACCCTGTCTTTGTCTGCTGGAACAATGTGCCTTTCTTTTCCACATTTGCCCCTGATTATTCAACTTCTTTGGAAAACTTTTTCAATAAATACTGAATACTCTTGCAGCCAGAAGGCTGCAAGATGTCTCTGAAAAAAACCCATTGGGCACAGTCAATAAGGAAGATATTTAGACTTCACATTCAATTTAAAGTAGAGTTTGGAGCTGTAGTTTGCCCTTATCATGTTCTACATGGAATTCAAGTAGTCAGAGAAACAAAGGCAAAATGACATATCTCCACCTCTGACTGGATTCTTCAATCCAAAATGAGAACAAGTGTAGAAGAGCACTCTTAATTGCATTTACTGAGCTATCCTATATATAAGCTCTGTATTCTGACATACACAAAATAATCTGACGTTAGACTACGGGCACATACAGCTACTGACCATCACTGGCACCAAAACTACTTCTTCACTAGTGATAAACTTATTTTTTTTGTTCCTTAGGATTCCTCTATAGAAATAGAATAACTTGAAATCAGAATTTAGGCTTAACCAGCTGTTACGGTATATGAAGTTTTCTTGCCATAGCCATTTAATCTGTTTGATTATTCTCTATGGGAAGAAATAATATCAATTTCACTGACTTATGTCATTTCCTGAAATAAACAGCAAGAAAGGGAAAAGAAGCAGATTATATTCATGAACAAAAAGGTGAGGATAGAGTTTTTTCCAAATGTTTGATCATATGATAGCATTTTTGAGAAGCACTCAAAAACATTCTTTTTTCCTTACAAAGTACTGACTGCACCTCATGTACTGCATAGAAGAAAAGAAATGGAGATACAAACTGCAGCAGCAGTTACAGAAGACAACAAAAAAGCAGCTGAGATAACACAAAATAGACAAACCTCCCCTCTTTTTAAGTATTTAGACCATATGGAAGCTTCTATTTATACAAGTGCAAGACTTTTTCTACTATAAATATTTTTTCTATAAAAATATAAGGACGACATAGAATCTGCAAGGATTTATCATTCATTTCCTTATTGTTCTTACATAGTCACGTACCTTCAGATCTAGTTTCAGTTATACTCACAGCTCCTGCAGGTAAAATTTATTTTTTTTTCTCACCATGCCAACTTCGGCTAAGCACTTTCCTAAATACCACAGTTTCAGTCACATAAGCTCTGTGTAACTTCTCCTGTCTCACAGTTTGAAGTCTAAGGCATGTTTCAGCCTTAGTTCCTTCCCACATCTCTGCCAAGCCTACATTCGTACTGCTCCCACCAGCTCACCGCCTGGTGGATGTGCAAAACACGCACCATGTACCTGCAGACCTATGCTGTCTCCAGTTCTCTGCCTTTAGTAAGCTCTGTTATCAGTTATGGTTGACTGATTAGGTTTGTTTAAGAATATGCAGCCATAAGGGCTGTCCATATAAATAATGAGAAGGGCAGGATGGAGAGGTAATACTTTTCACCAAGCTGATATATTTGAAACAGATAACCTATGAGGAATACAAGAGCAATAAAAACATTTTATTTGTCTTTATTTCTTCCGCCTCATTTTCTTCCACTTCTATCTAAACTAGAGTCAGCTTGAAGAATACACAGACCCAATCTAGTTAATGCCAGTGGTCACCTAGCAGGCAAATGGCAAGGTCAGGAATATACATACCTCAATTCCCAGTCCCAGATTTACTCTAGGCCCAACTCTATGCAGACTGGTCAGCACGCTTTGAGTTGTATGAGGTTCTTTTCAGTTCAGATTGTTGCACAGCATGCAGGCCACGCACCAAGTATCACCCATTGCAAAAAGAACTAGAAAAATAGCCACTTTTTTTTCTCCATTCACCTTCATTAGATGTTAATTATAACTGGCCTTCAGGAAGGATCCCAGTTTCCATCCTATTCCCACAGGTATGACTGCAGACATGCATGGTCAAGCTTACATTAGCACTGATACACAGCTAGGGCATGTAGCACAAAGACATAACAGCGTGAATTTTGATGCCTATTGGCTCTCTGAGGATAACCATGGATCCACAGCACATCTATACTGAAATTGTCACCATTCACCTTTCAGTACTGCTGCTACTCATCGCGATTATATTAAATGCCCCAGGTAGCTTTCCTATGAAATCAAACCTTTGTTATCTACACAGAGATATACTCTAAGGTATGGATTAAGTAACAGACATGTTAGTAATTTTGTCAAATAATTGTGAATAATCTTTTATAATATAATTGCTAATCATTTTCCTCTCTTTCCTAGATTAATTTAATATATCTTTAAAATGCAAATACTATTCTCAGTATGTAACATTTTCCAGGATTCCTTGTTGTTTCCTTGTTGTTTGTTTGCTTAGAAAATGCCACAGCGTAAAAAGGTTTGGTCCTACAAATTGAATTGTAAACTCTACCTGATAATATACTCCAGCTCTTAAACTGCACTTAATTTCAGACATTTACATGCCTTGCCATCTTTACTTCCTACTGCTGTATTACTGAGCTCAGTACTCAGAAAAAGAAGTCCTAACATACTATAACATATACAGTGCAATATACTGCTGACTGATGTTGAAAAAAATATCTACGGACAAAAAGTCAGCTGCTCTCTAGACTAATCTAGGAGATGAATAATGATTTATTGGACAAATACAAGATTTTTAACATACAGAACCCTGCAAAGTGCTTGCTTCTTTTCTATTGTAATCAAACTCTATACAGCAATTCTGCCCAGAGGCATGTTGTACAGTTAGTGTCAGGAAGATGGATGGAAAGCTGAGCTTCATCAGAACAGTCAGACAGGACTGGAGAAAAATGTCTCTTTCCTGACATCAAAGAATCAGTAAGCAGCACTTACATTTTAAGTTCTTAGAGATAAATGCAGATAGACAACATTTTAATGCTTGTTTTCCTTTTTATAAAATATTTCTAATTAGCTTGGCTTTCTTTTCATCTATGCAAAGTAATTTGGAGGCATTTTCTCACAGCATAAGCTCATGTTCTTAGTTTGTTTCTTTTTTCTAGGGTCTGCACAGACAAATTCCACAGCAACATCTGATGATAAGATCAGACAGTAGTAGCAGAGACATGTTTCAATGATATTTACAATACGTCCCCTCTGGGCCAACCAACGAGCCATTTTTTTTTTTTTAGAACAATACATATTGGCAATTTTTGTGCTCCATTTAAAGTTAATTTTAGCTCGTCAGTGTCTCCTAAGAGAAGTTCATCTTAAGTAAGGCTTCTATCGTGTGAAATAGCGCATTGTATTCGTCTTTAAAAAAACAATGACAGTGTGTTTTTGAAAGTAGAAAGGAAAAGGCACTAAAACCTATTGGTTTCTGAAAGTTTCTAGAATTGCCCTATATCCGCCCCTGGACCACTTCTAGGTGGTGTGATCTGAGGGGAAAGGACAACTGTGGTTGGCAGACCATTTCTTTGGAAAAGGTTTTGGTTCATAGGAAGGGGACAGAGGGGGAAGCTCCATAAGCTTCTTAACCTTTGACCAATAAAATAAAGCACTTCTGTGCTCCAGATGTCAAACTTGTCACGGCTCAATACAGCAGACAATGAGATACAAACAACACTGTAGATCAGCAGCTGGATATGGGTATAAACAGCAAGACTATTTGCCACTGCGTTAGATAACCTTGACATAATCACATCATAAAAACTCCTGCTTTCTGATATGCACACACAACTGAAGTTAGGAATATCTTCTGCATTGGAAGGATGCCATCTGAGTGGTTTCCTTGCCTGTAAAACAAGTGACACTTCGCACTGTTGGAGGAAGACTGTTGGACAAGACAGTTCTGCAGACTGACTGAAATCAGCAAACAGCTTCAAAAGAAGGGAGAGGGAAAACCTTTGTTATGGAATTAATGAAAAGAACTGCTAATTCGGTCTTGAAATATTTCCCACTGCAAATACACACCCTCTGCACCACATCCTCAGCAGAAAAGGCTCTTCACAGACCCTGCTAAACTTAAACTTTCCTCCATGATGGAACAGTTGCCTTGCTTCGCTCAAAGACCGCCATATAAAGCAAACAGCCATTAGAACTGTTCCTTAATTACACCGTAATTCGAGGGGATCTTGGCAGATGAAAATGATGTAAATATGAGATTATCTAGTATTGTTATTGCAGTTTTATGGTCCTGTCTGTATACAGTGTCTTAAAACTTTGCAAACCCTTTTCTTGTTTGGCTTTCACTGCCTTTTGGAGTCTTGCTAAATTTATAATCCCTTTCATTAGCTTCTTTTTCTATCTCTTTACTTGAAGATCTGGCATGCAATGAATCAAAGGAGGGATATTTATACCCATACTGTGAGAATGTTTACAGTATACAGAAAATTCTGTCTGTGGCTTTGTCTTTGTATATTTTCAGAATAAATGACAGTTTTCTAAACGTACTATATTACTGTTGAGTCCACAGAATCTGTATTTATGTAACTAAAATGCTTTTATTTAGGCCATAGCAACAAGCCAAAAATTAAAAAAATATTTTAATGAATGAATCAAAAGTAGTACAGTAAAAAAAATCTGCAACATATTACCGCTTCAAAACAAAAGATTTCTGTCAAAAATCAGATACAAGGAATCTGTTTTACAAAAAGTAATTTTGTTGTTTTTATGCCCATTATTTTAATAACAGAAACTTTGATCTCAAAACTATTTTAGCATGAAACATGAATATGGTAATAGCCAAAGTTTCCATTTAGCTGCTGCTTCATGTTCCAAGAATATTGGGTTCCACTACAAGCACTACTTAATAATTTTCATATGGTCTCCAGGAAACCTCCTAGGGATCCTGATGCACTCTTTAAGCTCTCTAAAGTTTTACTCACGTATGCAGATTTTCAAAGTTGAGACTATCAATAACATCATTAAGGGCCTGACAATTTTTTCCAATGTCACCATTTGGTTTAATGAACCTGAATTTTTCTGGGAGAATGTTCGAGTCAATCATGCTGACATTATGCACACCATGACCTCTCCAAATTTTATTTGCAGAACTCCTTAACAAAGATAAGAAGTCATTACATTACTCAAACATCTTGTATTAAATTCAGTCTTCAGTGAAGTTTTAGAAACGAAGCAGGTACGAATACTCCATTTCCTTACTGCTCTTCAAAGCACCATGAAAACATTCAGAAATTATAGCCGAAGTCTGTGTTATTGTAATGCATTTGCCTCTTTATGCCTACTTACAGTCTAGGTACAACATCCCACCTCCACAGAGGAGGATTCTGTAAATTTGTCCTGCACTTCCAGATGTCAAGGAGCCCAGTCTGACCACATGTGGATTGGCTCTACCACACACCTGTAATGAGTGCAGCGCCTCTGGGGCTGCCAGTCCGGTGATGTATGTATGAGTGAATGGATACTGATGGATTTATTGAGCATGTGCAAATCATCCCTACGGCACGCTGTATATCACAAGTCTAACATTTACAGAAGCATCAGTTCTGCTATGTGTTCACTACTGAAACGAACCAGAAATGCTTCCGGGATTCCCAGAAGTGGATGCTGCTGGGGTGCAAGCAGCTCGGGTCAGGGAGGCTGTGGATCATATTTTCAGGTAAGATCCAACACAGAGAAGTTAAAGACATGTGGCTGGCAGCACCGGGGGTATTCTGAGCAGTCTAGAGACAACCAGATTTACTTTAAGAGCCAGTGTATGAACATAGCTACATTGGGGCCAGGTAGAAGGTGTCTTAGGAGGCTGATGCTGGGTAGAATGGCACTGTGGGCTAAAATTTACTCTTCATTAAGCAATGTTTCTAATAAGCTGAAGCCTTCATCACATCCCAAATCAAGCTATATGTGCATTCTTTGAGTTTGTACACCTTTCCAAGATCCTTGAGGTGAATAGATAAATCTTACAAATGATTATATGCCTCTAATAATACCTCTTGAAAGGAAGCCGAATGTAATAAATTCTAGTTAATCTTGATGGATAGGTTGGAAGTAAGGCATGCAAGAGACAGCAAGCAAAAGCATTAGCACCAGACATTTCCATTACCATTAAACATGCCACCCTGCCCTTGAAAGCTGATTAACATCAACACTTCAGAGAAAATACTGGAAAATCTCCAGCATCAGATGTGACCTCGCAGTGCTGCAGTGCATGGCAGCTGCAGAAAGCAACGAGTCCTCTGAGAATGTTTTTTAATTTTCAGTTATAATGTGAACATCATCAACATTTTAGAGGGCTCCAAAATTAGAAAGCTACTTTCTTCTCTCCTGCTTCCCATCAGTAAAGAGGACATACACTTGGATTTAACTTGTTTATGAAAACAATAATACAGACAGTTCCCAATTAGTAGAGAGCAGTCTGCCACTGTGGTTCAAGAGATCACAGCACACAGCACACTTTGGTCAAGGCACCAATCCTGACAACTGACTCCAAACTTGGGTAGCACAAAGGCAGAACCCTCTCATTCATTCTCTGAATTCAGTCCTAACAAATAGGATCTGCACTTTGAGCAACACTGGCTTAGTACAGCTCAAAGTAAATGAAGTGATTATAATATAGTTACTGACACTGGAGAAGCCTGAAATTGTGTCCTTTTAGATGTTACGTCCAAGCAAGATTAACCATACTGGCAACACTGGAAAGTTTATATTGCTACTGAATGGAAATAGCCTTTGTAGAGCAAAGGGCATTTGCAGCTATAAAATAGATGGAATATTTAATGCAGCCAATTTTACATTTAAAATAGTGGAGTTCAGCATGTATTTCTGATCCAGTACTCCAATACAACTTATAACAAAAAGAATATTCAATTCAGGGAAGGAATGAATTGCAGTGCACTCCAAAAATCCACTGGAAGTGATGAGAAGTTCACAGTGGTTTCATTGCAAATGTTTTTCATGATGCTCAACATACAACTTTCGTGTTAAAGATTTCCAGCCTCAACTTTACTAACATTGATAAGACCCCCCTAAGCCCAGCTCGGCTCTGCCAGCTCCCTCAGCCCCTTGCCATAGCAGAGATGCTCATATCCTTTCAGCACCTTGGTGGGCCTCCACTGTGCTCTCCAATCTGTTCAGGTCTCTCTGGTGCCGGGACACCAGCACAGACCCAGTACTCCATGTGCAGCCTCGTCAGCACTGAGCAGAAGGGAGGGATCACCTCGACCTGCTGGCAGTGCTCTGGCTGAGGCAGCCCAGGACAATGTCAACCTTCTTCATGGCAGGGCTCAAGTCCAGTTGTACTGCAGGCATTACAATGTATGCAGTAAAGGTCTCCTTTGATGCACACAACTGAAGTGGCCTATTTTTATGCACATTTAAAAATATCAGGATCTTTACTGAAGTTCTGACAGAAGAGTAGGGTTCCCAACTTGCTTCTAAGCAGCTGCACCTGGATGTGGGAGGGCCAACACAACATCAGGGCACTGTGGCAGGTCCTGGATTTGGGGCACAGGCAGCAATGTGCTCCCCACGTCTCTCCCCCAGGGACGGGGACAGGCGGCCGCCGTGCTCCGAGCACACAGCAGGAACAGGTATAACTGCAGCAGGATGCAGCCAGCCCAGCTGCAGCAGTGCTCCCTGTTCAGATGGAGCAAAACCATCTGGATTGCACAGTTCACAAGTGGGGCAGGCATTCCAGTGCAGCCAGGCTCCCACTGACTTTCACTTTGTTTCCTTTAAAACAGACCAAGCTGCTGTCAGTTTTCCTACGACTTTCTCCCGTTTAATTTTACATCCCATGCAAACTCTGCAAACTTTTTCCACTAGAATAAGCCAGGGAAAAAGTTTTTCCCTCGTGGCATTCAGAAAACACTGAGTTATGCAAGGAGGTTGGGATTGTTTTAAGTCTGTTTTTTTTTTTTTTTTTTAATTTTATTTTCTTATTTCTTTAACAAACTTTTTAAAAAATTTATAGGTTTTATTTGTACTAAAGCTATGGTTACTAAGTAGCAAAGAAGGGCAAGAATGGAATCTTTTAGTAATTACTACTACATTTTGCAAATCCCAATTAGAATTATGGAATTAATTGCAGAGGAAATTATCAGAACATATATAGTTGTTGGCTCACTGGCTCATAGTAAGTATGAGGATGCAAACTATCCTGACTGCATGGCCTAGCACACATTTGTGTCCACGTACATTTGATTCTGTGATGCAAGCAAAATTCTCCACGATTTTGGTAAGTAATCTCTGCAACTTAATTCCATTTAGCGTCCTGCAGTTTTTAAAAGGAAGGTCCATAAATATCCCAGTAATTCTAACTTTCCTCTAGCATTAGTAGCTTGAGAAATGAGTGACAGCCTTCTGTGACTTTAGCTGCCACAGCAGTTGGTTTACAGCTGTGCCTCAGATTAAAAACCGGAGAGAAGCCACAAGGATATTTTAAAGCAAGAAAGTATCAAACAGCCAAAATAAAACTTAATAAATGTCCATACATCAGATGATGTTCTTTCCTACCATAAAATCTACCTCAGTATTTACTGTTGCTTGGGTTTTTAAAAGAGAAAATTCCTGAGCACTGTGGCTCTAAAATCCACTTTAACATAACCAGGTTCCACTTGACAGAAAATTGATTTTTCTTCAACCATTTACTGATCCCTTTTAAGATAAACTGCACAGCGAGAGGGATCCGTGCGCTTTCACAAGCAGTTTTGATCCTGGTATTAGTGCTCCTAGGAAGCAGCACGCATTAAAAGTGCAACACTTGTGTGTTCTCTCAGCGGACATGGCCTTGCTATGACTTTACATAAAGGTAGATTGGGAGACCAAAGAAAAGAATGCAATTCATTTTTTCCTAAATATCCCAAACATAACCATATACAGGCAATCCTGAGGCCCTGTAAGTGAATGTGACTTTCATGGCTATTTCTTCTCCAAAACAGCAGTGGCCACACCTTTGCTGGATATTATGGAGTGAAAATAAAACACACCCATGGGATTTCTGTACAATAGTTGTCTAGTGACATTATTCTTTTAAAACTCTGCAATGAATATGAGACGTGGTGTGAAGCTTTTAATTCCCAAGTGAAGGTTTATGACTTCGAATAGCAAAGTTTCCATGTAAATCAGAAATGTCACCATAGACAAGACTGTCTAAGAATAGAACGAAGGCAAGTTCTGTAGGATGTAATATTGTTTAGGAGACTAAATTATGCAGCAAAAAAACAACCCAAACTTGGGGCACATAAATCATCCTTTATGTCATTGAAGAAACACTGAAGAATCCCACAAAAACTTTTTCAAAAGGGCTTGTGTGCCAGAAAACTGTGTGTTCTTTCTAACTAATTGGTCTAATAAAAGATTGAAAATTACTCTGCCTTAAAGGATTGTGCTACTCTCAACAAATTGGTTACTTGGACAGCGATATGACATTCAATCCAATTTAAAATAACTCCTACCACACTGCAAACAGACAGAAAAGAATATATACGTATTTATACAAAGATGACACACATCCATTGGCCAAAATAACCAGAAAACATTTTCTGTGTGTTTCACAAGTCACAGCATAGCTCAGTTAGGGCATTCAGCAGAAGCACTCAGGTGACAGTTACCCACGATAAATGATAATGCATTCATTTCCTTTGGCAAAAGAAGAACCTAAACTGCATTACAAACATGTAAGCAGAGCTGGTGGAAACATTAACAACCACAAGGATTTCTGGTTGAAAAATATTTGTCAGAAAACTACAATGAGAAATTTCTACTGAATTATTAAGATATCTATATGGCTTGCTGTCCAGTTCTATGAACAAACTTGTTCCTGAGTTCCCCCACTTCAGGTGCTGCTCTCCTACTCCTGCAAGCCGTGTGGACTCCAGGAGGAACACTGGACCCCCAGTATGGCATTTCTGGACTACCCATGCTAGTCCTATATATATATATATAGTCCTAAATAGGACTATTCCTCCATACAGTCAAATCCTCCCCTTTTGTGGGTGTGCTCTGATTCCACCGAGTGAAGGAAGATGTTAATTAATTAGCAGTGCTGAGATATGAACATAGCATCTATTTGAAGAAACAATATACTAGTTCTGGTAGAAATGATAAAAAGTATACTCAAAAATATCAAAATACTCAGCATTTTTCACATACATTTTTTGCGTGATCAACTCTAAGAACAAGAGGTAGCGTAGGAGAATCTGCATTGGTTCAGCTTTATACTACAAGTGCAAGGACTTCACACAGGTACAACAGTTCCTTTGGCCTTTGGTGCCAAGCAGTATGCAGGACTAACAACTTGACACACTCATAATTTCTGCACTGTAAACTGTTCTTATTTGTATTTTTATCCTTCTTCCCACCTCCTGCTCTTCAGTCCACCTAAAACACATCAGGTAAGGGTAACCCCCTGCAAACTAATGCTGTTCCTTCCTGGCAGCTGTATTTTTTTCCATTAAAATAATTAGTCATACAGACTTTTTCCTTAGGGCAAATCTAGCCAGTTAATAATTAAATAACTGAATTGTTCACCTAGTTACAGGAACTCTGACCCATCCCCAGTCATCATTTGGTTTCCACAGTGAACGGGCAGAGAGAAGACACAGACACTTGCTATGGCGAGTGGCTCTGCACAGCCCACAGCCAGAGCAAGGGAACTGATGGAAGGGCTGTGCTGCAGAACACTCCGCCCCAGTCCTGCTGCTAACAAACCTGCAGGACTGGCAGTTTTCTGCAGCCTGCTCTCCACCACTCTGAATATATTTCCAGATGGAAGCCTGCTTGGAAGTAACACTGACCCCTCCACTCCTCCTGGGGGGAACTGTGGCACGGAAACCTTTCAGATGTTGTGGCAGCAGCACAAATGATAGGAAAGCTGTACCACCCTTGGCAGGGCACAGCGGAGCTGTACGGGCCTCAGGTCCTTCACGTGGATTTTTCAAACTTACACAGACTGTGAAAGAGGCCTGGCACGTTTGGATAGAAGCCTGTTCTGAGTGAGAAGGGCTTTGTTATTTATATAAGAATGCCAAACAGTTCTCTCAGGGAGGATCTAAATGTAAACTTGTTTATGTGAAATGTGAAAACTAACTGTGAACTCACAAAGTTGCCATTGCACTGCAGCAGCGCAGAACGGATGCCTTCTTATTTAGGCGTCCAACTATTACCACTATTACCTGCAACCTGGATCTTTTCCTCAGTTGTATGTTCACAATGAATTCATTAAAAAGTCAAAACGTGCAAATAGCAAACTAAACTGAACTAAATCAACCTAGAACAAGAATTGCATGGTGTC
>JAOWBP010004220.1:15956502-15991965 GCA_028571105.1 Tragopan temminckii | reverse complement strand
GCCCACGGGGCCGCTCTGCAGGCGCGGGCGGCGGCGCTGGAGAAGGCGCTGAAGAAGGAGGCGCTGCGCGCCGGGAAGCGGGAGCAGTCGCTGCTGTCGCGGCTGGCGGCGGCGCAGCTGGAGCTGCAGGTGACGGCGCTGCGCTACCAGAAGCGCTTCACGCAGTACAGCGCCCGCCTGGACGCCCTGGCCCGCGCCCGCTCCGCGTCGCCCGGCAAGGTAAGGGCGGCCCCGCGGTGGCAACGCGCCCGCCCGCGGCACCCGGCCCGTGTTCTCCTCCGTTCTCGCCCCGTAACGAAACTGGAGTTTCCGGGGCTGGAAACGGCACTAAGCCTCCGGGGGCACGGGGATCCTGGGCGGGTGTCGGTGCCCTGGGGGCACGCTGTGCCGTCTGCGTGCCGGGGTCAGACGCCTGCTCAGTCCCTGCGTTTTGTCCTTAGAAGATCAATTTCTGAGAAGAAAAATTAACTTGATTCCAGGCAGTCAGAAACAGGCTATTTATAAAGTGCCCAGAATCAAAAGGCAGGGCTGCAGCAACCCCCGAGCTCTAATTGGAACGAGGCTCCCCAGCGAGGGAAGCGCTTGGAGCCAATTATCTTTTAAATGAAGAGACCCGGAGCCCTCCCGGTGACCCGAAATGCGCTGCCACATCGCGGCACAATCACATCCCGGCACAATCACATCCCGGCACAATCACATCGCGGCACAATCACATCCCGGCACAATCACATCCCGGCACAATCACATCCCGGCACAATCACATCCCGGCACAATCACATCCCGGCACGGCCGTGCTCAGTTGCTCGGGCTCCGAGCAACACAGCCGCGACACAGCCGTGTCTCCGCCGCGGTGGTGCTGGGGCTGCAGGAGCCGTGCAAGGGAGACAAATCTCAGTGTTACATTGTATTTTCTTCTTAGAGAGGCCACCAAGTTTTGCCAACTCAGAAAGTGTCTTAACACCGAGCCAACTCTTCTGACTTGGGGCAGTACTGGGAGGGATGCTAACCCACACTGAGCCCCCGCACAGCCCTGCTGCCTCCCCACTCTTCAGCTCTGCTCTGCTCCCAGCAGCACAGCTTCCCTTCATGCTGCTCCATGGCCAGAGCTGGTCATGTTGCTTATGCGCTATCTCACTCTGTAAAGTTAGTGAGCTGCACCAAAGGTGCTACTACCAATAGCTGTAAGCGTGCAGGGTGCACAGCTAACAGCAAAACTTCTGAGCAAATTGATGGATGCAGCTGGCCGGGGGGACTGGGCTGGTTTTCAGCCCTATTACAAAAGGCTGCTATGCAGCTTTCTGAAGCAGTGCCTAATCTGAAGAAAGCTGGAAGGTGTCATGTCACCACAGGCTTGTGGCTCAGCGGTCAATCACATGTCTTTCACAGCAGTTTGGGCAGCCCTCCAACACCAACAGCTTCAGTCTGCCTTGTGCCCAAAGAAGTACAATCAGGAAACTTGCATCCTTGTGCTCTAGAGAGCGTTTTGAAAGGCCTTTGGTAATCACCTAGCGCAGGGGATGCTTTCCAGTTTGGGGATGTGGTCTGCTTCCAAGCTGTTCCTTGGGGGCTGTTTGCTCAGAGGTTCTAGCACAGGCTGCACAGTGCTGGATGCCGGTTATAAACACTTGGCAGGGCATTGTGTGCTTGCCTGAGGATTAGATCCTCGCTGCCTGGATTACATGTATGATAATATAGAATAACAGATTTCAACTTCAGAGGAAATTGCACATCCAAAGCATGCAGCACCACTGCTGTCATTATTTTGTTATGAATATACTCATACTACATAGGTTTTGTTATAACCTGTAATTGTCCTGTGTTAAAACACCTAGCACTAATGAATGGGGTTCAGAACGTGGTGATTCTCAAACTTATTGTAGGATGTTCTGGATTCTCTGCAGATGGAAAAAAAGGGATGTTCTGACTGCTGATGGGTGGTTGCTTGTTTCTGCAGATGTAGAAGCAGACTAGAATAAATCAGAGGTTGTTCCTTCCAGTCAAAACAAAGTGCCCACTTACAGTTCTGTTTAAAGGCTTAGTTAAGGGGAAACATGATAGTGATGGATGTGAGACCTATCATAAAGGACCCAAACTTTTGGCCATTTGGCTGGGGGAGCTCCACACATGTAGATCTGCGTTTGCCTTAACACAGTCTTCCTTTGTGGCATTGCATTTGTCACGCAGCTTTCCCATGCTCTTGCCATAACTATATTAATACATAAAATATATATTTTATACACACTTAGAGAGTCTTCTGATAATACCTCACAGTTCTGTTAGTCCATTAAACAGATGGCTATTAAATAATTCGAGTTCTGTTTATCACATGTACACTTTTCCATCCTCTTAGCCAGTGAGGGAACACTTTAATTTCAGTGTATTTACTGGATGTCTGACCCATGCTTATTCCAAAAGACAAATCTGAAGGCTTGTTTAGAGGGAGACTTTATCCCTCAGTTGAGAGGTGAGGCTTATTGCGGACAAGCTTAAGGAGGGAGTGGTAGAGAAGGCAGCAGGTCTTACTCAAAATTATTGTTCCCTTTGATCAGACCTGTCCATCCTGAAACATCAAAGTCTAAGTAAGCAAGAAAAACCTCATACTATTCAAACAATGCTTAATCCTTGCTGAAACATACCACTGTTCACACCTATTGATAAGCTGATGTAGTCGAGCCTTTATGTACACAGCCATCAAAGTCTGCTGGGAAGCAGTAGGAGGGAATCCGAACCAGCTCATGGTTCTGGTTCCAGTCTGCAGTGTAAAAGCTGTGCCTGGCAAGGTGTGCTTTCGGGGTGGCATTTTTACTGTACAAATGTCAGTCTATCAGAGGTGAACGAAGGCTTTGAGGCGTGGCAAAGCACGGTCTTTGGAAGTCTGGTCTTATGACCTTTTGCTTTACTGGCTACAGGAACCAATTCATGATCTGGTGTTTAAGACCAGTGGTTTAGTGCCTCTGTGGAGGTGGTGGCACAGGTTTTAATTGCATGAATGCCAAATGAAACCCTTTAAGACACGATTGTATTCTTTCTCAGGCTGATCCAAGCAGGCTCAGCTGGGCTGTAGTCAATAAACAAGGAGCTGAAGTGTTTCCTGTAACAGACAGAGCTTCCTAGCCACTGTATTACCAAAGAAATCAGTCTTGCGATACATGAAGCAAAAGGCAGTCTATTAGATCCCCATTACTCAGCTGGGAGGAACAGAGAGCTGCAGCATTTCCAGTTACCTCACTGCCTAATGATTGCTTCACTGGAATGCTAGACATATTAGAGGAGGAAAGAATGGCAGAGCTCTGGAAGAGTAATTTACATCATGGCTTCCTTAAGAAGCAAAAGCAGTTGTGAAAGAAATTGCTAAGACTGAGAGGTGAATCTGCAAAAGTAACCAAGTACCAAAGCAATGCACTGCTGCCTGCCATGTGCTTGGCTGTTTAGCACAGATGGTGGAGTTATCACTGAATGACATGAGGGGTTTGTCTGTAACACTACTCTGCTGCCAAAGGGATGATGCAGACAGGGTGCAGATCTGTCAGGGCTGAGCGGAAAGTTTCTTAAAACCCCTGAGTTCATTTTTCAGGAATACTTCAGAAAAACACTGCAGTGGAGTGTTTGGGTTTTTTTCCACAACTTTTGGCTACCTGCTTTACTACTTTTTCTGCTAGGCATACAGGCATCAAAACATAGCCACATAAGGAGGCTTTAATGAAAGCGTTCAATTTTAATTAGAGGAAGTGTCTCAAGAGCAATGTTGTAATTGTTTCTTGATTGTTCTAATTGATTTGCCTTTTTAAAAAGGCATAACAGTGGAAGGAAACAGTGACACTATCACACCCCTGTCTTTGAAACGCTGAGTTATCAGTCTCTGAAAGCAGCCCCACAGGACTGTAAGTTTGCTTCTTGAAATGCTGTCTGACATACGGGTTTGAAGGCTCACAGAGCAACAGCCTTTACTTCATTTTCCAGTCCTCCTCTGAGTACCTGATTCTTACTGACGCTGAGTGTAGGCAAATTAAAATAAAATTAGTTGGAACTCATTCATATTTCTCTGTAACAGGCCCAAGTGTACTTATTATGGGACCTGTAGGAAAGATAAGATCACAATCTGACAAGAAAATTGTAAACCACATTTTCAGGTGAAGACTGTTGGCTCAGCAGCTCTGTGGTCAGCAGAGCTCTGCCAGCTTACACTGGGAGGGAACTGGGCTTTGTTATCTCCCCCAGAGCTGTGAGAGTAATTCAGTAATCCAGGATTACGTGGACATTTTTTTTATGAGTTTAATAGACATTACTATTTGATTGGCAACTTCAAACTGATACGTTAGAAGAAAAATGCACAAACTAAAACCAGCTGCGTCAAATTACAATGTAACTGTTGTAATTTTTGTCATTAATTGGTTATGAAAACCAGACTTGTAAGATAACTTCCTCAAACCTTCTTTGTGTTCATAACTTTTTCACCCTATGGATAAAACAAAGAAGAAATCTCAGAGGTAGAAATGTTCATAGATACCTGCGGACGCACACCGTACAGTGGGGAGCACCCTGTTCTTATTGCTGAAAAAGATGGCTTTTTGCAATTGTGAGCTGTTATAGTCTTGTAGTGTTTTGATATGAATGACAGCACTTGATTGAGTCCGAAGTTATTACACTGAGGATTTAGTTGTATTCTGTAGTGTGTGCATGCAGGTTTGTCCTAGCGAAATGCGTAGGCCCAAGTAGCATCACACTGCCAGAAAAGACATTTTGTATAAGTTTATAGAAGACGTACCTTTCATGAGCACGTCTGCACTTAGGAGCAAGCGTGGGTAGGTCAGGATAGCAAATGATGTTTGCACAGTCCTGCAGATATTACAAGGCTGTCCTGCCTTTCTCTGTTAGGCTGTTTTTTTTTGTTTGTTTTTTTGTTGTTTTTTTTTTTTTTTGCATAATCAGACATTTGTTCACTGCAGAATTTCATGTTTTAGGGAATTAATATAACAGTTTTCAGTGCTGGGGGATTTCTGTTTTGCTTATGTTAAAATTCCAAAGAAAAATTACTGGGAATCTCTTTCCAGCAGGCGCTGTGAGCGGCAATTAGCATCGTAGGCCCTTTGCAAAATTTGCAGCAGTTTTGTTTAGAGCAGTTTCTAAAGCTCGCCAGAGATTTGCTGTTGTATCACAGTTCATATTCGATACTGTTTAAAACAATGTATTGCAGCTAGCACTAGAGAGAAACAACATAAAAATGCAGTCCTTCAGACACCCTCAAGCACTGGAAAAGTCAAGAATCTGACTACTGGAGCCGTGGAGTATTTTACATAACAGATCACATATGACTGGGTCAAGTAGTTGCAGGAACAGTATTGCATATAAATATCTTCTGTTGCTGTTAAGTGTCTCACTGTAGATCTCAATAAAAAATACGCATAAATCTCCAGGGCGGGTTTTGCAGAGGCGCCGTGGGGTGGCTGGAGCCGGGGCTGCTGCCTTCCCAGCTCTCCTGCAGAACTGTTCCAAGGCTTTTTCTCTAAACTTCATGGGAAAAGGAACTAACAAAGCGACCCAACAGACCGGGATAGAAGTGTTATCTGTCCTGCTCATCAGTGCACACAAATGCTTTGAATGCATCTCTCTGTTCTTTACAGGGTGAAGAAACTAAAGCACTGACTCTCGTCCTTCATCGTGACTCAGGCTCTCTTGGATTTAATATTATTGGTGGCCGACCATGCGTGGTATGTTAATTGTTAAAATATGTTTGCCCTTTCCAGTTGGGAAAAGCATGTAGGTCAACACTTAGAGGAAAAATGCTGCTGACAACTATTTGGTTCTCTTGGGATTCTTTCAGAGCAAATCTTACATTCAGATTAATATCGGAGGTCTATTAACTGTACGTTCTTTTCTCTCACATGTTTAATCTTGCACACGGACGCTGATACAGGTGGAATGTCACTCCCAAAATGCTGAGAGCTCCGGTATATTTTTTTCTCAGACCATACTGGTTCGAAGATAGTGCATGAGTTCAGGACCCGCAGCTTCAGACCTTTTACAGTTCATTAAGAAATCGATATTTACTCTCCTTTCCACCAGAGATTAGGCTGCCCTCTGTGCAGGTGAAGGGATGTAATTTAAACAACCTACTTTTGAATTCCATGATTTCAGCAGATGTTTCCTGCACAAGCACTCACTAATGTATTTTTTCTTGATGCTTGCTGGCAGGAGCTGCTGCATCTGACTTTAATTAGATCAAGGGGTGGAATATACCTTGTCCTAGTAATTTAGAAAAGTACTCAGAACTACTCCTTGGCCTGTCGGAAATGTGACATTAATGACAATTTATTCCTGGTAAATTCACTTGAAAGTTATTCTTTATAGTTAAAGTTTTTTCAGTTCCTTTTCTGAGAAACTATTCTGCACTGATAGCTGATTTCACAATAGACAGGGATATGAAGATACCTTATTAGTTAGAGGTTGTTTTTTTAAGGTTCCAGAGGAAGAGATGTGCAACTAAAAATAAAAATGCACTGTTGCTTTCTGTTTGATGTGCAATCAGGCTGCTGTCTCACTGGATTCTACATTATAATAATTATAATGACAGTTACTACTGAGCTGGCCTAAGTCAGAAGAAAACAATTATCCTGCAAATGATGAGCCTAATGAAAGTCCATTCCTGGCTGTACAGTTACTCAGAATGGGAGGATCAGGTGTTCTCATTAGTCCAAATAGTCCCACATTAAGACATCACTAAGAATATTTATTCCAAATGACATGCACTGCTGTGGCATAGGTGAGTTTTAGCTTAGCACAAATTAGAGTTACTTCAAGGTTCAATAGTGTGTTTTTCATTTCATCTTTAAAGGACAATCAAGATGGTTCAGCCAGCGAAGGAATTTTTGTATCAAAAATAGTTGACACTGGGCCTGCTGCTAAGGAAGGAGGGCTGCAAATTCATGACAGGATTATTGAGGTATGTGAGTACACTATCCAGTTCTCTTTTAATAGTCCGAGTTCTGTTGTCATGTCTTCAAATGGCATGAAGTTTAGCGTGGGTTTGGGAGAAATGTACCCTGGTAAACACTGTCTAGAAGACATGCCTGCTAAAGTATGCTTGACTTGATTCAGTGCTGACCTTTGTGGCTTTAGGTATAGTTCTTACCTAAATATAGAAACCAGATTATGGTTGGTATGTGCACGTCCTGACTTTCTGAGGAGCGAGTATCTATCTGGTATGCCGTAGATATTTCTTTTTAAAGCTATTGGAAACTTGTAAGTTATTTAGTTAAAACCATATGTGAAATATCTGTAGTGTAAACCATGATTTTATTTATCCTGGTTTCTAAGACCAAAGGTAATAAATGTTTCGAATGGCCAGAAAATATTCTACTCTGCAGTTTCTGTAGGATTTATTATAAACCTGCCTGAGGTAGTCCCTTACTGTTGTTTGTAACTACTTGTATTATTCTGCTTGGAGTCTGAATTTCTTCTCATTTTGCCAAAGTCTTGACATCAATAAAAAGACCTTTCTGTGAAAGTGATGGTTGCTTGAAATGTTTGTTTGGGAAAAAAGATCTTTTTTTTTTTTTTTTTGAGAGAGAGAAAGAAAGAAGGAGGTTAGTTTTCATGAAATGCAGCTGAGTGTGAGTCTGTTTCCTTTGTTTAGCGTTTTACAGTTAAAAAAAGTGTTCTTCGCTGTCTTATTTTTGTAGGCTGGAGAAACTTTGAGAGTCTGTTGTTCAAAAAGATAAGTGCTGTGTTTGTTGCCAAGGATATCATGGAGCAACCAGCTTCTCTAAGTAATGGAATTCTATTGCTCTTATGTTTTGCAAATGAGCAGTAAACAGCTGTTAAGGATTTTCTGTTGGCAGAAGACAATGTGTATTTGCTATTTTCTGTGCTGTTATGGTAAATTGTATTCACAATTTAGTAAGGATATAAAATATTAATTAAATTTCTTCATATGGAAAGGAGTGGAGCCACAGTAGCAGAACTATAAAAAGATAAGAAGCTGAGCTGTGAAATGATCCAGAGTTGCTTAAACCATATTTATGGTATAACATAATTGGGAAAAGGTCTGTAATTTTTGTTTGAACTGAAATTTTTCCCATAGGCACGTGTTTCCCCAAAGCATGTTTGAAAAGCTGACATCCGTTTCTGAAGTAGCGCATAATCACATGAACAAAACAACTATGAAAAACAAAATGTTGGAAAATCAAACTCCCCAAAGTAAGGAGATGTCCTGGTTTTCAATCTCCTTGAGTATAAGCACTGTAATTCAGCCTGGAATTGCAACCATATGGCAATTTGTTATAGGAGTTGCCAGGAGAGAACGAAGGCAGTTGACCTCCACAGGCTCTATAGAATCTGCTCTCTCTTGCAAGCAATTTTGCTCCCTACTGCTTTTCTCTGCTCCATTTTTCCACAAGTTCAGTATTTGGCACTGGCAGCACAGACCAGGCTGAGCAACTAAATACTGCTATGGTGTGCCAGCAGTAAGAACCCAACAGGAACATAGAGGAAGGCAGGCAGGGTGAGATTCCATGCTGTGCTTGTTGGCTGCTCTATGAGTGCAGCCATACCTCTGTACGTAGCATTTGGGCAGAGTCCTTCCCACAGTTCCAAGCTACATTTTCTGATAAGAGAGAATTCCAGAATAAAGACACAAGGGAAACTGGTTGTATTTGTAGCATACTAAGTATAGAAGCCCAGCTGAATGCTGCGTGTTGACAGCCTGTGCTGTCTGCAAATTCGTTTTCATATTCACTCATTTCTAAATACACACAAAAGGCTGATGAAAATTTAGCAAAATGGTTACAGAATCATTGACTTTGGATGTGTGAGTTTGGATTAGGAATGCCCTGATGATGTGTTTTGATTCCCACTGTGGAGTAGTCACGGAGTTGCTAATAGGTTCTTTTCAGATAAAATGGCTTAATATAATGTCCCCCAGCCACTACAGGCATCTGGTTCACAGAACTAGAGTGATCTGATGCAAAGCCCTAAAAGTCCTTGTACTGGGGACATCAGCACCTAAAAACTACTGTATAATTTTTTACTGTATAATTTGTACTTATTGCACTGTATTTAACCCTATTCCAGGCAGGGAAGAAAAGGGATACCTCTTGCATCAAGGCATCTAAACCAGCTTTGTCATACTGATAGATAATTGAAATATCCTGTAAATTACCTAGCTGAAAATCAGTAAACATTTATTGATAGTCTCTAATGAAGCAAAACCCAAAGTTCATAACTACATCTGGCAGTTCAGCAGATGTAGCTGTAAATGACAAGATGCAATCAAAAGCCTCAGGTGGAACCCATCACAGACAATAGTGCATGCTAATGGGTCACATTTGCTTTGAAAAGCATGAGAGATGGCAAAGAAACAGGATAACTATCTAGAACTGAGTTTGGCTATCTAGAACTTATTTGACTTGCTCTTAATATTGACAACAACAGAACAAGGGGAAATGGTTTTAAGTTGAGGGAGAGGAGATTTAGGTTGAATGTCAGAGGAAAGTTCTTTACTTTGAGAGTGGTGAGGTGCTGGAACAGGCTGCCCAGAGAGGTTGTGGATGCCCCGTCCCTGGAGGTGTTCAAGGCCAGATTGGATGGGGCCCTGGGCAGCCTGGTCTAGTATTAACTAGACTAGGATTAACTGGCGAGGCCGGTGGCCCTGCACGTGGCAGGGGGGTTGGAGATTTGTGATCCTTGTGGTCCTTTCCAACCCTGGCCATTCTGTGATTCTGTGATTCTGTAATAGTATGGTTTTAAATAACATCAGCATGATTTTAAATAGACCCTCTCACAGAGAACTCTTATTCTAACATAAGATGCTGAGCACAACATCTCCAAAATGATTCCAGAGTTCATGGCAGTGAACTTAAAATGGAGAAAGGCAGAAATAAAATTATTTCCTTTTGAAAATGTTTCTCTATTGTGGATCTCCTGGCAGACATGTTTTGGAGCTTATATAAAATAAGAGCATTGTTTCTCATTTTCAAAACTGTCAAAACATTTCTCAGTGCTTAGCAGGGATTACACAGTACACAGTTTGGATGCATAGCGCTGTTTATAGCTGATAGCAAATGTTGCTTGGAAGTTCTTTCCCCTGACAAATTATACTGAGATAAACTTTGAATTATGTCTGAGATAATTTTAAATCATATTTTCCCACTGGTTTGGATTTCCTATTTTACACATTTTAAAAGAATAAATATAAAAAAGTAAATCAGGTCTGATAATTGTCTTGGATTTTCAGTTAAAAGCATTTTTGGACTGTATTTCAGTAACATAGGCAGTGCCACTGTGAAGTGCTTCCACTGCTAAATGGCATACATCATCAAGATGAATATTGCACGATCTGTGCTGCTCAGTCTTTAAAGCAGCACACAACAGAAATACAGATATATCATTTTCCTTTGTATTTCATTTTAACAAGTCTGTTACTTAATAAAGATATTTAGTGTTTACACAGGACTTTCAGGAATGTCTTATAGCTGTTTCCTTCGCTGTTTTATATTATTATCCTTATTTTGCAATTGGGTAATCTGAAGTATACCAGAAAATATCTTCCCAAATTGTCAGGTCAGAGTAAAAGACTTGGATCTTGGTCTGTCCGTTACTGCTCTACGTAAATCAATGCTTTTCACCTATATCTGTTTCCAGGTATTTCACAACTACTCTAGAAGTGAGAAAGTAATGATATTATGAGACTTTCTATGGTGTGGCTACAGGATTTTCATGTACAGCTGTGACTTATTTATTCAAAGCAAACAGCTGATTTAAAGTGATATTCTGAATTATTGTTCCATAGCAAATTGCCACGTTAAAAACATGCTGAAACTATTGATTTTATTACAGAGGAATTACTATTTTCATAGATGACATTTTTGTCAGGGCAACAAAATGGTCCTAATTTCCTCTTGTAGCAGAGTTGGTTCAAGTCCCAGCCATGAAGGACTCCTCTATGCAGCTGCCTGGCATTTCTTAAGACAAAGTTGGATTTCCCAAGTTTTTATTTTTAAGCACATCAGCTCCAAAGCTTATGAATTAAGTACAGCATTCTCTTCTCACTGAGTAGTAAACTCATTTGTTTAACTTCAGAGCTGTTCAGAAAGGAGGCTTGAAATGCTGACTGCTTGCCACCTTAAAATGTTTTTCATACAATTAGGGTACTGTTGCGGTAGCATAAACTGTCATAGCTGCACCAAAACCACAAGGATTTATGCCACCTGAGGCTTGCCCAATGTCTCATGCTGCTCGCAGGAAGGATCATTAGTTTAGGAGTTGAGAATTTGTCTTAGTGCATTTGATTGATTTCCCCAAAGTGCACTCATTTGCTACAAATTATAGGCTGCCTTTCTGTTAGGTGAGTTTCTTCATAGGTTACGCATAGGAACGATGAAACTTTTTAGCAAATCATCTACTGTATATTTGCAAATAAAATGTACAGTTTGCTCTGGATCCTCTATCCAGCTTGTAGTACACGGGCAGTTCTAGCAGAACAACTTTCTGCTTTTTTCTCAACAAACCACACTGGGTATCAGAGTTAGCAGTGTAGCTTCCAGAAAGTCAGATCAGCACAGAGAGAGCACATCAGCCAGGCAGGAGGGCAGGGAAAGGAGTGCTCACACAGCACAGCATACATTTTCCTGTTAGGGAAATACGTGTGCTAAGAAAGATCTGCTGCTTTAAACTGGACTGAAAGAGTAAATGAAGAAACTTTTCACCCTGCTGGCATGGGACAGGATCTAGTTTTTCCGTGAGGTTGAGTATTTGGGCTGAAAGAGTTCCATGTGCTGCCAGCCCAGCTTTCCTGCCAGCATACAGTTGTCCCCCAGCTGCACGCCCACTGCAGCTTATCACCACTTGCAGACTGTTCACAGGAGACTTCCACGAGTAATCAGTAAAGGTAATAACTGAGCAGAGCTTTCAGTTTCTCATTTGCTGGTGCACTTTTAAAAATCAGCTTTAACATGATAAACTTAAGCATTTTTCTTGCAAAAGACTCACTGATGCACTAACTCTGATAGGCATAGAGGCTAAACAGAATTTTTCATTGTCATGAATGGAAGAGTTTAGCTCTGCAAACAAGATTTACTATGCAGATACATACACTTAGGAATTAATTTTCTGGAAAAAAACTATTTTGAGACAGCAACTTAAAACTGACTGTTCCTGTTCCTGCCAGGACATGCAGGCACACTGGAGTATTTCTGGAGAGGGAGAACAGTGGTGCAATGAGTACAGTTACAGCAAAGTCAGCTTTTTTTGGTGTCCAACTTGCAGAACACTTTCCAAGCCCTTTGTTCGTATCTGCTCATGGTATCACGAAGCATCCTCATGTCTGTGCTAAAACATAGATCCTGCAGGTTGGTCAGTGTTAAAAGGGAGTCTTAATAATCTTAAGGGGAAAATGGAACTGAAAACAGAAGATGTTGGTTATCACTGCATTTTTTCATCTCATAAAAGGATTTGCCTGATTCCCCATCAGTGCTGCATTCTGAGCTGTGGGGAGGAAGGCAGTAAACCAAACAGCAAGAGGAGGATGAACCAAAGACATGTAGTACATGTTTTACAGTAAATACTGAATCATCATCCTTCCCACAAGCAGCAAAAAAAAAAAGAAAAGAAAAGAAAAGAAAAGAAAAATCCATTGGATGGGTTGAAAATATAAAATTATGTAAAGAAGGAAACAACTGTTTCTAGCCTAGTGGATCCTTCTGTGTCTCTTCACCGATGAGTAAGGTAGATTGCAGAGCTATACTTATAAGCACATTTCATGCTGTAAGGTCCTTTGTGAGTTCCCCTCTGGTATCCCCACCATTTTATTGTCATCTATCAGTAGAAGTTCACAGCATGCTGCCCCTAAGTGTGACATGGGCGTTTTGAATCAGGGAGATTGGAATATTGCTCTCAAGAGTATGCCAAATAAAAAAGATGAAATTAAATTATCCAAGAAAGAACTCTAAGTTCAGGAACAGATCCCTTATGTGCAGTGCATTAAATTAATGTGATTACAGTATCAATGTCCATCTCTCCCAGCACACTACTACCTCTGTGTCTCAGTTCGAAGGGTAGCACCCGCACTCTCATTCACCTCCAACTTTGCTGTGGCTCTTGGGCACTCCTTCACAACATCTGCATCTTCTTGCAACAGCCCCATTTTCTTTTTTCCTCTGGGAAGGACTTAGAATCCCTATTACTCTGCAGGCAGCAGCACCCCAGGGAAACCTGTGAGGAGGGAGTAGTTGCAGAGAGCAGGTGCCTCTATTTCCAAAGTCCTTGCGGAGGATGAAACAATTTTGTTCAGTTTGTGTTGGAATTGCATGGTTAAAAGGGAAATTGTTCTTGAAAAAAGAAGTGATGATGAGGAATATACTTTCTAAGTCATATGCTTATGCATCAAACTTCCTGACTGTAGGAAAATGGGAGAGAAAAATGCCAGCAATGAGACAGCCTTTTATAAAACTTTAAAAACCAAATCACTTCAGGCATGGACTGAACAACATGTGCCCCACCTCCCAAAATTCTTTGGTGTGATGATGAACTTGCTTGATACCATGAAGAACAGGATTTGGAGAGGAAATGCAAACTGCTTTGATAACTTCCAGGCCTGCAAACCTCACGTGAAGCGTGGGACCCAGACAGGCGACTCATGTTGCAAGATCACAGGCTTGTCAAGCATCTCATCCTGCCTCCCGCCCTCATGTTTACCATTTCCAGTGAGTGACTCCATGCTTGGTTTGGTTTCCTCCTGCTAACATCTTGTCAGCATCCCAAGGACCAGCTCAGTATGTGCAGCCCCTTGCCAGGCTGTTCTGTGCCAAGGCAAGACAAGGTCACCCACAGCCTGCGAAGGCACAGTGCAAAGGTTCTCCTGCCTGGTGTCACCTCATGGGCTGCAGGAGCAGTCACAGTGCTGCACACAAGCCTGTGGCCTGGGCACAAAATCCAGAGAGAAAATACAACTTGAGAAATCCATATTCTGGCTTTATGAATTATCTCTCGTTCAAAGTGAAAAATAGCTGTTCCATATTCTTTTTAGCTGAGCAAAAAGAAGTGTGTCAAGTTCCAACAAATACTTTTTAAAAGGATGCATATAAAGCCTTTAACAATGGGGCAATTTAATCCTTTCACACGTGGCACAATTTTTTGCATTTTAAATCATCTCCTGTTCAGTTTTCCACATTGAAAGCCAAACCATTATGATTAACTGTTAGATTTTATTTTTAGATTTTTGAATGCTCTGAATCTTTTTAGAGAGAGCACACAGAATGTCCTATCAACTATTTCCACACATTTTGTTTGTATCACAATAATGGAGCAATCAGATGCAATCATCTCTAGTTTAGTACATATGTAGTACATTACCATGTCAATTGTATGAAAAGATATGCAAAAACCGAGTGCAAATTAACTGGGGGAAAAAAAAGCAAGCTCAGACCGTTGCCATTCAAAATGCACTTGAGTAAAATTTGCATAACTTTTAATTTAGAATTATAAGAAAGATGGAATTTGTCCAGCAAATGTGAAGAAAAGCTGTATGTGTGAGGTCACCAGACCTTTCCAAAAATCCTCCACGTGGAGCAGCTCACCCTGCAGTGCTAACCTGGTTTGTGCCACTGGTGGGATTTGTCTTCAAAACAAGAGCATGGTATGGAGACCTCCTGTTGTGAGCGCTTCATTTGTCTGTATTTCACAATAGTGCAGTTTCTTTTTTTCTCACGTGTATAATATGGAAATTGAAATGAAATCCTAGAACCTGTTCTGGTAACACCTACAGTGCAGTCACTTCTAAACAATGGTCTTTATAGTGTTTAAATCAACTTCTTCTTACTATAGCATATCTTCCAGCATGAAGTACTGGGTTGTTTTAGTTCCTTTTCCTAATTTATTCTTTATACCACGAAACTCTAAAAGCTGTTCACAATTAACCACAGTTCTGTGCTTTAAACACTGAGAGGTGACAACTTATCAGCATCGTGACCCTAATTCCAACGCTGTTGACCACTTCTCTACTTTATGCATGATGTTGATAATTTTTAAAACAATATAACTTTGCTATTTTATGTTTCGGTAAGCACAACTACAGGACTTATAAAGTTTTTAGATTCTCATAAACAGAAATGGTACTGGGCTGATAATAATAGTAGTAGAGATGTTTTGCTTCAGTATTGGGGCTTTTAAATGAGTACAGTATGTAAGTTGTTGCTTTTATAAAGTTGTAGAAGTTGTGTGTTTTTTTTAACGCTATCTGTAAAATCTTATACCTGTAAAGGGAATTTTCCACTGAAAGTGGAATTTGGCTTTTAAAGACTGAGGGAGAATAATGTTGCAAAAATGGGAAGTTGTAAAGGGGACTGGTACAAACACTGTGTGTGCAGAGACACACATCCCATCCCTGTGCAAGAGCCAGTCTTTTGGAGAAGGGCCAGGTGATCACTGTGCTTTGAGCCACACAATTCCAGGTAGCCCAAATGTTGCAAATATCTTTTCTGCATCTAAAATGGTGCATTAATGGTGGAATGTCTTTCAGTTGTGCAAGGCAGGTGCAAGAAAGTCACGTTATGCAAAATACTACCTTCTGTTGGTACAAGCTCATTGCTACTAGCCTACTCAAGCCTTGTGTTAAAATATTCTTTCAAAAAGATCATTAATTTATATAGCCTCGGTTGTAGAACTTCACCTATGGATATCAGGAACTGTGTATGCTCTGGCAGGCTCTTCTTGTACACCCTTTCACAATGACAAAATATAGATGGTTATTATCTGTAACCCCAGTATACTATCTGTTATTACTTCCAGTTCGTCTACCAGCAGTACAAAAAAATTGAAATCAGATTTAAGTGACATATGCAGAGGCATGACAGGTCTCTTAACTGTGAAGAGTTTTATATGGAAACAGTTTAGTTTTTCTTCTGTCTGTTTTTCTTCTGCCAAAATCCAAGTAACTTTAAACTACACGAAAGTCTAAGTAACTCTGAAAGTATCACAGGGATCTGGGTAATTGTGAACTCCCACCTCCATGTTTAACAAACAGAGTGAAATCTTGCTTCCCAGGGTCACAGAATGGCAGAGGTTGGAGAGGATCTCTGCGTTGCTCAGAGCAGGGCAAGCTGAAGCCTGGTGCCCAGGGCCACGCTCCTTCCTTGGGATGTAGAATAGAGGCACGCACACACTGGGTTTGTGAATAGACCTTTTGGGCTGTGGGGCTGGGCAGGAATCTCAGCTGCAAACTGGTAAATATTATGTATGTTTGATTGATTGGATGAACATGAGAAAGAAACCAGCAACAGGAAGGGAGAGTGAAAATGTTTCCTGAATCATTTGGGGGAAAAAAAAAAAAAGAGCTTTTCAGTGCTGTTTTTTTTTTTTCTCTGTCAGTTCTGCAGGCTTCCCAGCTCAGGAAGATTTAGTTTATTTCTCAAAAGGTCTTGCTTATAAAGCAGATCTTTCTCTGGCTCCAGCCAGCTCTAATAAAAATTAGCAGTAACCTTAGCAGCTGCCGTGCCACATGACTGCTTGGGATTGCATAACTACTTTTTCCTTCTAAAGAAACACACAAAGAGATCATCTGATCTCCTGCCTCGCAGCGTTCTCTGTGAAGTGTTTCTCTAGCTTGATTCCTAAACAAAAATCTTTTTCTTCTTTCTTTTAACAGTCCTCTCTTTTTAAGACCAAAATCTGTCCATAAATAGTAAAGGACTATAGGCAGAGCTTTCTTGAGTAAAGCCCATGAATGAATTGGGTGATTTTTTTTTCCTGTTACTCAAACTATTACTGTTTGTCAACAGTAAGACATGTCTCAGATAAAAGCTAATGTCAGCCTGAAGTCACTCAAAGAAATATTTTGCTGCTGAAATTGAGGCTTTTTAGGACTGGTAGTATTCCTGAGAGTATGCTTTTGGATGGAGATGCACTGTGGTTTGACAAGAAGATAAAGAAAGAAAAGAATCCTGTGGCCATATAATAGATGTAAACTGAACACACTCTTGGCTCAGTCTAGGTCCCATTTAATTCACTGGAAATCCCAGTGTATTTAACCTGATCCACAAGCACAGAACAGTTGGAAGTTTAAATTACTCTTCTTGTGTGGCATGTGGAGATGGACCATTGTTTTCTGACTAATTGGTTTTCCCTCTAGCAAAAGGGAAAAAAAAATTAAATGCTTATTCCATGCAGCAGCATTGTACCCTTCTGCAGAGCACTACACAGTGTCGAAGAAAAAGATGGAATTGATCTATGGGCAGACGTTGCTCTGCACGAAGGTGCAGTCTAACCTGTAAGATTCAGTGTGGCTAAGGGCAGGGTGAGAAGCAAAATGCCTTTTGCTGGTCCAGTAGTACTGGGGCAGACACACCAGTGTCCCACTACACAAATGCTTCCTGGAGCCAGAAGTCTCAGGCAAACTTGTAAGCACTTCTTTTATAAGAAATGCTTGGTGGATGCTAGCATTCATTTACTGCAATTGTTAAGGAAATCTTCGGTCTCTAGCTTGAATTCTTAAGTCAAGTGTGCTTTGAAAAGACTGTGACAACTCTTCATAGCTCCGTTCATCCCAAGTGTGAAGAAGCAAAAGTGAGACAATGATAATGTCACAGAATATGAGATGCTGCTAAAAATATTGGGCAAGTTCTCATGCACTGAAGCCTTGGGACCTGTGCATCACGAGGGCACTGGCTTCCAGCAGTCAGATTCCCCTTATCCACTTGAGCTGAAGCAGTCAACCTAACCAGAGGATTGCAATAGACTCTGAATTTATAGAATTTTCATTTTTGCATCTTTCCGTTTTTTCTGCTGCAGTCTTTCTTTTTCCCACCAGTTTCCAGGAAGACCTAGTTCTCATTTTGAATCAAAAGTTTTGGCATCTTTTATAACGTAGACTGAAGAGCTTCTAGAATCGTTCCATTAGCAGAGGTTACCATCAAATAACTTGGAACATAAAGAAATGAGCAGTCTTCAGATGCAGTTGCAGTTGATAAGTTTCCTGCTAGCAACATGGATTAATTTAAAAGTTCACACAGCCAACTCTGATTCCTTCTTGTATTTGAAAGAGCTTTTTTTTTAAATATAACCTCTCATTGTTTTCCTTTCATTTTGGCCTCCTTTTCTCTTGCTTTGTAGGCAGTTTCCTTTGCAGCAGGGGAATTGCTGTTTCTATTACAAACCTTTCTCTGGCAACTGGAACTTTTCTTTCAGTTTTAGCCCCTGCTGATAATTAAAGTTTTCTCTTACTCTCTCTTTGATTTACATTTACCAAAAATAAAGTTTGTTTGCTCTCTGAGGATTTCACATCGTGGAAGATTTTTGCAGACTTTCAGAGCTGCTGACCTGAACCAAGTAATAAACGTAGGAATGAGGAGGGGTGTCAGAGAGTGATAGATAATATATTAGCCTCTTGCTGGGTCTAGCAAATCTCCAAGTTTTATAGACTATTAAAGGCTGCTTTCACTGGGCTGACATTGTGTATCTCAGCTCGTTTTTCCAGCTTCCCTTCCCCAGACAATCTGAGCAGTTGGATACCCGAATTCATTAGATCAATCAGAAGCATTTTAGTAATGTATCTCAGGCAGAAATAGAGAGGTGTCAGGGGGTCAAGAAGATGCTGTGACGTTTTCTGTGGGGCTAAAATGAATTCCATGCATAAGCTAAGGAATCAGGAAGAGCAGTGCCCCAACAGCCTCCTCGTGTTAGGGCCATTTGCTGTTAACTGGTGCTGGTCTCTTGATTAGGCTTTATGCTTGCTTTTGCATAATGTGTTATAATGTGAATAGGTTTGTGGAACAAAGGAACCAAAACCCCACAGCGAGAGCTAAGGCGACACTCTTCTCCCTAATCCTATCTCTTTTGCCCTGAATAATAATTTACCCTAAAAATAATTTCTTTGCCTTTTGTTTATTCCATACCCCGAGGTTCTGATCAGCATGAACAAAGGTTGCAGAGTCCAGCCCATTCTACTTCTATGTGTCTGACTGCAACCACTTAATTCCTTTCCTTTAGAAAACCTTAAAAAACAAACAAACAAAACAAACAAACAAAAAAACCAACTAAGCCCAAAAGCTTTTATCTACTTCGAAAGTGTTTTCCTGCAGTTTCAGGAAGAAATGCAATTATCATGGCTGCTTAATTAAACTGAGCTGTCAATGAAGCGATAAACCATGGTACAATTAACTTATCCTTGTAGGAGAATGCAAATTAAGGCTATAACTGGAGGTCTTGGGAAAGGTCTTAACTGCTTTCTGCCACCAGCCTGATAATCACACGAAGTCATTCATATTCTCAGGCAATCAGATGATGTACACCATCTTTTGCAGGAAAAAAAAGAACTATGGGAATATGTATGCACTCACAGCATCAGACGGGTGCTAAAAGACTTAAGGCTTTTTATATCTATCATTGATACATTACCTGTGAGTTGTTAGCTGTAATTCACATGTCAAACCATGAAAGTCCTTTCTCAAAGATAACTGTCTTTAAGTAGCCAAGGGCAGCAGGACAGTATTTTAAAAACTGACAAAATCCAAAGACAAGTCCTGACCTGAAGCAATAAGCACAGTGACCAATTAATTTGATATCTACTAGTGCAAAAACCTTAGTTAGCTGAAGTCAGCAGTGAAGGTTTCACCAGGGGAATTTTTGTACCAAATTAAGATCAGTAATGAAGTTATACCCACTTGCACTGGTGGATTTATGGGAACTGATGGCCACATTTGTAAAAACTTTCCTAATCTGATAACAAAAAGTGAATCTAAAAGTATTCATTCTGTTATTTTATGTTCCATGCAAACCTATACTACAATTTGAAACTGAATGGGAATCCCTTGGGATAAAGCTGTCTCTAGCACTAGTATTGCCATAAGCTGTCTACTGCAGAAAAAAAAGCCTGAACATGTAAACATGCTTAACTTTAAGTACAGAATTGACTTTACTAAAGCCAAAGGGACTACTTATAGAACCATGGAATTCCTTGTGCTGGGGGAGACCTTAAAGCCCATCCATTTCCAACCCCCGCCGTGGGCTGGCGGCCACCCAGCCTGGCCTTGGGCAGCTCCAGAGATGTGGCACCCACAGCTCTGGGCAGCAGTGCCAGGGCTTCACTGCACTCGGTGGGAAAAATTTCCCCTAATATTAAATCTAAATCTCCACTCTTCTAGTTTAAAACCTTTTGCACTTGTCCTATCACTATGCACCCACTTACAAATCATTCTCCTTCCTATTTTTAAGCTCCCTTTCAATAGTGGAAGGCTGCAATGCAGTCTCCCTGGAGTCTTCTCTTCTCCAGGCTGAACAAGCCTCAAATTCATATATGTAATATGGATTTATGTGTATATAAATATGCAGAGATACACGTCTGTACGAGTATACATGTATATTTATATAAGCGTATAAAATATGTAGTTGTCTATTATCTAAGTTTATATATTTGAATAGATACATGTTTATTGATTTATAAATATGTAAAAATGCCGCCCACATTTCTTCCTTCTGCTTCTCAGAAAAGTCAGTAATTTTTGTGTATCACAGTCTAACTAGATTTATTATGTAAAAGTTTACAGTTAAGTTTCCTTTTGGTTGGATGTACAAATTAAACTCTGGATCAAGTTCAATTCTAAATCTACAGTCTGTTGGAAAACCTTTATCGTCGTTGTTGCCTCCTAGCCATTTTGTTATCTAAATAGCCTCTGGATTAAAGTATACTATTATGTTAAGAAATGTAACATTTAGAGCATTAAAAGCACTAAGCGTGTCTTTAACTCACAAGTGGGCCTGATTTTTGTTTTGCTTTATCCTTTACTATGTCAGACAGAGGATTTCCTACCACTGCTTGTGAAAGGAAAGCTGGGGTTGGAATTAGAAAGGAAAGCATAAAACTAATTGTTTGATGGTTTCGTGTTACAGACCACCTACACTGAGGAGGCTGAGAGTTTAAGTAAATTGAAACTGTAAAGAATGAAACAGTTAAAGACTAGCAACAAACAAATAGGTAAAACCTAGTGCAAAATTAGGGGAGCAACAAGACAATATAATTGCATTTTGTTAGCAGTTTGGTACTTGGCTTTACATGCATGAAAATATAAAGCTAAAGAAGGAGGCACTTAGCAGAAAAGTGGCTAAATCCATTCCATATCCTGTCAGCTCTCACTGGAATGCTATGCGCAGTGCTTTGTTTATTTTCTAAATATAGATAATTAAAGTTTTCATACACAGAGCTGATAGAATTAATTTACACTCCTAACAATCATCTTGTGATATAAACTATGTATATTCAGATACTGCTTTATATAATTCCTTCAAAACAAAGAGAAACATACAGTAAGCATGTAAGGGAGGGGAGAAAACCAAAAGCACACATATCCCAAGGAGAGACTTGTTTAAAAAAAAAAAGAAAGCACAGGACAAAATTGTTTTTTTACTTCTTTTGGGATCTCAACAAACAATTTATCTAGAAAGTATTAAGTGTGGCTAAAATACAGAAATTAGCTTCAGGGAAGAGACATCTGTCAGTGCACTGCAGAGTCTGAAGACATGTAATTGCGGTCCTCCTTATAAAACTTGAAAACACAGCTCTTCCATGGAATTACATTTAAAATTTACTTCTGGGTGAAATATTTACCTACTTACGGTCACTCCTAAATCAGTTTGCTTTAGGGGCATCGTGCAGTACTTTATATACATACCTGATTAATGGCTCTGTACTATCACACTTTAACTTCTTTGTCTAGAGGGATTTAAAACAGTAACAGAGAACTTCTCTCAAAACAGGGGAATCTGATTGTAAAACTACAGACTGTTATGCAGTACTGAGCTCAAAGCCAGCACTGCCATGGATTAGATTAAGGAAGTTTAGCTTAGTGTAAATGAAAAACTTGAGATGATAAAGAAATTAAAAAGCTGTGAACTGAAGTTTAATTGCACTCGGGCTATTTTTCAGAGACAACGCTTACACTTTGTTACTGTTTGTCTGGCGGTTGGGTTCCACGATGATAACATTGTGGAGGAATTTGCACAGAGCGGGCTAAAACCTTTCATTCCCAAACACATTTATCTTTGTCTCCATCACTCGGGTGTCTCACAGCTCAAGTGCAGGAGGCCAAGCAGATACATCTTCGCTTGTGCCAGAAACAGGTCCTACGTGCTAAGGAGCAAAACGCTCTTTCTGCTTTGGTAACCCTGGGAGAGATGTAATTTTTAGTTGTGCTCTCTTCTTTTGGGGTGGGTCTGAATCAATCTATTGTTTCATTGAAGGACAGCTGCAGAGGACATGAGGGAAGCTGGAATGAGAAAGGAAAAATTGGTTCTTGTTCAAGACAACTAGAAGCTTTCTTAGTGCAGATGTTTCTGGAGTGGCAGCTCTCTGCAGACACCGTCAGTTATGAGCGTGTAAAGGCCAATAGGTTCAGCAAAGCAAAGCGATGCCTGATGCATTTTAACAGGTGCCAGGGGAAGCCTTCTCACCTCGCACACTTAAACCAAAGTAAGCTTTCAGTTATGACCTGAAACGGACGTTTTCCCCAATCACTAAAAGAAGAATTTCACATCAGCAGCTGCTGGGCTGCTGAGCAGGCTGACACTGCCTTTCCTTTCCAGGTGGGGACTGTTATTGTTTCAAATGCCCCTTTTAGAGACCTCTTTCAAAAAGCCCTGGGATATGGAAAGACGCTGGAAACTATTCTGAATCCTTGCAACAGGTGGTTAGAGTCAAACTGCACTGCATAAAAGTTGTAGTCCTTCCAAGACTTCCATTTTAGCTGCATGAATTATGTCTTATGCAGCTTCAGCAAGTTGCACTCAATTTTCATGTGCTTTTCATAATAAGCAACCAGGGCAAATGTTATTTTAGTTCTTTCTCCTTCAAAACACACATGGACAAACAAACATCTCCTCTAATGTGCTATTGCAGTGCAACAACTAGTTGTCTTGTTTATGCTTTATTTAAAATATTTTTCTTCAGGCCTGTAGGACAAAAGTTCTTTCCACTTGAAAGATGTTTGCACTTAGGCAATTAAAAGATTGTTAATGACAGAGCTGGATGAGCTATCATGTCATACAGTTGGTTACTAACTGTGCTATCAAGGCATTATATGGAGTTCTTTGTGTCAAACAAATCCGGATGGCCTGATGTGTATGATTATCTAAGCTCAGTTCCCGTGTCTGTTGACTTTATTCTTCCTCTGGATGGAAACAGGATTTGGGTCCCAAGATGCAGTGAGGGCACAAGTACTGCATAAAGGCTGAATTAAGCACACCTTTCAGCTCCTCAGTATCAGAATGCTCTCAGACATTTTCCATTCCTATTTTTAGGTGTAACAAAAGGCATCAGAAACTGTCAAGTATGCAGGATTCATGGCTCTCATTTGCAGTGGCCGCTGTCAGTTCTGAAACCCACCGACCCCAAGTCTGAAATCTTTATCTAAAGAGTTGCACTCGTGTAATTACTCACATAGCAATGTCTTCATGGAGTATTTTCTCTGCCGCAGTCAGCATGAAGTCACACTGATGTCATTTCTTTTCCAGTGGTAAAAGGCCTTTGATCAAATACTGGTGATAACTCCTAAAACTGATTTTGTTTGCTACCAGTACTAAACAGAGAAATTAGTTCAGTGGCATCAGCTGAACAGACTTTAGCAACAGAAGGTAAATAATGCAAGACTATTTTACATAAGCGCCAAATATTTGACAGTTTTACAACTGCCTTGTTATTTCCAACAACTGTTGGTTAGGATAAGAGCATTTGATCTTTCCATTTCTGGCCTTCTCACATCCTTAAAACCATTAATTCCTGGAGGATGTGCTAAGAAACTGTGCCTTTGTGTTAATTCCACTTGGTCATCTGAAAGACTATTTACTCATTCAGCTATCACAGTAGAACCCAAAGGTTTACTTGAGCAGTTCACCAGAAAGAAGTAAACAAACGAGGTTGTCATTTAAGGTAGGGGCTCATACTGACTTCAGTGGGTTTATTTCACAGATAGTCAGAGAGGAGTAGTATTTTTTCTTCTTGCACTGGAGAGGACAGGCACCTTCTGCCCGACGTAACCTTTAAGCCACAGTATAAAAGTTACATGAGATCCAATGCTGTTGGTCATCTTTTATTATTATTACCCTAGCAAGGCCTGAGGACCCTCACTGAAACTGAATTCCCATTGGCAATAATGCCTGTCTCCAAAAACGTGTGGTGTAAATATTCAAAACATACAGAAGGACGGAGTGAAGAGGGGTTGTATCATCATAGCCACCAGGGAACCAAGGCACAGATTACTTCACACAATTTCACTTCTCAGCCAGGTGCAGAACCCAGACCTGTCAATCCAGCAAGGTACTTAACCACCCTATTGTTGTATATATTATTGTATATGCTGAACTATTCAAGGGAAAGTTTAGGGGAACATCACTTTTAATGTGACCTACTGAGCCTGTATTAAAGGTTCACATCTACACTATTTTTTTTAATACATGTTTGAACAAATCAGCTAACAAATGTTAACAGTTTAGGTCGGTGGAGTTACAACAGCATGAAGTGTTAGAAAATGGTCAGAGACAAGTTATCCAAACTATTTTATCACTGAACAAAATATTCTGTGGGATTTTACTAATTCTTAGAATATAAATCAGCTACCTTGAGACTAAAAATATGGGAAATATGAAACAAAATAAGAATCTTTTTCAGAAAAGTAATTAAAACAAAAGCTTACATTGTTAAAATGCTTGTAAGCCATAGCTACAGCACCTGCAGTCATATGCCATATAAACAAGCTATACCTACAATTGCTCAAAATTCCCACTTTTTTTTATCCATAAATTCTAAATCCAACTGCAGTTTCTAACTGCCATCCACTTCTAACAGCAATTAATAATAACCTTTTTTAAAAAGAGCAAAATGTGAATCTGTTTATGGATAGAGAGAGCATTCATTCTTTGTATACCTAAGACTCCCAGCGGGAGATTTGGCTGTTTGAGGAATGTGGGGTGGGGTGGACTGTGGTTTCCCTTCAGCCCATGACATGAGATTAGCCCTGAATTACTGTTTCTGCTGCCATTTTTAGTGATTTGGTATCAGCAGTGACAGACTCTTCCATGATAAGAAGGGGGCATGGAGGCTCTGAGGGGTTCTCGTTTGGGTGCAGGACTATATCAGTCTGGCAGCTGTTGCTTTGATTGAAAAGGTATGCTGACAGTTCAGGGCAAGCTCCAACAAATGGCACCAGCTTCTGAAAAATGCACTTCTAACAGAACTACCCCCAAAGGACTGTTTATTTAAGGATTTCAGTGTTGTTATGTCTGACATTTGTGCTGAAACCTGAGTTTTTACAGCGTGAAATGTAGTAACATTAAAATGCTTGTAGAAAATATCTTTAAGGGTGTATAATAAACACTAAACCATTACTCAGTGAGGACCTGTTGACATATGTGATCTATAGCACTAACACATTATTGCTGGTTTTAACCAAAGGTGGAACACTTGGAGAGCATATATTATTTATACGCGAGAAGAAGGTTTGCAGAAGAGTGATAAGATGGTAGCTAAACAGATGAATCAGAGACCTGAAGTTCCTAACGAGTCCTCCATTCTGGGACACTGATAGTGGTTCCCAGGAACAGAGATCAGCTGAGAAACTGAGATCCAGACCAGACACTCCTACAGGTCTGGGAGTCATTAAATCAAAGTTGAACTCTCAGAACGTATCAGTGGTATTCAAGCTCAGAAGAAACCGTTATTTCAGATAAATTTTCCCCTGGGTCACATTCTCCATTACCGTGCCCCTTGTGTGGTCATTTTATTTAATGTGAAAAGCATGTAAAACACAATTGTTCTCACTGATGGTGCCTCACACTCACTGCAATTTAAATGACTGCACATGGTGCAGGGTAGGAGGGAGAGAGACTCAGTGGAAATCGATATCTGGTGCAGAGAAGATGCTCATGGATTTTTTTTGTCTCCAGATATCACCTTCTCATCTCACCACTAACACCTGATGATTCACACCCATGCTGTTTTGCAAAATCAGAGAGACATCTGCTACACAGTGCTTTGACTTGTATCACTGGGAAACCTGGGAGCTGACACATTACTTCCACCTGCCTACTAACAGCAGCACTGCAGGTTGTGTGTGTAAGCCTGAGCACATCTCATGGCGAAGGATTTGGGCTGTTTGCTTCAGGAAGAGACAGACAGACTCCAGGCACTTCACCCATGACAGGCAGATGGGTGCTGAGGTCGCTGCCCAGACAGACTCGTCTTTGTGCACTGAGCCTGCCCGCTGGCAATTTTCATTAGCAGCTTCATTGTTATCAAAACCAGCTACTTACCAAAAATGTGGTGAATAAGTTTAACGTGTTTCTTTATCCAGAGAGTGGAAGACGAGAGGATCACCCTTCCTTGTCACTGCTCAGGTGAAGCTGGAGTGAGAGGTAGCTCCTTCCATTGAAGCAAGAGACTTTGGAAGGAATACAAGGAGCAGGTCCATTAGGAAAGGAGGAAGGATTAATTCTGCTTCCTGACTACTGTGTGCGCAGTCCGTGAAAGTTCTGTGGTCTGAATCTGCCCTTTATGTTTCTGTGCCCCATTTCCCTGAGTTAAGTACTGCCAGGCCAATCAGTCTGCCCATGTGACTTCTGTGCTGTTTGGGGATTACTGTTATATATATATTACTGTTATATCCACATACACAAATTTTACCCGTGTCGTTTATCTTTTGGGACTCTAATCTTGGTAAAGTTTCTCAGATGTCTTTAAAACAATGAACATTTTTTCCACTCAAAGCATATAAACTATTCTTGAGCCATCACTGCTTTGCTGCTGAGCATCATTGTGAGCTGCTCAGCACCAAGCATTGTTCACAGCTTGTAGACCTACAGGATACTCATAGAACTACCATTTTCAGAGACACAGTAGATAAAACCTAAGCTATATTGCTGACTTTAAAGAAATATATGATCAATTTTCCAGAGCAACCATTCAAAGATATAATGAAAAGCTGCTGTAACAACAATTCTCCCTGCAAAACTGCTGTTATGGAGTTGAATATGCCATTTGTAAGGTTTAAATTGCTTTTGCAGTCAAGTGTTGTAATCCATTAGTGATAAGAAAAGGTATTTGTCTATCGGTTGTGGTTAACTACATTCCTTGTATTAAAAACAATTTAGTCTCTTAGGTGAACCCACTGCAGGAAATTGTTTAGAGAGTCTGGCTGCAGAGCTGGAAAAATAGAGCAGTTAATGCTCCCTTCCCCCAGCAGCACCACGGTGTGTTACTGAACGGTGACAGCTAACAACTTAACCTTTAAGAGTTTTGCACAGAACAGCACTGCATACTTTTACTCAAAGGATTTCAACTACTTCACTCAATAAGTCTTCCTGAGTAAAGTTGTGTTGAAAAAGTCGTGCTTTTTCAACTCTTCCTGCTTTGTTTTCTCTTAAATCATGTTACTTGAAGGGTTTAGATGATATCATTACTCTTATAACAAACAAATCCTAAATCTCTGGACAAATGTAGGAAAACTAGGAATGCCTTCTTGTAAATGGGAATTGCAACCTCTCTTTAAAAATAAGCTATCAGATTTGCTACCAACCGCATTACTTTCCTTTGGGTTTTAGAACAGCTCTTGCTGAATATTATCAGCTTTGCATGTTTGGCTAAACATTAGTAGGGAATCAGTACATTTCCTAGGGTTTCTTTCCTCTATAAAGATGCTGACAAATGTTGTAACAGCCCTCTAACATATGATCTAACACAGTAAGGCACCACACATATTACGTATCGCAGACTCATCGAAATTAGAGATTGGAAAGGCATATCAGGTGGTAACATCAGCCTCATACTGGCACTGAACTGGTATACTAATAATCTTGGCCACTGCCTGGTATCCATCTTATTAGTGTCTCATAGCAGAACATGGAATTAGAAAATAGGTTTGGATCCATAATATACTGCATGTGTACAAAGCAGGATTTTTTCTAAACTTTTTAAAGTAATAATTCAAAAGCACTGCAACCTTAAATGTTCTTGACTGTAATGCAGTCATCCCCTTACATGTTCATTATTACAAATAAGTTTCATTTTGAAATGGAGTTGGTCTCACAGGAAAGCAGGGTCAGCAGCCTGTTAGAGTCCAGTCTCAACCTATCCTGAAACCCAAAAGCAGCCTTCCTGTGGGACTGAAGAGCTGTGCCTGTTCCAGCAATTTCAAGATGTGTCAACAAAAGCTTAGCACCTAGACAAAAGCTGCAGACACTGGATTGGACGTACTTGATATTATACATTGGATCTCTGTACTCTGCTGTTGCTGAGCACAAGGTTTTTATGCTTCAAGATGCTCCCTGTTTGCTGGCAGCTTTTGCTTTGTCCTGTGAAACACCTGAATTCCATTTTTGGCAGAGAAACTGGAATACGAATATTGTAGAACGGTCAGCTCTCTCATCCAACACATCTGACAGGAGGAGCTTTAACCATGAGACAGGATGGCTGTACCTCCAGAGGAGGGGAGTTTACAGTCTTAGCAAGTGGTGAAAGAGAAGTCCAACAGAATGCACGATAGAGTTCACTTGTTTATCTGGAGTACTGCAGAACTTACACTATCAAGTTCTGAAGAGCACCAAGCTACGCCAGCACACCATCTTCCTGACAAAAGCAAGGCATGTAGCCATGTGGTGATAGCATATCATTCACAGCAAATAATCACATTAATTCTTTCTTGAGGAAAGTGTTTGGGAACCATACATCATCATTTAACATGACTGCTTCCTGATATACCAGTGCCAGCATGCTCCTAGTAAAGCCTGCAGGCAGGAATGGGCTGTGAGCGATGGTGGGAGGGCACTAATGCCACAGCATCTGCGTGGGTCAGATTTCTCTTGTGGTTTTAATCTATGTTCATCTGACAGTGATTCTGACTTGTTTGAATTGAATGTAACCATATGTTCAGTTTTCAACAACATGAAAAAAGGCCCTGGTTCTAAGCTGAAAGGCCTGGACAGAGAGAAGGACAGTGCTACGTGTGCACTGCCATTGGTTCTTGATCTTCAAAGGCCAGCTTCGATTTATTGCACCTGTCAGTCATCTCTAAGCACTTAGCCCATTTTTCCTTCTGTGTAAGTCGCATCCATCAAACCTACTTCTGTCAAGCAGATAGAAAAAGGCATCAGCCCCTCTAAAAGGCCTCTCAAGCTGGAAGCAAAACAAGCACCTGCCAACCCACTGGCAGCACTGCAGAATATAAATATAAATACCTGCAAGCTGCAGGGTCAGAACAGCTACAGGGAAGCTAAATGCCAGTCCGCTTTGCCCAGTGCAGATGAGAAGACCCTGCTTTCTTGTGCCTCTCAAGTACTCCTCAGATGGAAACAGTTATCTAGACTTCTAAAAAAATTTTTTCCCCTTACATTTACTTTGCCTCCATGCTTCAGGTGAAGGGGTTAAATCCTCCTGCAGCACATCTGCTTGATGTGCAGGGAGATCCCTGCTGGTCTCAGGCAGTCCCTGCTCCACAGCCAGTGGCAGCACAGTGAGCACTGCTGACAGGGCAGCACTGGCTGCTGCTGCACCCAGTGCAAGCTCACAGCACCCAAGGGACAAGTTCCATTCCACTTTTATCTCACATCCTGTTTCACACAAAGGCTGAGCAGAATTATGTAGTTAGTACTCACCTGACAGATAAATATCCCACTAGCTGTAAATAGGAAGCCCAATCGGTATTAGGCCATAAATATCGTTGTATGAAATGGTAACTTTAGGAGGGCAGACTTCAGGCTCCCTATTGTAAACATTGTCAGATGCAAAAAATAGTTCCTGGTTTGTATACAAGGTATTAGATGTGATTACCAGGCATATGTGTTTTAGAAGCCATTTAGTATGCAGCTGAACACTGCTTTTGATTCATGAAGGTCTTTTTTTTTTTATGTAAGACAGAGTTTGGCAAGTTTTAGCACTCGACTAATCCCACCAGAAATATTGTAAGCATGGTTTTCATTTATAGCAAAATGGATTAAACTGATTTAGAAATAGTTTATGTTGACAGTACTATTTAAAAGACTATGGACAATTCACTCCTTTCTTCTTCATGACAAAAATGAGTGGTAACCATCAAATTCTGTACATCTGAAGGCTATCCTCTCCTTTTTGCAAAGATTAGCATAATCATTTCCAGTAATAAAACAGAATCCAAAGCATCCTGATTTATTGTGCTTGACTATCCTCAAAAGGCACTGAGGCATCTATGCAGCCCTTTCCAGGCAAAGTCACTGTATGTCTCTGCATGATGTTTCGCCCACTGATCATCACTGTGATTGGTAGAAGAGTTCACAACACAAGACATTATTTAATTGCCACTATTTGGTGATTTTCCATTCATTGAATGGTTTATGCTCGTGCAACTCCAAGCTTCAAGAGATTTATGACAATGCAAAACTGATGCAAAAGGGGCAGAATCACATTCTGCTTGCTATTAACATGTCTTGTTGGAGCCTCTGTAATTACACAGAAAATTTGTGCTTTATGGTAAGAAGTGTCTCTTGTAGAATTCTGTAGTAGAATAGAAACAATCCCTGAATAAAAGATGCATGTCTGTATACTTAAATACACAAGTAGTGTGCCCATCTAGAATGAAATAAAACTATTCATAATGAACACAAAAGGGAATTTTAAAATTCACCTGAAAGACATTAGTCAGTAAGTGACAGCTAAGCCGTTTTCTGCTGCTCATGTTGATGTCAAGCAGTTTCTGACTGTGGATATCCCTACCGACTTTAATTAAGTTGAAATGGATTACATGTACTGGAGTAAATTACAGAGAATTTCTTAATGACTGTAGGCAATATCCTGGCCTATTAAAGTCCCAGTCGTCCAGTAAATATACATAGGCACTTACTAGACACAGGAATTGATCTTTTGCTTGAAATATTGGAAGAGCAGCTGATTGTCATCACTCAAATTAACTGTAGGATAATGTTACATTGCTTTCTGTGGCAAAGGTGATTAGTTAGTCTGCATCCCCCCCAGTACACAATAACACAGCAACTATTGTTCTAATGGCAGAACTGTATCTGCGTCTGCCAGCATCACCTGCTAACCCTGCAGGTCAGATTTGTGACAGAAGTGCAGTTCACCCTCCACACAGCTGTAATAACAAATTGGGCAACAGCACAGAGAAAGCTGCCACCGTGCCACCAAGCACAAGTTGTGCCTGTCCTCTTGGGCAGTGAGGTGACATTTACTGCAGGATACAGGCTGTGGTCAGAAAGCAAATCACAGGTCCTGCCCTCAAGAGTAGAAGTGAATACTAATATTTTTCACTTACTGTAAGCACGTTGAACTGGAAAGCTTCAAATTCTCTGATGTTCAGCAAGCAGGGACCAAAAGCATTTTAAGCTGAAGTCAGTGAAACCGTGTGCCTACATGATCTGATACTCAACTCAATCTGCAGTCACACTACCCATTTGCTGACTGTAGTGTATTACAGTGAATGAATAACACCATGATACTTTCTTACAAACTTGCTAGGCTAATGCCATGAATACTTTTGTTAATGATCCAGAACATTCCATCTGCTTTAATTATTTTTTCTCCTCTGTATATCTCAGCAGCATTGAACCACACGTCTCCAATCTGCCTGGTGGGTTGGCCAGATAAGCAGACTGCTCACCACCCAGCATCCTACCTCTGTTCTTCCTCTAAGGCCCCTACTCACCTTTGTCACACACTTCATGTGATCTAATTTTGTCTTGAGTTACAAGACAATTATGGACACAGCAAGTGTTGTCTAAATTCAGATATGCACACGCTCCATTTTCATGGAATGACAGCAAGCATCCTAATGTTTACACTCTGCTTCTCACGGAAGACTAGGAGTCAGGTTCAGGTCTGTATTAAAGATCAGTCTGGTTGCTGACAAAGCCCTGGATTCCCTCAAACGTTTGTATGACTGTCACTACATAAGTCAGCTATTAACCAATGGATACATTACGTTAATTTATATATATGTATACATATGTGTGTGTGTGTGTATATATATATGCAAATTAAAGTTTGTGTATACATCTTGAACAAGATTTTCAGAGCAATGACTTTATGATTTAGTGCTTTCACCAAAATAGATGCATGTGTCTGCTGGAATATCTTACCCTTAGGAGATTTAAAAAATATGAATAATCGTGCCATATTTTTGAGAGGGAGTCTTTCTTATTCTGGCATCTTATTGCACTCTGTTATGGATACAAAAGTATCTCGAGGGCTAAGCACACTGAAATTATTCTAATCCAATTGTGCTGAAATATTTAACAGAATTTGTTGCTGTAAGAGCATTCCAGTTGGCTAAGTCAAAACATAGAGCCAGAATCTTTTCAGAAATAAAAACTATGGCTTTTACCCAACTTTTGTGAAAGCAAATGGCAAGGCTATCATGTTTGAATTGGTCTTGGATTGGACTCTGCATTGCACTACCTGGTTCAGTCGTTAAACAAAATGAGTTACCAATGTTAATAACAGTTTACACAAGGTGTACAAAGAGATAGCAATGATCAGCTGGTTTGCTGTGCCAGGCAGGTATCTGAGAAAAGCAAGGAAGGCCACATTTCAGTCTAACCTTTCATTAACTGCCTGACACGCTGTACTTGCAGTCTAGCTTTTATCACCTCTGGAGTTCCATCTGACTGCGGGATGAACATACTTCCTACATGCGTTGTCATATTGCCTATAAATATATATTTTTTAAATTGACATGATACCCAATATGTATAATTTCATACAAGTCATTTCAGATTTTCATATTTTTGAGATCTGGATAAATTCTGGTTAAATTAACTTTTCAGCTATATGTAGGTCTCAGTCATGTACCGCAAACCAGAATTTCTCATTTTAAGTTATTCAGGTGTGTAGCAAATATATGGCCTAGCTTTGAGAAAACAGCTATGAATGTTTCAAACATTGATGAAAATGGCTGCAACTGTCTTTAAGCGCTTTGGGCATGGAAACCTCTCAGATGTTAAAAAAAAAAAAAAGTTCCCTCAGTTACTTGTACCAGTAGGGAATTACCTTGTGAGCACATCCCCTTAGACTGTAATAAAAGATATTTTGGCCTCCATGAAGTTGCTTTTAGGTGTTGATGTTGACTAACATGCTACATGTTCACACAAAACAGTAATCTGAAGGAATACAGACCCCTTCGTCTGTTACTGATATATCCATGAAAATGTTTTTCCTTCCAGCCTTCCTAATCCCAGTGACTTCTGTATGGTCAAAGGCAGAAGCATGGCATCCTGTTTCTATATAAAAGCCCTGTGGCTCAATACAGTAGGCTATGCTTACATTGATATTGTAATGATATTTATGTCCATTTTTAGCCTTTAAATATAATATCCTGGTTTGGAGGTTATTTCACTACAAAGGGTTTAGTGTTGCCTTCTGATTTTAAACTTCGGTTTTGACCCAAAGGCAAACTAAGAACAAAGGGGTATACATTAGATATTGCCGCTGTCAAACCTTCGAGCACTTTGTGCTGGGTGGTGTATCTTACAGGAGCAGTTCGCCATGGCTGCTGTACACAGCTGAGATGTGTCCTGCAGTTCCAGGCTGGTGGGAGCACAGAGTATTCTTATTGGTAACAACCATTATCACTAACGAGCAATCTGCATCAGGGGAATGAATGAGGCAATCAGGAATTCACAGGAGGAATTCTTAAGAGAAAAGGTGCCCTGTTAGCAGAATGTTATGAAGGGAAAATCATTAAGAGAAAAATCTACAGCAAAAACACAACTGAATAAAAAGTTATGCTCTTTAATCCTCTTCTTCTGTGGCAGTTAAATGTTTTCTAAATATTTAAGGTGATGTGAATACACATATTAGTTAATATTTGAGAACTGTTCTGAAACTTCTCTGATGAAGTCCTACTTTCAGTATTCACCTCTACTAATGGAAATCAAAGATAAATTGTGACCACATGGTCAGTTTTATTACTGAAGTCAGAATGAGGAAACATGCTGACGGAAATCAGTTCAGAAATATTCACTGAAATATTTCCAGATTTCCTAACCTAAGGCCGATGACCCAGTTCCAAGAAAAGATAATGCAAATTTTATAAATGTAAAACAGCTGCTTTCTTTAAATCAGCATGTTTTCTTTCAGAAATGGGCCAGAAAGCTTAGCACACTGACGAATAAATTTGCATTGTTTCGAAACAACTAGCATTTATCTGTAGTCATCTTGTAAATCATTGCACTTTCAGGCTTAAAATCTTACCAAAATTCCACTTTGAAATCTCCATTAAATAGAACAGTGTGCTGTCCTGACTAGTGCATACGTAGTTGTGTATGTTCTAACAAAAACAGCTAATGCTTCCTTGACATCTCTTATTCTGCTTTCAGTATCTAAATCATACAAAATAGGGCTGTTAGCAAAATGAAATCAGGATGCTACGCATAAAATGCTTTTTCTTCAGATTTCTGGGATACAGATACATAAGCTGCTGGTATGTCTCCCACCTTCCTGCATGAGATTATCTTCCACAATTCTCTATAAGAACAAACAGCAACACAACCCTAAAGAGCCCTTCTAGTTCATCCTCAAGGCTCACTTTTGGCAGTGAAGCTTTGAACCACCATTACGCTCTGTGTGAGTAGAGCACCATTCAGTTCTTGGCTTTTCCACAGCTGGCAGTGGGTGACATATCTTCTGGCACAAGAAACTGTTTTCAGTTAAGGTCTGTATCATATTTAACTTCAAGGAAATACTCAAGTTGTCAATTTTTGTGCCTTGTTTCAGTAGGATTCATAGGCATGTCCTAGTTCCTGGTACTTCCCTCAGGCTAGACACCTTACATTTACTCTAGCCAAAGCTTCTTCTGTGTCTGCATTGGTCTGTGAGAGGAGGGTTTGTTTTTTTTTTTTAAATCATCTTTTAAAAAGCTTTATAGCTGACATATACAGGCCTCAGGGTGATACAAGCAATCAAGTAGACTTGGAAAGTAAACTCAGAGCTCTTAAATCCTATGCTGGTACAGCAAGCTTAGTTTTTGCTACGTGGCTTGTGCTGAAAATATCATTTTCATCTGTATTTCTTGCATTCCTATGAATTATGAGAGTTAGATAAACAGTTTTCCCAGTTAGAATGGTAGTCCACTGACTACCTTCATGCAGAGTTCATGGGCTGTGCTACCTAAATACTCCAGGAAGTATCTGGCACTGTCAGTAATTTTATCTTCCACAAAGTGGCTTATCTGTAGGCCCAATAGCAATGGCCACAAAGCGGCTCATCTCATTCAAACCAAAGAGAAGATGATTTTTAGTAATTTCAAAGGGGCCACTGGTAGTCTGCAACCTCATAGAAATGCCTTCAGCAAATTATCGTTCTTTCTTCTGGTAATCTCCAGCAAGTAAAACAGCCCTTCAGACTATGAGAAACTGTACATGTGCTAGAGCAAACCGAAGTTGCTTCAAGTTTCTGTCAAGATCTCAGTTAGTCTTCTCAATTAAAGAATGTGAAGACTCATTTAACCTCCA
>JAOWBP010004220.1:15914632-15956402 GCA_028571105.1 Tragopan temminckii | reverse complement strand
CGAAGTTGCTTCAAGTTTCTGTCAAGATCTCAGTTAGTCTTCTCAATTAAAGAATGTGAAGACTCATTTAACCTCCATTACCAGGAAAAGTCTCAGCTTCTTAAACCTAAGACTCAGTGCCTGCTGAAAAAACTTTGGTAAGAGCTCAAGTCTAGACACAAATTGAGGTAAGAGAAGAAAGCCTTTTCACTCCCACCAAAATACAACTTATCCTAATTCAGTTTTATGCCAGTGCTTGCCTTCCTTAACAATTAGGCTCCCAGGGATGCAACTAACCTAACAGGCAATGTGCTCAAAGCTAGAAAAATCCAACCAGAGACAGCAATTCCTAACCAACTACAAGGTGAGTGTGATAGCAATATAAAACACTATTAAAAAGAAAAGCATCAGTGATAAAGCAGGACAGTGATTGCAATATGTCTTACTGGAAGTCCAATGATCACCAGGCAAATGCAAGGAAGGCAACAAGCCAGGTTTGTGGTCATGGTAGCTATCCAGACAGATCAAGAACAAAGCTGAGGACCACTAGCCTTCCAGTACAGCTCAGGAAAGGGCTGATGCCCTGAAGCTGAGCTTAAGTGGGCTGCTGGGCCCGTGGAGGGGTGGGCAGAGGCCCCAGGTGAGGCTGGTTGGGGCTATCAGAAACTCAGCACCACAGGCTGTCCGTCTTCCCTAGGGCAGGACAAAGACTGCCATTTGTTTAGGCAGGATGACTTGACTATCTCAGAGCTATATTCTCCTCTTGCAGGTCTTGCAGTAAAAAATCTAGAGTGAATTTGTTGCAGTTGTAATACACTTGAACTACCACATGTCTTCTGTGCTGTCAAGAAGCAGCACAGCTTTTCTTCCCAAGTTTTTCCTCTCCTTAACCACTCCATGAACACATTGCTCTTTCTTAAAGGAATCCATGCCACTGTTGGAACTCCAGCCCATGCAGTGTTCACGTTCCCAGGACACGGGCAGGTCTAGAGGGATTGCTCCACAAGTTTTGCTTTTTAAGTTGGCTCCTGCCGCTGCACCTTCCCTCTTAAAGCAGCTCCATGTGCTCTTGAGCAGTTTTATCCTTGTACGAGAAACAGGTTGGGGGGAAAGCCTGGTGCTGACCTGTGGTAGAACTAGCAGCCCTGCTTTCTTAAAAGGGTGATAAATTGGAACTTTGTGTGCTTGTCCCCAGTTCCTTGTACAAATGTATAGAAATTGCTGATGCGTCCTTACTAAAGTATTTTACAACAGTATGTGCCCTAATGAGGCTTGCTTTCTGAATTTAGACTAAAATACACAGAAAATACCCCAAAATGCTGGGGGTTGGTGCTGTTTTTCCCTCTCTTGCTATGAGCCCCTTGGCAAAGCTCTACAAGCCAGCGGCCACAGCGGCTGTGTGTGTGCTCACACGTGCGCATTTCCCCACGCTGGTAGCATGCAGCCCTGCCTGTTCCCACTCTGCCAGCCCAGACCTGGATGAATGGTCCCACTGATGTCAGCCCGCAGAATGGGGCCTTGTCGCCAACCTGCACAAACTGCTTTGCTCCCTGCTTTCTTCCCTTCCTCCTGCCTGGGGCGGTCGGCTCTCGCCGTGCTCGGCGGCTGTAACCGGAGCTCCTCGCTGCTCGCTGTGCTGCACTTTGTTTTTCTTGGCACGCCGCTCACTGAGACACTTTAAAACAGAAAGCAAGTCAAAGCACTCTTGGCTTACTTCCTTGCTTCTTTTCTCCCTTTCCTTTCTTGAACCAACTTATGAATAGAACGACAATATTCTCTCCTAAAAGCATTCAGCTCCGATTCTGAGATTCGAGTTGTGAAGTCTTATTTTCCGTACTCAAAAGTTGCAGATATTTGACACAGGCACAGAGGGAGAACCCATCCAGGAGTGCTGCGTGGGGACGTGAAGGTGCAGGCTCGATTTGTGGTGGAAATACAAATCCCTGTAGATCACTCGCTGCGTATTTTAATGACATTTAACCATAACCAGATACAATTAAAACTTGAGAAGCGGGGAGCTATTCTAAGCAGTGGGATCTGAAAGTGCTCTGTTCAACTGAAGACTTATTCACCATTCACTTAGAAATATGCTGAAAACAGTCTGCAGGAAATTAACTAAAATAACATTTTACCCAAATGGAATATTTTAATTCATGCTCATGTGAAATGCAAAGAAAATGCATGTATCTGTAAAGGATTCTTGTAAGCATAAAACAAATGATCCTTCCTGTGCTTCTTTCTCAGCACGGCCAGTGCTTCTAGAAAATATGCAGGAATTTTAATCTCTCATGACTGTCTAGCACAGAGCTTGAGTCTATACGGGGGATGGAAAATTTACATGTACCTGGAAGCAGCCATAAATCACAGTCAGCCCGAGCACTTCTCCGGCTCCACAGACCCCTCTAGCAGACAGCCACACACTGCACCTCATTCCAGACATTTTCAAGATGAGAATATCTACTTCCTTTTTTTTTTTTAACATGACAACACGACGCCTTGTGCATTCACACAACTCCCAGTAATCTGTTTGTCCATTTTTATGCAAGCTTCTATTGAAGAACAGAAATAAAGCTACATTGTACAATATGTCTTGAAGACTGTAAGCTTTTCTGGTTGTAGTTGTGATCCCACAAAGAAAATTTAATAGCCAAAGGCCTTGATAGTTTTTTTCGTCATTTAGATTCACTTCTGGGTCGTGATGACTGATGCAGGCAGCCCTGACAAGCCGAGGAGCTCTCAGTGTGGTGGTGTCTGAGCACACTGAACCTGTGTGCTAAGTGCATAGTGCAGGATGTATGGCACAGCTCACTGCTGACAGGTGGTTGCAGTCACTGAGGTAATCAGCTGGATTATCAAAAGACAGAACCAGGATCCACAACCCAGAGCAGCCAGAGCACGCGGCACTGTCCAGCTTGTGCCCCATACTGTAGGTGGGGAGGTCCCCTGCTCTGCAACACAGCACTGCCAGCTGGGGGGTGGGGACTGGGGGTGGCTCTGGTCTCTCCCCAGAGCAGGCATGTGAAATGGGCAGGAGCGGTCCTGAATCTCATTAGGACAAAACACTGGAGAATGCTATGTTGGTATGGTAAGAAGATGCTGTCTTTTAAACTCTTTTTATTCTAAAAACCCACAAAAACTGGTTTGAAAGATATTGCTAAATAGGTTCTCCGTCATTTGTTCAGTTTGAACTCAATGCAGTGTTAATAAATGTAAACAACTGCCTTTTATTAATAAGAAAATAATTTTAATTACTGGTGCCTCTGCTTAATTTGATGGAACTGTTTTACATCACTGGTATGTGTGCTCAAGGGATGGTACTTATTAAAGAAGTAAGCCAATGGATGGTAGTTATTAAAAAATCAGTGTGTGCCAAAAGCTGTCCAACCAGCTTACTGTTGAATAAGGGGTGGCATAAACATTTGTGTTTAACAAACAGGAGAGAATTAAGGCAAAAGCAGTAACGTTGGACTGCCACACAATGTGTTTCTTCTATAGAACTGGTTTTCAAGATCACAGTATTGACTGTTGTTTAAGCAGACTGTTTTCATGAGAGTCTTCCACGTGTATGAGACTGTACTGCCCAGGAGCAGCACTCTCATACTTAATGCTGTGGAGTCAATCTTGCAAACAAGGGCAGCATGCAGTGCATGATGCGTGTGCATATGTGTCCTCGTGAGCACTGGAGTGCCAGAGAGCGTTTTAACTGCGTAAAATGAGACATGCTTTCAATCAGTGAAGTCTTTCCAGTGGCTGATAATAGCTCAAAATGAATCCCTAACAAAGAAAAACATTTTAGGAACTTTCTGCTCCAGTATTTCTCCTGCGACTGTGTTATCTTCTGTTGCATGGACCTTCTTCTGCTCCTCTGAAACTCTCAACAGCTTCTCTTTCACTGTTGCTTGTGCTGTGCAGTGAGTTACCCCATCTTCTGCAGCTAAAACGAGGGAACCACTCATTTCCAGATGTGAAGACAGAGTACCTCTGGCTCAGAATATTATCAAATACTACGATGACAACTCATTTTATGGATCCCATCGCTGTAGGAAGACGCAGATGAAATCTGACTGCTTTGTATGATCCTGGCTACTTAATAGAGATGTGGGAGAGCTTGTAGGAGAATGGGACACAGGAGAATACAATTCTGTGTAAAAAACTGGAGGAGTCACACCCCACACTATCCTTTTGCCAATTTAGAATACAATTACAGAGAAGAGGCTTTGCTCGAACCACACACATTGAAAAAAGTGGAATTAGAGGGAAGTGATTAAGAGAAGGGTTAAGACAGGGAAGATGTAAAATGCAGCCTCCTGGGCTTTGTTTAGAAATGTTTGGCAAGCAAGACTTCCATAACAAGTCAAAAAGCACATCTGCATTTTGAAGCCATGACAAAATACATGTTATGCTCAGTAATGTTACACTTCGGCAGTTTCAGTTGGTTTTAATTAAGTTTATACATTACATGTATACATGCAGATACACAAATGCGTGGCCCAAGTTAACTGTTTATCGCCTGATTTAGAGGAGGTTCATAATAAAATGGTATCGCAGCATTTTACCACTGAAACTTTGATAACCACATTTTCTCTCAAGACAATCTCACATTACATGCTGCATTGCATATGAACCAGGGAAAAATAGCTGAGAAGAACAGAAACTATCCTTCATCTTAAGGTGATCAAAGGGGTAACAAAAATTGCAGGTCCAGTAGCTTCTGTTCAGACTTCTCAAGTATAAATTGAGATCAGTGAAAGTTAGTAAAAATTTTTAGATAGCCAAAAGTAAAAAAAAAAAGAAGATGGAGAATGAACAAGTGCTTAACTTGCACTGAAGTAGGTATATATGTTGTGAATCCAAAAGGCTACTTTTTTCAGAGTCAGGCACTGTAAAGTTGGAAGGACTAAAGATGACTAAAAGTAATTAGATGTGTTATCTTTCACATTATTTCCACATTTGGCTTGCTTGTTTCTTTCTCCGTGTTAGCTGATTGCCCTGTAACATCTCCCACCTCCTTGGAGTGTCTCAGAATAAGGACAAATTCCATTGGGCTCCCTTCTTGATGAGCATCTTCTACATGGTCACTGAGAGCTGCTGGAAAGGCCCTCACTTTCTGAAGGAGAAAAATAATCCTCCACAATGGAAGTCTTAAAATGGAATCCAAATAAGCAAAAAGATGTCCTCAGGTTAAAGTGAGCTACTTTGGCATAGGCCTCTGAGCATTAGTCCCTGCCAGCAATACTTAGAAAAAATATAAGTCTAATTAGGACAGAAGGACTGATGTGAGTATTGGCCTTACTTTTATAAATCCTTCAATGTTGCTCCATTTAACCCTGCCAATGAATCTTTTTCTTTGATCTTGCACTAACAGGATTAAAATCAACTTGTTAAACTTGAGTCCTGAGGTCAGAGTGAAGATTCACTGAGGCGGAACTTTGTTAGTTACTGTTTTCTTTTAGAAAAGGAAAAAATATTTTCTATGGGTTTTCTTATTCCAGCAAGGTTTTATTTCAGATTTCCTTAATTATGGTGGTGGATACTGCTAATAATTTTACAGTCAGCAATTTCTTTCTTAGTTATGACTTGGAGCTGTTTGTCATCCTTCACCCCTTCAGTCTGGGGCCAGGAAGGGCTCTGTCCCCAACATGTCATGGCATCTTCATGTTCAGGAGGACTGACAGCCCCTCTGGCATTCCCTGGAGCTTCTACACTGTTCATAATGGAAATAAGTGGAAGTTTGAAAATTATCTTCACAGCCTTGATACTTCCTTGCATCACATACACGCTTGAAAAGTAAAGCTGAATTGCTTAACAGAGTTAATCCATAAACAAACCACAATAGATCATCTTTTGCATGGTGAAACCATATGGAAGTGGTGCCTGAGATTCTCTGGCAGGTTCCAGTGCGGTATATAATGTTACTGGAAATCTCAGAGTTACAGGGAATCCTACCCCAATTTTGTAACGAGCACTAAGCTATAAAGCACTATACCATTTGATTCCAACATCTATACAGAAATTTTACATTTGAAGCATTGGCAGCAGCCTTGAGGTTACTCACATCAATAACAACCTCTGTAACAACATTTACTGCTACACAGAATTTAATAGGGAAATTAAACATAGTAGTGGGTTCATTATTTATTAGTGGCCTTACGTAACAATTTTATTTTTATTAGCAGGGGTGTTATATTGTAAAAACTGCCTATGTTATGAAGTACAAAACTGTGCTATAAACCTTTGTGTGGAGGCCAGTCGACCACGTGCAACTGCTGCATTCCAGAATCAACACGCTAACTTAGTCTCATGTCTAACATCATTTAGTATACAGCTAACATGAGTAAGTCATGAGAGACATAAAGGGTTCATATTTATGTAGGAATCATGAACTTTACTCCTTTACAATAAGTTGTCATGGAATATATGTGCCTGGAAGTAATGCTAAATGAGTAAAGCGCAGCCATGAGATTAATTCATAGCAATTATTTCATACAGATGAAATACTGTAACAGCTCAGCACTGTTTTAGGAAAATGCTGAAGAATCTCTTTTATAGGAAAGCCTTGAAAAGCTGTCATCATGTCATTAGTTTGTTGGAAAAAAAATATGGTCAGTTTAAAAAATTATGGGTTAGGCTTTTGGTTATTGTAAATCTTGGCTTTTTCTATTCAACAGAAAAAGAGCACTCAACCAGAAGATCTGTCCTATTCTTTCTTTTGTTTTCACTTCATCTTTTCCTTTTTGTTACAACCAAATTAAAAGAGATTTCTCATTTTTCACATTACTTATTTTAATTTGTTTGAAAGCTGCTTGACTATTTACTTTCTTATTCCAATTAAGGATCTGTGGAGTTATGGACACTGTTTATTTGCCTAGTCAGTTGGCTCAGTTTTTGATCCGCTTTAGCATTATATGCTGAAGTCCTCTGAAGTCATATAATATTTACTTGTAGTCTTGCTTGGGTGCAAATGAAAATCCAAATTCACATTTGTGACTTATTGAAGATTAATCAAATCCAATACACAATTCTGAACAAGGCAAGATGTGGGTCAAATTGGCTTCCCCTAAGATTTTGTTAGAACTGATTACAGAGTTAAGTAGGAAAAGTAGCATTATTTTACCCTCTGATTGCATTAATGTGTTCTGCATATCTTCAAAACTCTTCATTACCGAGTATTTATACCAACAGTATAAATATTAGTGAATAAATTAGTGGCTTACAAAGTTGACTGGCGGTGGTAAAATTTCCTTATAACTAAAAAAATATGCTGTTTCTAATCAGCATAATTTATAAATAGTTCAGGGTGCACTTTGAAGAAGAAAGAAGATACTAGTATAGAAAATGAGAAGTACATTTAATCCATAAATATTTACATTGTGAAAGACGTTTTCTACTAAGACGGAAAAATACTTCTAGTTGCAAAAAACTGCTGTCATCTTTTCACACTTTCAAACTAATGGCCGATGTGTTGGTAAGAAGTTGGCTTATTTCTCTGGCCCATCTACAAATAAGTATGAATAAGCAAGTTGTAAAAGTTCCAAGCTCACATCAAAATACCAGTAACAGTTTAGGGCAGAGATTCCAAATGAATTTCCAGTACCCTCATGTCACAGAGCCAGCCATTCATTTCAGTGCAGAAAAGCACAGAAACATTCAGAACTTGCACTCTCACGTCATAGGAAGGCTGCTGGGATTAAAACATCAGCAAGAGTGGTCTGTTAAACCCAAAGTAGATGCCCCCAAGCTGTAAAATAACTCTGAAGAGCAGCCCTGAACAGTGGATGTGCTTTTGATCAGTGGAAGTGCTTTAGCTGTGAGTCTTAACATGTGGCAAAGCTTAAGAGTATAAATGAAAGTGCAAACTACCAGAACAAAAACTAGTAAACAGTTCTGTGTTGAGGATAATTTTAGGTTGTACCACTTCAAAATACAGTTTTTTTCTTGTGTTATGTATCAGATCTGACTGAAGACCCCCTCCAATAAGAGGAAGACTTAAGGAAGACTTAACTTAGAAACCACAGATGGAAAGTACAGAGACCATCTTGGAAGTTTATTAAGAAGATAATTGCATGTCTTGGTTTGTACTACCTAACTCAGTACGCTGTCCCACAGACTGAAGTGATCAGGATGCAGAGAGAGGATTACAAAGAATGAAAAGTTTGGGAGCATATTTTTCCTGTAGTTACTTTTAACTTCCAAGTTTAGTAGCAAAAAGTGTTCAGATTAACGAGAGCATTGAAGTGTGAGAAGAAGGTACTTTAGTAGTTCTTGGTTGCCATAAGAAATGGTAACTCAAAGAACATGCTTATCTGTACTGAAAAAGAGACTCCTCTAGATTACATCTGTTTACAACAGAAAAGCACCAGTTCAAGTGGAATGCAGCTACAGAGAAGGAGACAGTTCAGAAAACCTTGCGGTGCTTTCTAGATGAGATGGGATATTGCCAAATTCTCTTTTAAACTGAAAAACCTATCTGAAATGCTGGAAAGCTTAATGAAGATCCTCACTGTCTAACGAAATCTAGATCCCTACCTTAGGCACCCAGCTACCTGTTCAGTGCAGTGTGAAGCACTTGCACGCACAGCACAGCATAGAGCTCACACCGAGCTGCCTCCCAGCTCATGATTTCTTCCCTTCATGCACCTGAACATGACTTCCACTGCTGAGTCAGCATTACAAATGTCACAGTTATCCTTTGGTTTTTATAAGTTTGAAGGAGAATGTGGTGGGTCATGTTGAATGTTAGCATCTTCCTCTAGAGGCAACAATAAAAGTGTCAGTCAGACACTACCCTAATAATACATTTAGGCATGCCAGCTTTCCATAGGGAACATGAAAGCTTGCCTAAGGAGAAGAAACAGTGATTATCAGAGTAGCTTTTTCCTCCTAGCTTTGTAGCATTATCCCCAGATAAGAGATATTATCTATATTGGTTTATTGCTTTGTATAATCCTTATTAACTACTCACTTGAAGCTTTTCTGGAAGTCACAAAACTGATGTTCATATCCTTCCTATGTCTTATTTCTCTTTCAAATGCATTTTCAGTGCTCTTTAACACTTCAAAAATTACATCAACATCTTCCTGTGAACTACAGGGGGAAAAAATCAGGTAGTTTTAATCTTTACTTCATGAAAGCAGTCACTGGGCCGTTTGAGGGATTAACCAAGAGGAGCTTTAAACTCGCCACAGATGTAAGCATTGTCCCACCAGATCCAACGGAGCATGAAGGGCCGCAGCCGCTGGTGGCAGCTGTGTTAGGGAGTGCTCTGCATCACATGCTGCTTCGGGCTGTGGTGGAAGGCCTTGACATCAGACAGAGCTGAACTCTGACCTTGGCCCTTGCAGCCTTGATTATCAACAAAGCAATTTGTTAAGGGTTACTTTGTGTGCAGTTGGGCATTTAGGAATTTCTAAAGCAAACAGCAAGGAACTACACATGCACCACCTACAGAGGGCTTTCATGTTTAATTCATGAAGCACACATCATGCACAAATTACATTAAAAGATGGTTAAGTTATACATGGAATGGCTCAACAGCTAGGACAGCTGTGTATTCTTTTCTTTATTTCTGTGATCAGATTCAAATCTCCACTCTGGACATAGCAGTGCTGGCTGTAATGAGCAGCTTTCAGCACTCCTGTGCTGCTGTATTGTCAGCCAGCATTGCTCACGAATTACTGACACTGTCTGAACTTTGCTTTAAATGCAGAATTGCTAATTTTGCCACAGTTGTCCCATTTTGTGGCGTTTTCCCACACGCTTATTAATCTTCCTACTGCAAAGCGAGATGATACCAGGAGGCAGGAAATATACACAAAGAAGTCATCCTGCATTGGGTGACAGCTCTTAAGCACTGTACCCAATCTCTCAGGGCATTTGGGGTTGTGCAAGCAGGAACATGAACAAAAAGTGAAGTTGTGGGGTGCCAGCACTCCCACGGATCATCCAGATTAGGGCAGCCAGTTGGGTATTAGCACATCAGGGAACGTTCAGCTTTTGGCCACCTGTGAAAAGCTCATTTGGAGCGATATGCTCAGCTGAACACCAGAACCAGCACAGCAGTGCTGCACTGTTTGAAAAACAGGCTGCGTTTCCCCCCAGAGCCAGCCCACCGTGGTCCACCTGTATGTGAAGGGAGAGGCCTGAAGTCCCAATTCAGTGTGCAAAGCAGTGTATTTTCCCCTATGTACGTTCTCACAAACAGATGGGCATTTCTTTTTTTTCTTGAAAATTGCTCCTCAAAACTGAACATGAAGCAAATATCCTGTGTTGACAATTTCAGCCTCCTGGGTGAAACTGGTGAAGTGCAAGTAAGTGCACTTTACGATCAGAAAAGTTATCAAAGATGACAAATTGTGGGTATTTGTCCCAGTCCTACCTAAAATTCATGATGTTCAAAAGGACACTGTGAAATACTGTTGTTCAGGACTCCCCAATTCATGCTATATGTAGAAATGATGGAAATTCTTGGTAATGCTTATTCTGCAGCCAGGCATTGAACAAAGCATACTTATGTTGAGAAATATTCCTATGGCCTCTATTTCAGTCTTCCAGAAAGTGGTAAGAATGAAGCAAGAGGGATAGCAAACCCATTAATTACAGCAGTAAATTGAGACTGGAGGGTTGCACGTGGAAAAATAGACATCCAGACAGATATGGCATGTGGGATATGGCATAGAAGAGGAAACCAACAGACTGATGCTGAAGCCAAGTGGAAATGCAGGCAGGATGCAAAGAATCAGGCCTCACCAGAGCATGACACAGCCTGGGGAAGTACTGTAAGTGTCCTTCAGCCCTGAGTGTCCCTGGTGCAAGGACCTGCTTCTGGGTACCTCCTGCTTCAGTCCTTACAGGTGATTTCAGTAGCTGACAGAAATAAGTAGATATGCAATAGATTTTTTTGTTCAAATCTGATGTTCTTTTTATTTAACTTACCATTTTCACTTATGAACTGATGAACAGTGGATTTTCATTTAATGGGACAAGTTTCTTTAAATAATCTACTTAGGACAGAAGTGCATTTTTTGTCATGAAGAAATATTTCTGTTCCCCAGTGTCTCAGGAACACCACAGACTTGAAAGCATAAGTATTTGTTGTATAAGCAAAAAAAATGTGCATGGTAAAGCTGAATTTTCTTGATTGTTTTCCTTGAAAACATCAGCTAAACTTTCCAAGGGAATACATTATAAAAATCCACATTGGTTGATTAGAAACAAATCAAACCAGATGCACTAATAGCCTTCATATGCAAATTCCCAAGCTAGACTAAGTCATACTTTGGAACTGAAATTCTGTAGCAGCTTGAAACCTGGAGACTGAGAAAATATGTTCTATTCTCTTGTCACTAAGCATTACCCTCGAATAAACTCACACATTTTATGGAGCTGCCCAGCAAAGGGTGCATTCTGTCTTGTGGAGGCTACAGAAAGGAACTCTGCACGTTTCCAGCTTTCAGACTGGCAGCTCTGCCGCCCTCCCCTAGTTGGGTATTTACTGACAAACCAGCCTCTAATTCTTGGAGAAAGGCATTCTGGATTTGCAGCTATATGTGCAACACGTTTGTTTAGATGTATAAAGTTACTCTCATGAAAAAGTACCTGCAAGGTCAGGACCTATGTTGTCTCAGAGTAGCAAACACGAGCCACATATGAATACTGAAACTGACGTGCATACAGTAGTATAGCATCAGTAGAGGAATGCCATTCCAAGAGGGAATCTATAACGAGTGAGATATATAATGAACAGAAATCACTGTAATGCCTATAAGTTTAGTCTGTGGTATCATTTGCTGAACTACTTTCGTGTCATTCTGCCAAAAATGGATTTTTGATAAATACTGTAATTGAAATGGTTTGTTAGATACTTTTTTTTAAATTAATGCTGGACTGTTGAGGTAATGGATTGGCTCAGTTTGTGAGATCCCACCTAAATCATACACGTTTAAATGTGCCTGGGAGAACACTCTTGAGCATACAAATACATGGAGCAGGTCTTCAATGATACTGATTTACACCAGCACAGGAATCATGTCCCTTCTGACAAATAATGCCTGTAAATACTGAATAGAAGCTGAAGTATTTAGCATTTGACTATTTGAGAAAACATCTTGAAGAAAGCAAAGAATTAAAAGGAGACATCTTTGTTATTCAGGGTGCCTTTGCCCAACTCAGCACCCATTTCAATCCAAGAAAAGGCTCCTGTGAGTTATCTGCTTTGACGCATACGGCACTTAGCAAAAGCTTTCAAGGGAGGTATCACCCATTATGAAAAAAATAATTATTTGACATTAAATAGCATCGTATTTTCTGATATGGTGGCTTTTAAAGTATTGGCCCCTTGCTATAAATTTCATTTGATTACAAACTCTTTTTTAATGTTGTATTTCCTACCACAAATGCAACTAACATAGATTATCAGCTTATAAATCTGAGTTAATTAAATTGGAATATACCATGAAAGCAATCTCTTTCTAAATACAGACTCTTTGGGTCCTGAAAATCCCTCTTATTACGAATAAATGCTGTTACTTCAAAGCAGCTAGTGAAAACCAAGTGCTCTTTCATTTTTAATAAAGAGATTTTCTGGTCTAAGGGGGCACACCTGATATTGTTTGCATCCAAAGTAAGTGGTCCGTAAGAAGTGGCCCAGTGGAAGTTTAAGCCTGCTTTCAAGGGTCATCGGCTTTTCTGACTGTTACTTGATCTGTTTAGAACTGGCTAATTTGTTAATCAGAGCAAAGCTTCAAACTTGCTGTGATCACCTCCTGAATGCTGTTTTCACACACTAACCATTAAAGCAAAAATTCTATATGAGATTGTCATATGCTTTACTAAAAGACAAATACATTAACATCTGGTGTAATGTTAGACCATGCCTCAGATGTCAGAAGTTTGGCCTGTTCATACAGGGATTTAAAACTCATTTTCTCCTCATATTTTGCATCAATGATTTTCCTTTTTATCTTACATACTACGTATCAGATTGAGTTGATTTTCATCTCTCACCGGTTTATGTCTGTGTGTTTCAGTGGAATTAGTGCCTATTCAGATGGTGTGTAATGCAAAACAGACTTACTATTCCAGTGTATCCTAAGGCCAGTCTGCGTGGTTGCAGAAAGCATCTCAAAATGGCAGACTATTTCAGGGTTTGGCTGTATGGAAAAGTCACTGTGATAGAATTTGAATCTGATTTAAAAAAAAAAAAACATAGTTAATTGGCGCCAAACTCCAGCTTCCAGTTTGAACTTTCCCATTTAGTTGAGCTGAACCCTTTCCTAAGAACTTTACATTAAATCACAACATTCCAGTCTTCAACAACAAAGTGTCCACACAAACTTCTTACTTAAATTTTGCGAGAAGAATCTGAGTTGTGCCAGTTTCATTTTCTCATATAAACTACTTCCCATGTAACAATATGCCTCTGTGTGTAAGGGAAATAGAGAGAAAATTGTGGAATACAACATGTATGTCAGCTGGAAAATAAGTGACCTGCTTCTAAGAATATTTATGCATTTTCTCCTGACTTGGCTTGGAGAAGAAAACATCTTGACAAAACATCAGCTGTGAGCAGGATGTTTCTGCCATCGAAAATCCACATACTTGAGAGGCTTCTGGAAAAATTAAATGCTGTAGTTTAGAGTTCGGAGAGTTTATTGGAAAGGCATCTGCCCTAACATCCGCCAAGCAGGGACTGCTTTCCAGAGCAGTTATCATGCTCTGCCTGTTTGAACCGGTCACTCAGGAGTTACCATAATAGTGCACGCTCTCAGTTGTTTTATGCATAATTAGCTGGCAAGAGAAATACACTGTGAAATCGTTCATAAAAAATACCTTCACACTTATATGTATTTCCCAGGTTTTTTAGACCCCCTGCCAGTAGGATGTTTGAAAAGGAAGATATGTTCACCACGTAGTGTCTTCATCTTCCTTAGTCTGGGTGCATATAAATCACTGGGAAAAAAGTGCTGTAAAGTTCAGAATCATTGTACTTTATATTCTTTCCAGTCTGGAAGTCAGATACATGACTGTAGACCAGTCTCATTGCATGAAATAAAATATTTCTCTGGAACACCACGGTTAGTCTTTAACTGATTTACTGTAGTTAAACAGTAACAGTGAGAGTGTTCATACTACCAAGACTGGTGGCAAAACCACCCTTACAAACAAACCATTCACGAGAGCAGGGGAGCCTTGGAACAGTCTGAGCTTTTTCTCAGCACTGCACTGTGGGGCAAGACTAGCAAGGAAACGTCAGCCCAGCTCTTCAGTTCCAGCTGGAATAAATTCTAAAATGAAAGCTCTCAAGATACCAAGTAAGACCATCCGTGTTTTGAACGTTACATGGGGAAAGATCAGTCTCTGCATGAACATCTGCAGCATGGGGAAATCACCACAATGCCCTGGCCGCCTTGCTATGCAGGAGATTAAAAACATGAGAATCCCCAGGACTATCCCGAGGATAGTCGGCATCGCTGCACTGCAAAGTGAGGTGATCTGTTATGAACAAGAGCTTCTCTTTTTTAACTGACTAGAGAGGGGAGCTGACAAATAAAAATAATGAGGATTATTAAATCTGTTCATGGTACGTGAGCTAGTCTTTCATTCCATCCATTTCCACTGCACTGGTCAAAATATGTTTAAAAAGCAAGCTACTGAATGCTTTGCTAAGCTCCCACTTCACAGAGGAGTCTTCTTGTCTGATCGGCGATGATCTATTTATTACATAGCTTGAGGAATAGCATCTCACCCACTTTCACTTTTCTCTGTCCATCCTTATCGTGAGCACCCCTTCCCTGCTGCTTGGCACCTCGTTAAGTTACACGGCGCTACTGGTGGATAGGCAATGCTGATACAGTTTTGCAAACATCCAGAGAATGTTTTATATGAACCTTGGTGGCATCGAACCAGGCATTATAATAAGAATTTGTTTGACGACTTTGGGTATTTCATGCAGTACTTCTGTGGTACTTAAATACCAGACTGCCTGACTGCTTAAGGACATACTAATATCTGTCAGACCCAATGGCCTTTCAAAATGTCTGCACTTTTGCACAATTATTTGTGTCAACACTAAAGAGCAGCTTAAGTGTGGTGGTAGTTGGGGCACATGGGGCCAGCAGAGCCCAGCTGTGTTCCTGCCATGCTGCAGCTCAGCTCCAGGGTTCCCTAAAGGGCATTGGGTTACTGCTGAGCCTGAAACTTCATCTCACCATGGAGAAACACTCCTCCTTAAAGCAATGATCAGAGCTCAAAATAAATATCCTATCTGGGGTGGAAAGGATAAAGCAATGGCGATTTAGTAACAGTGCCACATGCACAGGAAAATCTCAGCAAAACCCCCTCTCTTTTAGGCTCTCATGAGAAATGCCCAGCACTTCCCTTTGGAGAGGCATTTTGTACAGCTGAAGCCTGCTCAAAACAGGTGGTCAGGATTGTTTTGGTGTTTGTTTGGGGGAGCTTTACAGCAGAACTACAGCTGCCATGTTTTCGTTTTCAACACATTCAGAAAACAGAAACAAGTAGTCTTTGTAGAGCTACAGACAGTCACAATAAGCCAAGTTTTAAGGCTGCTTCAGTGTTTGTGCAGTTCTCACCAAGGGAAATTTTTTTTGTATGAGCAGTAAGATTTTTCTGATTGCTTTTTGCGCTCAGATCACAGCTTTGAAAGCTGTTGACACACATGCACAACAGACTTTGCCTTTTAGTTTTTTCTGCCCAATTGAAAGCAGCTTTTCTTTCCTTAGATTTATGATATCTTGCTTTCCTGAGTATTAAAATACTTCGAGAAAAGACAGAAAAATATATTAATTTTCCGTAGGCAATATGTTTTAGTAGAAAATTGGTGAATACTTATTTCAACCCAAACAGTGAAAGCTATTAGGACACAGAACTACAGTATGAGCAAGCAAGCTGTACAAAATAGTGTTAGGCGAGAGAAACGTGGAAGCAGCTCCCAAACCTGAGCAAATTTTCTGGAAAAGTTTAACTTCGCTTGTAAGCATGTGCAGCAGGATGCACACAGGATGTGTTTATCATGTCCTTTAATGAATCTGTGTTATTATTTGGAAATGAGTTCAAGCTGCATCTTCTGTCCCTATAGAATGCAACAGAGCCCAAGTCTTACGTGGGAGCTGGAGAGCCACTCCTTGCAGTAGAATCAGCTTTCACCCTCAAACTCCCACCCCTCTTCAGAGATGTGCCCAAATGCAACTTGGAGCCCCTGGGTAGGTGTTCTGAAGTGCATGGTTTATGCCTTTCATGTGGTATTTGCCAAAAATGAAGAAAATATTCAGGTTTCTGATCACAGGTAACTCAGAATGCTGAAGAATACTGTTTTATCTGCAGGTCTGTAACTCTGTGTGTGTCCTTGAGATGAATTTAATGGTCTTTAGTAGAATTCCCCGCTTTCAGGTTTGCCTGCTTGTGCTCCCTGCCTCATTTGTGCCAAGTTCCACAGTCATCCAGTTCAGGTTTTCATTCAGCTCAAGACTGATGGGCATTAAATCACAATAACCACATTAATCACAATAATAATTACATTATTATCCTTAGAATCAGGAATTCTTCTCAATTCAGGGCATGGTTCTGAGTCTTCTTGACACAAAAGTAAGCTCGACCAATGTGGCAAAAATAATTATGCATGTGGTGTGCAGTTTCTTGGGAGAAAGCCTGAGGATTTGTCTACAATTTGCATCTTGCCCCTTGGCTTTTACATGATTAGGTACATCTCTAGCTTTGTTTTTCAAATGGAGATCGTGAGGGGAGCTGCAGTGAATTCCTGTGTGAGCCCACAGGGCTATGTCTGCCAAGGTGCAAGGCTTTTCCCAGGAAAGGAAACAAAGCCTTCATTTTAGTTAACTTAATAATGCGTCCTTTAGAAAAGATGGGAGAATATGTTAACAAAGAATAAATGTAACAGAAACTGAGAAATTTAATTTGTATATCCGATAGAATGATCTTCTTGGGTTTTAAGCTTTTAAATCTTAAGATGTTCTTGGAGGGGAAGTCAAGTTCTCATTTTAGGGAAAAACATCAAGATGACTAAGATTGCATGCATTTAATCTAACTCCACCGATGTTTATAGCGCTGGACACACAGTGTTTTACTGCCATAAGATGAATATTTATTAACAATTCAGAATGATCTGTTCCAAAGCTCACAGTGCTCTCACAGTGATGTTTTACCACAGAAGTCCAGGTGTTTCCTGTCTCAGCTTGGAACGGCTGTGAGCTTATGATAGGTTTACTGAGCAATGCCTTTATAAGTTTAATGTGCAGCAAAATAACATTTTACTCTATCTTATCCCTGAAAATGCAGATGATTAAAATCTTTAATGATGGTATTGCCTAATGTAATGTGGAGGATGGACTTGATTTGCACAGGGAACAGCCATCATACTTAATTTCAACATCCCTGCTGTAGTTTCAGAAAGGCAGAATAGGAAAGTGAAGAACTCTGTGGAAATTGAGTTTTTCTGTATCGTGTCTCCTTGTGACATTTACGTTGAAGGCAATTCCACGGGTACTTGGAGCTTTGTTGAACTGTCCAGCTAGGACATACAAGCCCATTTGGTTGTTTGCATCTAAGCAAAGTGTTTCAACTCCATTAAGGCAACCTGCCTGAGCTGTAATACATATATATCCAATACATCCAGAAAGAATGTTGATTATGACTGTCCTTGTAGGAGATTGCAGCTCCCCACCCTCCTTACCCAGAGGGCTACGAAGTTGCAGTGAGAGAGCAGAGCTGACCTGACGAGGCCATGCTGTACACTGCAGTCCCTCTCCCAGCCCAGCACTGGGGGCTGCCCACACAGGCAGCTTTCTTTGGGAGAAGCGGGAGCAGGGAAACACACACTGAGATGATGCATGTGGTGCCCTGATATGCAGCAGCCGGAGCATCCGTGCTCCAGGAGCAGAAAAACTCCCTGGGCGGCCAACAGTTGTCATGTAGCTCTCATTAAAGGGTTAGAAACCTTGGTTTTCACAGTGATTGTAATCTTAACAGAATTTTACTTACATCTGAAACCTGTCATTATAGAGCTTGAACTATAGAGTGCATTGTGCCAGCACTTCCTCATTACCAGTGTATGTGTCCAAGCCACTGAGCACATGTCCAGCAGTAAGCAAACTGACCTACTTCTCCATGCTCCCAGATGGAAAGTTTTACCTTAGGATTATAAGTGCATGCCATGTTTAGAAAGTATGCTCTTCTATCTGTTGGTTTACGGAAGAAATTAGGTTTTTGTTTATTTCTGCTTATTGCCAGCAGGCCAGTAAATCTCCCAAGCTGTAGATGTTCTAAGAAACTCAGAGCTGTACTTCTGTCAACAGTTGTACACTCATGTGATCAGCACATCACAACTCAGAAAGATTTCAGCACTGCTCAGCTGCCTACCAGGTTCCTTTCTTTCGAAGAGCCAACCTTGCCGGTAGCTGAAATCGTGGGTTGAATTACAGGCAATGGAAAGTGGTTTCCTTCAGAGGGCTTCCCTGGGAGACAAACATCAGCAGGGCAACTGCTGAAAAACACTGGCCATTATTCTAAGTTCATTATAATAAGAAGAAATTAAAAGAAGCCAGGAACAAGCCAGGGGAAACCAATTAATGCCAATTAAGGTGGCTCCCAGCTGTTAGCTCTGTGCTGTAATGTTGTGAGCGTCTGGTGGAAAGGAGGAAATTCCTCCTGGCTGTGCCGGTGCTCGCAGGGCTCCTGCCAGCTCCAAACCCCGCACACTACGTGGTGCTTTGGAGGCTGCGCTCCATTTCAAGAACTGCTCTCTGAGTAGGAGGGAACAAAAAGCCAGGGCAAAATCCTAAGCCAGGAAGTGAAGATATTATTAGAAAGCTCATCTGCCAAAAAAAAAAAAAAAAAAAAAAAAAAAAAGGCACTATTCCTTCAGCTGCTCAGTGAAAATGAGATGGCAGAGCTGGGTGGATTGGTCCAGAGCAAATTATTTGGTGGCATTCTTGCCACGTGGAGAGACGAAAAGCTGCTCTGAGAATACGCTCGTCAGAAATCACACCACGCACTCAGCACGGTGCTTTTCCTGCGGTGCGCAGGGCTCCCAGAACTTCGAACCCCCTTTCCGAGAAGGCCGTGACGTTGTCCTCTCGGTCCGACGTCCGTTCTCTCCCGCTCCCATCGCGTCCCAGCGGATCCCAGCGGATCCCAGCGGATCCCCCCGCCGCCCCAGGCCGTGCCTCGGCAGCCACCTAGCGGACAGGGCCCGCGTGGCCGCTCCGCAGCGGAGATGCGGGGCTGCGGCGGAGCCGACGGGTCACGGCGACTCTTATTGCATAGCTGGGACGGGCGGAGAGGGAGGGCACGCCGCGTCCCGTCAGCTGGTCGCCTTCTCGTTGCCGTTGCTTGTGTGCATGGGGTGCTCTGAGGGAGGCGGGCAGCACGTCTGGACCTGCAGCGCGCTGGAGTTTTCCTAACTTCTGCCGGCTCTCCCCTCTGACTTCTTTTTCGGTCTCACATTATAATCTTGAAGCTGTTCATTCTATGCTTAGGAATAGTGGATATCGGGAGCAGTATTATGCAAAGCATCCTAATCCTTATATCAAGAAATGTATATAAGAATGGTGTCCTCATCCATGCATGTTTTGTCCTGCATGCCCAGGATACCCCGTTATGTTCTTCTGCTACAAGAATGCCTTTCTGGAGGCTGACCAAGGGCCCTGCCACGTTGTCTCCCCCCTCTCCCCCAGCTCTGCCCCCAGGAAGGCAGCCCCTTGTTAACTGAGGATTTGCTAATCGTTCTTTTGGTTTGGAGCACTGGAAATGAGCGCGCACCTATCCCTCTACTTTCGCTGACTCCGGCTCTTTTTGGCTCGTGCGCCCCAGGGAAGTGGTGATTCAGCCATCCAATCATGGAACAACGTGGGGTTTAATGAGTAACACATTCGTACTTTCCATTCTCGGTCTGAGAAAAAGGCCTATAAATAAAGCAGATTTGCTCTAAGATCAAGAAAACCTTTTTCATAGATTTTCATTAAATTTTAAATTAGATGTACAGGCAATTATGGATGAAAATGTTAAATACCCTATAACCTGTGGATATGACCTAGTTTAATAGAATTTTATAAATGCTTGAATTCAATTAAATAAAAACTTTTTGTGTAACGTTTAAACTGTTTGCTTAGTTCTCCCCAGAGCTCACAGTAGGTTACTGCGAGCCAAACAGCATTACGGCATTTGTTTAAAATGCCAAAAGGCTTAGGATAGATCCCATACACTTCTAGCTGAATCCCTAGTCACCAAACAGCAATTTCTGGGCAGAAGCTGCTGTATTAAATAATTGCTAGCTAATAAATATATTTTAGACACATTATAAACCTGGATGATAAACCTGCTAGAGTAAATGAAATGTTTATTGCAGAGAAATAGAAAATTTGCTGTTGTGACCTAGGTGCGTTGTCATGGAAACCAAAATCTTTCTTGTGCCATAAAAAATCTGCTTGTCATCTGATTTGAGCTAGTTATTTGCACAGGTGGTTTTCTTAGCAGACAAGTACTTAGTAAAAACAAATCCATTCTTTCTCAATAGTTCCATTATGTGTTCCCACAACAATGTGTTTCATTTCACTGGCTTTGTAATTAATGATCCATTATCAACTAATTAAATCACATTGAGATTTTATATGAGTTCATCTGTTACACAACACTTGCTCGCCAATCCTATTTCCTGGGTGTGTTACCCTTGGAAAAGATTTAATTAATGGTGAGAATGAAGTACCGTAGGTTGCATAGTACTTCAGACAGCCTAAAGTAATAACAAATGTGAGCACATAAATATATCCAACAATTTAATACCAATTTCCTTAAATGAAATAAAGCAGCAGTAGGAGTAACTGAAATCAGATTTCCAATCTGTACGTAAAACTGTTGTAAAATATCAAGTTCATATGGCGGCAGACAATGGAAACTGAAATGTGAACTATGCTAACAGTTCCAAAATGTCATCAAAAAGAAAATTTAACTTAATAGACAACATCTTTGCTGCTAGGCCTGCTCCAGACCTCACTGAGATCAGTGAAAAGACCTTCATTAACTGATTCTGGATCAAACCCTTGATTTGCAATCCTTGGGGCAGGGCTGTCTCCGGCTGTGACAGCACATCACACAGTACAGCCATTTTCTAATTCTGGTTTGGCTTTTCTACAGCATTATAAAAAGCAGTAGTAGTAGAACAAAGTTGGAAGTGGCTATTGAGGCATAAGAAAGTACTTCTGATCGTGTGCTCTATTTTCTACAGAAACTTTTAGACAAAGACAACACACTGATAGAGTTTTCAGAGCAATTCCTGTACAATTTCCCTGGCATCCTGCAAACTATTTGTACTTGACACTAATGATATCCATAATCAAATGAGACCCTGAGACAATTTATCGTTTATCTCTCAATCATTTATCTCTTAAGTCATTTAGTGGATAGCGATGGCACCTCCACACAGATTTACCCAGACTGGCAGGCTACTCGTGAGCCTCACTGAGCTGGTTCCTACCCCAGGCTTCTCACTGTGGCATCTCCCTCCTGCATGTGTTCTGCTGCACTGCCTTGGACCACTTCTTTCCTGAAAGCCTCACATGTGGCAGCTGTGGCTCGTTGTACTGACCACAGTGCATGGGGCCACACGCTGCAGTGTGCAGAAATGTCCCACAGGGTAGCAGGAACCGAGGCATAGGGGGCCAAGGAGAAAATGCCAAATCCTGCTTGGAAGGGGAGGGAAGGGTTAAGTGTGAGATTTCCCATTTGAAGCTACTGGATCTTGAGGTGCTTTTGCTGGCATCTGCTATAAATAAGAAGCTATGCAGGAGTTAAGATTTTGAGAACGTATTCTAGGTAAATAACAGGCCTTTACACATTCCTTTGCCAATGTGGCAAATAGTGTAAACAGCTTTTTGAGACCGATTATACAAGCTATGTGTTTAGTCTGCACACTGGATACAGTTAACTGAAGCTCCTTTGTTTCTACTTGGAAAGGATTTATCAAAGATTTAAGAATTAGGTTTTATACGTGCGATGGAATGTTAGCTCACATGCAGCCCGGGTGCCTTGGAAACGCAATGCTTTGGGGTACTTACTTTAAGAAATCACACTAGTTAAAAAAAATATTTTCTATATTCCTACAGTATTCATCACTGAATATGGCACATTCATAGAGAACAACAGTATATATGTTCTGCAATGCATTTAGATTAATACTAAAAAAGGACTTTTCTCACATTATTCTAATATTTACTATATCTGTATGTCGCTAGATGGCACTAGAATACTGCAAGCATTGGAAGGACATAATTTTGCTCCTGCATATGGAGTTTATTTACACTTTCGCAATTCATTTTAGGTATGATGCTGATGAGTATGCAGTCTAAACTCACACACATTGGTTCTCTGTCTCCCACAGATGGACACAAACACATACACACCACATGGGAAGGTCAAAAGCTGAAAAGCAGCAGAGAGACTTAAGGGGAACTGTAAGTGGAAGCATTTCCATCTCCAGTAGTAAAGGGGAGAAGAAACAACTGTGGAGTGTGCATAGCAGCAAAAGAACAGGTTTCAAAAGTTTTGAAAGGAAACAGGAAAAGAGGGGACTGTGGCTGAGAAAACCACAGCTTTAACATATTAAAAACACCCCTAAACTGGGAAAGGCTGTGTTTATAGAACAGAAATTCTACAACAGGCTTAGGAGAGAAGAAAGACTTTCCAGATTGAATCTGAGGGTAGATAAGAGTTACTCTAGGGATATTATATTTCCTTATCTTGGAGAAGGAAAGTGTTCTGTCCATAATCTTATGCCTTCCCAGGAGATTAATGAATGGCAAACTAGGGCCAGCTCTTCATCTGCTGTTGGCTTTCATGGCTCCTCTGACAAAAGTGAAGTCATTCTGACTTAAAACAGATGAAGATCAGACCTCTGTATGTTTGAAGCATTTATCAAGCAAGCAGATAACATCTTCTATTGAAAGTCTGTTGTGTTTTGTTTTGTTTTTTCTTTTTCTTTTTTTTTTGGTCTCCAAAGAACAGTATTAAATTATGTGTGAAGTTTAGGATTCTGTATTTTTTCTAAACTGTGTTAACAATATGCTTTTCACTGAAGCACTCAGATGTTCTAGTTATACTTGCATTTTTGTCCAGTTGATCTCATCCAGGCTAATTCATTGTATTTAAGTAGTAATCCTGTGGTTCCAAACACAGGAGACTAAAATCACAAACTGTGTACTCTGACAGATAAGACTTGACAGATTTAGCTGCAGTGGCTTAAGAGGTGACCACCTCCAGCTGTTCTCCCCATACCTCTGCCTTCCAGCATCATCGTCCACAGAAAGGATGACAGAATGGAACATGTGTCAACACTTCAGGTGCCCAGTTCACAGCCTGGCCTTTCAGCCTAAAGCGTTGGTGAGGAGGTGTGAAGTACAGCAATAAGCTGGACAGACAGACAGACGGACATACAGATATGTTCCCTGCACAGTGGCAGGAGTCAGCATCAGCACTAGCAGGCAGCTGGGATAGGAACAACTGCCCCAGCCACATCTGTCAAAGCCTGATAGTGGGAGCCAACGACACTGACAGACCTGCAAAGCACGCACTTAAATCCAGCCCTGTTAATAACATTTGAGCACCTTCTCACAGTGTTGACTTCACAGATCTAAACTAAAGCCAATCAAAACTCACCAACTAACTTCTAGTGAATTCTGAACTAGGAGGTAAAATATTTTTTGTTCATTTCATTATTAAAATTATTTGTAAGTTCATAGCTGTGACCTTACTGCATAGCTGCAGTGTATTACAGTCCACAGTGCAGTAATGTTACTTCACAGTAGTGAATACCTGTCTTGTGAAGGCTGTCCTCTTGCACTGACAGGAAAGTGTCACTAGGTTGGTTGCAGATATGTCTGAAGCACAGAGTTTTTTTTTTTTAGAAAAAAAACAGTTACCCAGCATTTACAAGCCTGGTAATTGTGGTTGGTTTATTGTTGTTGTTGATTCAGTGAAAAAGTGTGAAAATTAACTTCAGGCTTCCTTGTATGGTGCATACCTTTAGCATCTGAACTGGTATTATACTGACTGCAAGTCTCTGAGTAAAGAAAAACTTTTATCAAAGTACAAACTACTCAGTTTCTGCCATACGGCTGTCACACAGACCTTGATTTTAGTATGGGACGTTTCAGTATGAGTTCTGTGTGGTTAAGATTGTTCCATTTAATCTGGCTCTTCTTCAGCTTCTGGTCAAAGCAATTGAAAGATGCTGCCTTGCTGCAGAGAACGCATGTGATATTCATTCATTTGCAATGAAGTTTCCAATTAGTTCATGTCCAATTGAGACTGCTGAGACACGTATCCTGGCTTCCCCAGGCAACTTGTCTTTTTACAGCCAGAAGCATTGACAAGTGGAGGCAGAGCAATTTAGCCATTTTGTCAGGATTGAAAGACTTTGCACTGCAAACAGAATGCTGGTGTACAGAAGTCTGGGAATCTGTACCTTTGGCCCAAGCCTAGGGTGGGCAATGAAGGCCAGATGGCCCATGAAGACTTTGCTTGAAAGGAAGAAGCAGTCATTGCAAAGAGGACTGAAGTACCTCAGCGATGCTGTGGGAGCTGGTTTAGGGAGTAGGTGAGATTGGTGCCTCGGTGCCAGGGTACCTTCCAGGGGGAACCCTCCACAGCACTTCCCATTGGGCTGGTTGGGATCCTGGGAAAGGCTTAAGGAGCTCAGTGGCTGCTGTCACAGGGAGCAGCACTGGTTAAACAGAAAGCACTTCTGTATCACCTTCACACGTGTGACATACAATTGCTTTAGGTTGAGAAAGAGCACATATAATTAGGTATCTGAATATTAAACCTCATTTACTTGGAAATGTTAACAGAGTTGTAACCCTGTGCAGTGTGGCAAACACTTCACAGCATGCAAGGCTTGAGTGTCTGTGCCTTTTTCCCCTGCATACTGATATGGATGCTGTTATTTGTTAAAATAGTAGTGAAATACCAAAAAATGTCAGGGACAGTTGTGATTCTTAAAAAACAATGTAATAGAATTTGTTATTAAAGTTCATCACTGTGTACCCATGAATATTTACATATTTTTATGGGCTTATTCACTGGCCACAACTGATTCAAAGCAGTCTGATGCTTGAAAGTGTCAGTAAATAGCAACACTTGTGTGCTTTAATAACTGTTTAATAACTGTTTGTTTAAATGTTCTTTCTGTAGTCAGCTGCATATTTCTAAATGATCATTCAGGAGGTTCTCTCCAGACAGACACATGAAAACGTATCTGACCCACTTGTCATATATTGGATTTTTCTTTATAATCTCATTAAAAAGTGTGCAGTGAACACAAAACCACAATTTACCTGGTGTTGTAGATTCATTAAACATCAAAAGGGTGTTTGATGGAGTAGAATAATCCTATTCTGCATCCTTCATTGAATGTCTTTCAGAATAAGTTTATTCATTTAATTAGAAGGTTTCTGTAAGTGAAGATTGCACTGGTTTTACCAGTCCAACTGCACTGGCGCTTGTGATCCAAAGCACCCTCTATTTCACTGTACTTAGGGTACGTGTGTCAGAATATACAGTAGGAAATATCCCCACAGAATGGGACTTACTTTCAAAACTGTGTTAATTCTAATTCAAAAGTGAAGGATCTGAGAAGCTCCATTATCTTTTAAAGTGGAATTTTCCCTTCAAATCTGTGGATTAGTCATGGCAGACAATGAAATGTTGAACTCAACATTAAATGGGATTATTAAATATCTTTTCAAGGTAGAAAATCACATGCATTATTCTATTCCCAGCACAAAAGGACAGCAAATTAGTTTCTCTCTTCATTCTGCATAAAACAATGAATACTACTGTGGTCATATTTGAGCCTCAGAGAACTTTGCTGATTCACATACACTGAAAAATATCTGGATCATTTCAATATGAAGGTGACACTCTCTGTGATTAAAACTTGGTGTTGTTACAGCGCTGAGAAGGTTTGTAGATGCCAGGATATTGCAAATTGGGATGTTGTAGCTAAGGCTACATTTTGACTCTCCATCATAGTTTTGTATGCAGACAAACAGTTTTGGAAAGAGGCCGTACATTGTCATTTACAGCTCAGCAGCTGTAGCACTCTGGAGGAAGCGTAAAGCCATTTCATTTCCATTTTTCTCTTTTATGTTTCTGACTTTTGGGAATGTGACCTTTCTCACATCTAGATCAATATGTGTGTAACCATTAATTCTAGGAAATCCAGGGCCTGCTTGTAACACTAGAGGTCTGGATATATCAGACATAAGTCTGTCCCTGCTCAGGCTGGTGGTTAACCAGGCAGATCTCCTCCTGATTGATGTCACTGGCTTCCCAGGGAAAGGATGGACACATGCAGGAGAGGTGCACAGAGTGCCTGTCAGTATCCGAGAGAGCAAGAAGGGAATGAGGCTGGATTACCCACCCTAGCAGCTTAAAGCAAATGTTTTCTTCCATTGTATATGACTCTCTTACACTTGTACTGGGTTAGGTCTAAGTTTACTTCATGAACAGTACCAAATAAATGGAAAAAATATCAGACGGAAATTATGTCAGCCTTGAAGCAACCTTTGTTTTTGTATGGGTACGTGAAAGGGTCTTTGGAAGTAGGGCTGTTAGTTAATGAGATCATTTGAATAGGCTCTGTAAGTGGCTGCTGATCCCAGGAGGCTGAAGGAAGTGCTCATCTTTCACCTTTTGCCCAATTCACATTGAACAATGACAAGGTTGCATGAAATGTATTCTATGGGGACTGCTTTAGAGAAAATGAAGTGAAAGGCATTGGCTAGCTTTTCCGACTACTCCTGATGTCTCTGAGGAAAACTTTCCCTTTGCCCACAGCTGGAGGCCACAGCCCACATGGTACAGAACGTCCTTCAACTGCAGAAAGCACTTCACTTTGCGTCAAGATTGTTTCAAAACTCATACAGTTTCGTACTGAACCATTCATGGGTAGACAAGCACAAAGAAGTCTTACTTGTGGTGCACAGCATCTACTGTGAGTGGGTTAGAGATTTATTACAAATTGACACGGTGCACTGCTTAGAACTGAGGAATGACATTGCTCTTGTTTTCTTGGGATGCACTGGTGAAGAGGAAGAGGCATCAAAAGTAGCCAGTTGTGTCCAGGTACTTGATTCTTTTGTTATTGTAATTACTACTTGGAGACAGGGTAGTATTTAAACTGATCTGATGGTTTTGTTACACAAATCCATATTAACCTAACGGAATTGCCATGTAGTTTGAGGAGATGACATAGGTGTTAGAGAGGCTCAGGCCAGTAAATGAGGCACAGCCCTCTTGGAGAAGCTCATAGCAAGCAGAGCAATAAACCAGGGTTCATCCCTAACCCACCCCACATACAGGGAATGACACAGCCAGATCTCTAGGCAGGAATTTGATGGAGAGAAAGAACTGAGTCTGCATACAAAATATTTTGGACATGGGAGATGCTACTGAGTATTTTTGGCTAGTTTTTATTACCTTTTTAAAACTCCATCATTTCATTGTATGAAATAAAGTTTAATTAAAGTATTTTACTCTGTATTTTTCAAGTCAGAAATCAATCTTCCATCTGCTTCCAATCATTTCTTGTTCTGCCGCTACGTCCTGGCTATCCTGTGATCTCCATTTCCATGTTTGTTAGCAGATTTGTCTCACTTAGCTTCTGTACAATCCCTGCTTAAGGCTGTGGCAAGTAAAACAAGAGAGGTACAAAGTCATGCCAAAAAATCAGTCCCTGAGCTAAGAACAGGTTTTGGATTGAGTCAGCATGTGGTGGGGATCATCAGGCTGGTGGTGTTTTTCTGGGGTTGCTGCCATGTGTACTTCAGCAGCTAAGCATACACTTTTGAGACAGTGTGGGTGTAAACCTGTCTCCATTAAGTCAGTGGCAAAATTCCCATCAATTTCAAGGAGATGAGGGTGTCTTCTCAAATCTCTGGGCTCAGTGTGATATTCCTTCTATCTAGTATGCTGTGCCAGCACTGTGCTTCTCCTTTGTTTCCCTGATACTCTTGTTCAGTGCTAAGCTCTATTTTGTTGTTTTTTTAATTTTGTGGTGCTTTCATCCACCCCTTTCCTAAAAAATAAAACATTTGCTATGACAACAAAGTAATTGTCTTGTCCCTTTGGATATGAAGTAAATCTTCAATATAAAGACCAAAAAGCAGATGCTAGAAGCCATATCTAGAAAACACTGAAGGTGAAGCAGCTCTCAGAGGAACAAGGCATGGCACAGCTCCTGTACACATTTCTGTGAGTGGTTTAGGAATGAAGGCCAAGTGACTAATGTGTCTTCAGCACTAGTGATAAAAACTCTTCTATTTGAAGTTTTTTTCTATATGATAGTTTGCTATGTTTTATCAGCTCTATTTCCCATAGTTACCTATGCATGGTTGCTGAGAGAAACAAATCCAAGTTTGTTTTAAATGGATTAGTTGAACTTCACTAAATGCTTGTGTCGACATTCTCATCTGGAATTAAAGCAGCATTAATTCACTTTCATTCACTTAGAAAATTGATTAACTCTACGGGCAGAGCATTGCAAGCAATAATATTACCACAGCTTAATGAGTGACCATCTATCAGCTGACCTTCAATAACTTCTTGTCTGTAAGTTCCCGTTCCACACACTCCAGGGCTTTGCTGTGTAATTGTTGGGGCTGACAGCCTGCATGGGGCCAAGGCAAGCAGTTAGGCTGACAGGCTGGGCCTGTAAATCTCCATTGCCTTTGAGTCTGACCCCATCTGTCTGAAGCAGAGACAAGCCCTAACTTTTGTTCAGCACTGTGGTGCAGACTTCTGGAAAGAAGCTGCGAGGCCTTGGGGAGTGCTGATGCTGCAGTCCTGTGTGACTTTGGGATCCAGAGAATCTGGGGAGCGGTGACACATTTCAGGTTGACGGTCTGTAGGTAGGCACGCCTAGATGGGTAACAGTCTGGCCAACGAGGTGCTTGCTGGAGGCCTGCTAACCCCTGGCAGAGCAGAGATGACCCAACCTGCTGCTCTGCACAACAGGGCTGGCTGCAGGCACACAGCACATGTACCCTGGGCAGTGCTCAGCTCAGTGCAGCAGCCCAGGTTGACAGCGGTGTATTTTCAGCTTGGTCTTCATTATTTCCAATAAGCTGTCCTATAACTTCAGAACTCTACAAACTGGACTATACAGTGAAACAACTGTTTTTGAATTGTATAACTTCAATTAATTATGAGCCTCAGTGAAGGAACTGAGATGAACAAGGAACAGGCAAGCCCATGCAGTTAGCAGTAGCTGGCACGACAGGGCTTAGGAGATGTGAAAGGCACATGAGGAGAGAAGGGGGATCACAAACAGAGGAGCAATAACATTGGTTGCGGTAGAAGCAAGGACACTGATGTTTTAATTAGATAAAACTGACAGAGTTAGTTGCTTATTACAAAAAGCCACCAAAGGATATATTTTTAAAAATTTACTCAGCTCTCCTTTCATCCAGCAAAGGCCTGTTTTTCTAGTTCAGCTCTATGAAATTTGTTATTTTAACTGAAAACATTCCAGTTCCATTCACCTCTTTCCCACCTTTGCCTCTTCTCCAGAACTGACCAAAAATAAAGACACAATTAAGGGCGAGAAGAATCTCAACAAGAATCCTACTATTGTGTTCATCTGAGTGTTGCTTTATAATAGCCATCGTGGAGTCTTTGCCATTATCTATGGAAAGCATGTAATTGTGGGCATTTTTAAAGGTCCCATCTGGCTCCCCAGTACATTCATTCTAATTGTGAAAAAGCAGGGATACTCTTGCCTCTCATTAGTATAAGCCTGCTTGCTGTGGTTTCTTTCTCATAACAACATAGGTCAAAGAGGAGGCACCTTAATGAGATTCTTGGTATCATAAACAGGAAATATAGTTCATTTTATCTTCATTTGCAACTCAAAACTTCATACTCAAATGAAAACACTAATTTTCTTTAATTGCTTCTTTCTTTTTTTTTCTTTCTCTTGACCCTCCATCTATTAAGTGGGGCAATTATAGGAAGCATTTTTATTGTAAGTATTAATACTCCCATTTATGAATTAATTTACCAGCATAGGAGCCAGGAACTAAAGGATAATATAATTCTAATTCTTTGGTTTTATCTCTGGAAACAGTTGTTTGCACTTCTTCAACCTCACATTAGTCGGAAAGGAAGAATTACATAGAGTTAATGCTGAGATGATCAAAAAGAAAAGAGCAGGGCACTTTGGCCTTCTGTCAGCACATATTTCATGCACATCTTCTCCATGTAGCCATACTGAGGCCAAAGATAACAATTAGCCGTATTTCCTCTAGATGCTGGGAAGGAAGAATAAGTAATATTGCTTACATCCACAAAACACATGTTTAGGAGGTGGTTATTCATTGTGTTATGCAGTGCAGTGCTAAGCTGGGTGTATGGGAGAAATAGAAATAAAATCAAATAATCCCTCTTCTAGTTTACTTATGCTGCAGTTCAACATGTATTTCTTAGCTAGCAAAAGCTAGCCCCAGCTACAGAGCAAGCAGGAATGTCAGCGGAGAGCTGGGTGAGTGGTTCACGTTGGAGCTGGCAGATCAGGGCAAGGTTAGCGGGTTCAGGTGCATTGCTCTCCTCTCACGCAACCCCACGTGGCATGCTTTGAGCTCATCTCTTCAGTACGAGCTGAGGCTCAAATGTGTCATGTCCCATCTCAGTTTCACCCGCACTAATTTGCAATCCAGGCACAACATTGCTTTCAGTTGTGTGGTGTCACAAGCAGCAGCTTGCAGTAGTGAGGTTCACAAGCTACTTGCACAATCCTATTCTTCAGTTTAGGTGTTGCTACCATTGCAGGGCACAAACTCAGAGAGTTTTGTAACTAAATTTACTCTTTTGTGAAGACGTACCCGGATGTTGCCTGTTGTAAAAAGTTCAGTGTGAAAATTTCCTTATGTTTCTTCTGCTCTTATTGATCCTGGGGTATGAAACAAAATAATATATACCTAGTTGCTGCATATTTAATAGTCAGTGTAAAATATTTGTATTTCTTGATAAAAATTATTGAAGGTGAGAAAACTTAATCCATTGGCATCTGGGGAATATGAAGTTTCACAAACAGGATTGCACACACATTGCTCTGCTGTGTGGCATTTCTGCTTATTTGAGATTGCATTAAGCATGGCACGTTAGTTCCACAAAGCTTATCTGGGGAAGACGAAATTGAAGCATTTCCTAGAGCAAGTAACCCAAGTGGGAGGTCAGCCAGTGGCCAAAGCCAGCACTGCAGCCAGCACTGAACATCCATTTAGATCTGGATCCAGAAGTTACAGTGAAAGGTGACTTCTTCACAACAGTTGTATCTAGAGGTACATCACTGTTGGTTGTAGAATACATAGTACCTAACTATGTAAAACTGTCTTTTCTATGTTACATACATTGGCATGAAATAACTACAAAATTTATTAAGCCTATGTGCACTACATCTCTTTTAATTTGTCAGGATCAAACTATTCATATATTTAAGCATGTGTTTTCTGCATACCTCATACCTATTAGGTGTGCTATGAAAATTCAGACCTGAAAATTGCCTATGATTTGATACTGGATGAACTAAAATTTTGCTTAAAAAGTTGTCATACTTTTGATGAACAAATTGTCTTTGAATTGTCTCATTTGGACATTTAGAATTAGCGTTTTCCCAATCAAATGGCAATTTAATTGAGTTTAAATTAAATACTAAATACAACAGCTATAGATCTTTAATATGCTCCTTCAAATCACTGCCGGTTAGCATAAAAGTAGGTTACTTTCCCTTTTGGGAATGGGATCATCCTATGAAATCGAGTGGCAAAACCTCACCAAAGTCACTTCTACTCCAGCACTTAATTGAAGAATGAAGTACACAATCACTGCATGCTTTTTCATACAGCTACTCCAGGGATGGCATGTGAAAATAATTTATGTCTGATTTATACAAGGTCATTAGCACTCATACAGAACACCAATAATGATACTCATATAACATTTATCATATTAGCAAAATATGGTATTTTTTGTGAGAAAAAATAATGGCAAAGGCTATATCTTTGGAAATAGAATATTTAAAGGTTGCTGTCTGTTTAAAGCAGTTCTGTCTGTTAGTTCCTACTGGTTTATTTTAAAAATACTGCAGCTAATACATCCATAGTGATCTAGTATTTACTGTCCTCAGGAAGAAAACTTAGTGCAGTATTCCCCTCAAATCCGCTCTATTCACAAAGCAGGTGAATGCCTTATCCTTCTGTAAACAATGCTTTTCTGTCTTTTCTATTGAACTTGGGCTCTCACTGAGTCAGATCTTTCCTCATCTGCGTCTTCTTGCATCACTCTCACAGTTACATCATAATATATTAGTGTATATACACTATATTATGATGGTTACATCATTGTTATTTTTTAACGAAAATGGTAGGGTAATGTCACGAGCGCTCAGAGCAGCAAACACTGATTGTATATAGACATTTTCTCCATTTAAATCCCTCCTGTGACTGTTCCACTCACTCAGACCTATGCACGTGGTGGAATGTTCTTTTCCCATATCCTGTGTTTGCATGTCAGAAAAGGCAATTTACAGAGTGTTCGGGACATGCATTCACTGGGACCATCTTACCCATATCAGACTGGCCACAAAAAACATCGTCTGCTAGCTAGAGCCACACAGTGCAAGTAGTAGTAATGCCATTAATGTGCAAGGCTCTGCATCTTCTTATCCATTATCTCAGCCTTTTCCTGCTAAGCACACATATCTCTCACTACCTGGCAGCTGGATCCGCTCAGACGCGCTTCCTCAAGACTGTCCATATTCACTGATTAAGATAAAATTTTGTGAACAAAAGCTGCAAAGCAATATCTCATATGCTGTTTATTGTTAAGGGGATATCTAATAGCTTTTAAATTCATTTAAGAAAATGGGAGCAGTGAGTCACATGTAATTATTCCCAGATAGATCATTAATTACTTGATAAAGTTTCTACATAATGCTGCCTTTTGCTTTTTTTGCCTTAATGATGGGTTATTTCTCATTTATCTCAGTTTGCTTGTCAGTTATTCCAGTTCCCTTTCATCCCCTATCTGTGATATGTATGTAAATATTACAGATTGAGATTGATAAAGGTTTAAAAAAAGGCCGTTGCTTTATTGGATTACAGAAGAGTTTATGAGAAACTCATTTGATTATTGTGTTACAATGGTACCATTTGCACCAATACAAGAATGGCTGTTTTGGTACCTAAAACAGGGACTGTGTTCTTCATAGGTTTGTAATTCAGCTATAGAAATTTTAGTTTGACAAAGCCAAACAGACACCAATAAAAAGATTACATTTGCAACTAAAGTTGCTCTTTTAAAAAAGTTCACCTGGCTGCACAAGACTTGATCCACTTAATCACAGCTTCAGACAAAGTCCTTACAACTTTAAACACACATTCAAAAGAAAAGAGAGAGATTGCAAGTATAGCTGAACACCTGTGTTCTGTATGAACACTCAGTTCCTGCTACATCTAACATGTAAGTTACAGGACCTTCTCAAAGACTACATTCAATTACAGGCAGCTCTTATTTGTACTGCCTTTGGAAATCAGATATAATCAGAATATCTGCTCTGACATCCTTCAAAGATCAGACTGACACAGATGAATGAGTACTTCTATACCAAATAAAGCCAGCACTGAGCGGTCAGAGGGCTGACAGCAACCAGAGCAGTGTCCAAGTCCCACCACTGCTGTGCCCAGCTGCTTTCAGTGCCTCACTTCACACAGCTCCCCAGCACCAAACACCTGCAGCAAACCTGAAGCAGAGTAGCCATAACTTGCTGAGAAGCAGTTGAGCTCTGGGAATAAGTTTATCCTCCTCCATAAACACTTGGACATTTACAAATATAAGCTGCATTCATGCTCTGATACCCCCAGTGCTATTGTGAGGTCATTACAAAGTTATTATTATGCTGCCAACTAAAACACGTCTAGCTGAAACATTTTAGATTAGCTTCACAGTTCCACATTACTCTCTTTATTTCTCCATAAATAAACAAAAATGAAAGAACTACCGCAGAGAAGTGTAGAGTATTTCTACTCTGTAGAAGTATATCTACACTGTGCTTGAATCCTGACTGCTCTCAGTATCCCAAACACTGAGCGCTTTACCCTGCGGCTGTAGGTCATTACACTATGAGGGATGCAGTCCTGTTGCAGTAATCATTTCAAAGTGTCTTTCCCAAAGATAGAAAGGATCATCTGCTGTCTCATGAACTGATAACAAGACCATCATGTTTGTTGCATTATTGCCCTACATCTGCTCTCAATTATTCGGCAGTTAACTTAGTGCAAAACTTGGTGGGATGTATGTCAGTAGCAACTCTTAAAACTGTCTGCAGAAGCTAAACAAAGCTTAACAAAGTTAAACACTTGCAAAGATGCCCAGTTGTCACTGATAACCAAGCTCAGCTGTCTCTCCAAGCTTCAGACATCTCTGGACTGAAGTGAAGTCAGAGCAGGCTGAGTCTGTGCACATTCCAGGCAGAGAGATTAAGGAACGCTGATGGTACAGGATTTGGAACAAGGCTCAACTGTTAAGTCTTTAGCCCTCCACAAATTGTGTTCATATCAACCACAGAGATAATCTCTGATGTAGTGTGGTCATAAAATAAACTAAGGCAACATCTGATTTTCTGGACTCTTTGATAATTTCTTCAAGTTCTTATGGGATGCGTGCACTCCCCAGAACCTGATGTGGAGGCCTTTGAAGTCTACATAAATCTTTCTATTGAGTCCACAAAGCTTTGGACTGGGCTTCTGAGAGTATGGCTGTAGACATGCTCCCTATCTCTGGATCAATATCATAAGCTTCCCTCACTTCTAAGGAGAAGCTCTGTTTTTAGAGAAGCACAGTACTATGTAAACCAGCCAGGAATAGAGCAAACTTTCTCCCTTACCACTTCAAAACAAGATGGAAACTTGTTTTAGAGCAACAGGCCACTGTTGTCCCAGTGTGCTTCACATCTTACCTGTGCTTTAGGGTTCTGGTTGCTGTGGGATTTGAATGCCATTCCCACAGGACAGCAACTAGCTCAGCCTGCCGGGCTGCTCAACTGGCATAAATCAAACCCATAGCACTGAGATAAAACCTTTTCCAGCTGTCAGCCTACCAGTCAACTCATCATTTTGATACAGATGTATTTGACATGTGAAACTTCGCAGCTTATTAGCAAAGCTCTCTTGTACGACAGGCAGAACTTTCCAAAATCAGACTTATTGAGGTTTTATAGTATAACACTTTTGTACAATACATAAATATAAGCCACTAAGCAGTATGGGGTACGTACCCCCATCTGCAGGGGAAAAGTGTTCTACATATTTCATGTTAACGACTGCAAAACAGTTACAACTTATACGCATTTCATCTTTAAATTTTCTAAATATGCCATTAAATATTTGGAAATATACAAAAGGTCCAAACATTTTATTTTCACAGTATATCATCAGTTTATGAAATAAGCTGTTTTAGTCCTAATTTGATACTCACAAAAGTCAATGACTGAGTTGATTGAGGCAAATATTTCACTTTGGGGTCTACTCTAAGTTTTAGAACATAAAGTAAATTTTTAAATAATTCAAATAAATTTAATCTAAGTGAAAATAAGTAAACTCTGTTTGAATTAAAAGCCTATGGAGCCGGAGGTAACTGTTACACTATAGTTTATTAATTACTGTACCTTGATTTGCATGATCTGTGCCATGATTCTAGGGCTGTTGTAGCTGTACTCCAGTGCAGTGCCAGGCAGTGAAGGTGGATGTAGTTGCAAGCCATGGGACAGCAGCCATTTGGATGGGTATTTCCTTCATGACTCAAGCTATAATATTTTTGCTTTCTTAAGTTTTTCTTTCTACCCATTGTTCATATATTTATCTTCATCCTCCAGATATTCCCTTCCTTTTTTTTTTTCTTTTCATTCACTTAACAAGAGTTTCTTTACGTAATAAAATAAGTAAAGGGCCTTAAATACCTCACACTGATTGCTTTCACTGAATGGCTTATTTTCTTAGTTTAAAAAAAAAACAACTTTGAACATAATAATGGCATTTGCTGTAATCCTGAAACTGGAAGAAAATTATAGGGCTGAGCTATTTTAATGCAGCCATCTTTTCTCTTCATTCCTTTCGGAAAAAAAAAAAAAAAAAAGAAGCAAGAGACTGTATTTATCATTGTCAATAATATTTGATTTATTATTTAATATATGTCATGGTATAGAAATGGGTTTGGGGACTTAAATTTAAATTCCAGTTTTAGCAGGAGATTTGTGATATAAATTATTTTTCATTGAAACATTAATGGCTGATGTGTTGGAAAACAGTCTTGTGTTGTACGATCCTTTCTGGAGGGCTGAATAATATTTGTTAAATATTTGTTAAATCTTTTTTATTTGAGTTTTGATTTTACTTCATTAGCCATTCAGGACTAGGTTCATTGCTTCTTTCTTTTTCACCTCCTAAATGAATTGGTAGTAGGGAAGAAAACAAAAGGCTGCTTTGTTTTTTGAACCTGAATGTAAAGGTAGAGGCTATTTACATGTTACTGCTGGGGATTAAAGCTTTGGTGTTTGAACCTTCTGGCACACATTCTCAAATACCAGGCAAACTGAGCATGGCATAAGCCCAAAGAGCAAATACAGATTACAGGTACCTGGAAAGTCCTCTCAGATCTCAGTGTGGCCTTGCAGACAGTGCGAAACAGGGCAGCACCCACAGGCTTCTTCATACCCCCAACTCATTGTTCTTTCTAGAATAGATTAAAAAAATTTCCATGTAAGCATTTCATAAATAAGTACATAACTATAGTGATCCCCAGACCAAATTTATTTACTTACTAGCTCACCAGTGTAACTTTTAGGGAAATGCTTTAATTTCATGTAGCAGTAACAGTGTGCAAACCTTTCAAAATAGGTATTTATTTGGAGAATGTACTTCACCCATAGTCCTTCGTGCCATGGCTGATGCCACATAGAAATTTCATGAGAGCAGAGTCAGTGTACTGTCATTTCTAGAATAAAAAGTTGATGAAGTCCATTGAAGCCAGAACTGCTGATTACACTAAGGACAGACTACGAGAACAGCCGAAAGTTTGGGTATATTTAGGGATAGCAAGATAAGACATGAGCAACCTGGGATAGGTGGATGACCATGGAAAAGTCATAGATTGAGCAAAGCTGGTAGAAAAATAATTGAAAGACTTTTAAAGAGTCTTCAAGATCATTTTTAAAATTAACTTACTTAAAATGTCAAGTGCTTTGGTTGTATAGAAGAAAAGGAAAGGATCTTCTGAGTGTCTCAGGAGCAGGAGGAACTAGAAACCCACTGAACATCAGACAAAGGATGAGGGGCTGGGAGCCCATGAGGACAAGCTGGGATACATGTCAGCTGCCTGTGAAGGAAGCCTTTCTTCTGCTTTAGGGGAGGATGCAGGGGGGACCTGTTATTCATCTCTGTTCCTAGAGCGGCTGGCTCTACAGCTCCACCTTTGAAATAAATGCGTTCTATGAGAGATACTTACTGAGGCTGGTGGTGAATAGGGTTGGGCTTTTTTTTACGTATTTTCAGTCTTAAAACTTCTCCAAACCTCAGCATGTACAACCTACTAATAACTCCACAACATATGTATTTCCATTAGACTTTCTATTGAACACCAGTCTAATACCTGTGCTTTCTTTATTTATGATGAGATTGTTTCCAGCTACTGTTAATTTATTTTACACAGCCCATGATGTAATCGTTAAGCAGTTGTAATGAAGATTGAAGGTTTAATAATGCCAAGTGTTACAAATTTCTATTTAATCATTCCTAAATCGATTAGTTACTTTCACCCAAATGTCGTGCCATTGAAACACAGAGAGCTAAAGATACAAACCATTGTGGCCAGTGTTTGATAAATGTTATTTTGGTGCAGTGGTAATTGAGTTATTGAATTTACTCATCTTCCAAATGATGTTTGCATTGTCTCAGCCATATGTGTTTAGGGCCAGGGGAAGGTCATTAGGAGCTTCAGACCGGGGGCATGTTTGGGTTAAAGTGATTTTGAACAGCCAGTGTCGAGGTTAGTCAATTAAAAGAAATAGCACAGTGAGATGCTACAGGAGGGCATGTTATAGGCTGGTCAGCAAGGAGGTCCCAAAGGCCTATTTAAAATAGTCTAAAGATTCTGTAAGTGAATGTCTATGCCTAGCCCCAGGCTCTTTAGCCACTGACAGATTGCTTTGTAAGATGTCCCTCACTTAAAGCAAGTTATGGCTATAAACAAATGTCACACTCTTATGGCTACATACACGACAAGCCATTAAAGACCAAGGTAATACATAAAATGGTTATACCTTTAATATGAATAAATACATACTTAAATGAACTTTCTCAAGAGAAAATGAAGTCTGCAGATGAGGAACAGCAAATTGTTTGTACCTTTGGTGGTAGGGACCATCCAGGGCAGAGTCTCAGCTGTGACCCATCACTGCTGGGCCCTGGGTGCCGAGCGACTGCACCACGTTCAGGGGATTATTACTTTGATATGATAAAACTGCTTCAGAGATACAGTGCAATAGATAATGTATGTATATCTGTATGCTTGCACACAAAGCATGTGAAGGCTTTGTTCTCCCAAAAGAATGCATCATTTCTGTATAAGACTATGTGCTAATGAATGCATCTCTGTGGCAGATCAGCTTTCACTGCAATGGGGAGGACATTTCCTCCCTTCATTAGATAGCCCCTTTCCTGAGTGCCCAAGTACCATTTTCAGTGAAGTTCAAATATCCAACCCGTGATTGCTGCCTGCATTTGGGAACAGTGTAGGATTAAAAAGAAGGGAGTTCTGTCATTTTTCAGTTGTTTATGAACAGATTGTCAGAACCAGATGAGAGCAACAAGCAGGCAAAGTCCATGTTTCTGTGTTCTCACATAATTGCAAAGATTTTCAGGAGGCCTGATATCCTCTGCTCTGAACAGTCACTGGGAAGAGCATCAGTCTCACTTAAGGTGAAAAATGGGCCCGCTTCATTTCTAATACTCAGCTAGCTGCTGTAGGTAGAGGCTATTCCTGAGTTCTAAAACACTGGAAAAAGTCTCATACTCTTCAATATTTCTGATGTGCAATCCTTAAAAAATCTATTGTTGTATAAATAGTATTTTGTATTTGATTTCTGTCCCCTAAACACTATTTAAATCAGAAGTAATAATTTCTAATCCTGTAAAATGCCCAAAGCTTAAATCAATAAACATTTGAAGAATACATAACCTGGGGACATTCTACATGGCTGATAAATGCTCACTGTAGGAGTGTCTGGCAGCTTTTGTGGTTAAACCTTCACTTTTATATAATTTAATAGCTGGTGTCTTCCAGCACTGGACACATCTTAATGATAACTGCACAAGGAGTAGAAGAGCTTATTGTGGACAAATGAAGCAAAGCCCTTTCCCTTGGTGCCAGTAAATGAGCAGCTGGAGCTGGGGCCACGGGTCTTTGTGCTGGCAGGCATCAGGACGTCCTGCCCCCATCTCTGACACTGTCCATCCCCTCCAGCCTTCTCTGTCTCTTTCCTTTTACCCGGTGAAGCTGCCTCAATTTATCCATGAGGTTTCTTCCTCCCCAGCCTCCCCTGTACCAGCAACTCTACCTCCTGTAAATCAAATCAGTTTTATATATTGAGGCTCCAAAAGGAGAGGTTTCCTTACACACAGAAGGGTATCCTGTCCTGTATTGTCTAGCTGCTCACTCATTGTCAGCCTCTTCAGTTACTCTACCATCTGCCAAATTTGTAAAACCTTGTACATAATCTTTTTTCTCCTTTTAGCTGAGGGCAGCTCTTTAGGAGAGAAATATGGAGCTGACAATTACACTGCGTCCTGCTGTGAATGAAGCATAGGACATCCCTGGCCATCAGGCTTTACAGGGGACCTAGAAGTATCTTTAGTCCTTCTTACATGTGTTGATGAAGTTACAGAGTGAGACACAAGCAGTTTGACACCAATAGAAATCAACTGGGCAGTATATCCTGTTTTAATGTAGGTCATTTGTTGACTTCTGCATCACCCAAGCAGAAATGATGGGAAAAAAAAGTAGGAGAAAATGAAACACTAATTATTCTTATCTCTAATGATCAATGGCAAAATAAACAGAGCATTTAGAGATTCTGGCATATATGGGATTCTGTGCATTTGTTTTCTCTATTATTCTAGCCACTGTGTCACCACATCTCACATTACAAGGAGCAATTAAGTGAAAATGTGAACAGGCAGTGCCCCTGCCAAACTGAATCATGGCCCTTCTTTTGGCAGCCTCATGCATGAATCCCTCCCCTTGGGGAACACCGGGCAGTAACTGATTTGCCAACTGACATGATACATTTATTTTTTGGTGCATGTGTGTCATCTTAGTGACATTATGCACCCATTGAGAACAGAGCTTTTGTGCCAGCATAGTGCTCTATTTTTAATATTGCTTTAATGTTCAGAGATTAACAGTAAGGTCCAAGGAGAAAGGAAGTGTCTTTTCATAGGTGTTTGCTTTGTTCCAAATTAAAATTCATAGCCATTTGATTTTAAAATACACCGTACAATATATACAGATGTAGCTGTATTAAATTACCTAGTTTGAATATAAACAGCTGCAGATGTAGTAGCTGAGAGCACCTGGGGAGTTATATTCTACAGACTTTGGATTTTCTGTACAATTTATTCAATTAAAGTGTGAAATGCGTCTAAAAGAGTTATTTGAAGGGCTTTTGTTCTCCTGCACAGTATCTGCCTCCTTCCTACTCTCCTCTTTGTTTTGTATGGAAGTCCCAGAATACAGTTTAGAAAGGGAAGAAGGAAAAGGCATCTTTTGCTGAGGAAAGCACACATGGCTGCACAGCAAGGCAAACCAGGCAATGCCACTTCCAGTTATCTGGTACATTAGAGGAGATTTGAATATTTAACATAAAGCTATTCATTTAAATTCAGCTTGTTTATATTTCCTCCACAGCAAATACTTTATGTCAGATCAAGACAACTCACTAGCTAAAGGAATCCTGCAATGATATATGGATCAAAGCATACTGAACGTAGTAAGAAACTTCATACAGAATCACATCTCATCTATGGAAACGAGTATTTAAGGTATCTAGCTATAGCTACAGATCAGCTTGTTCCAGCTGCCAGAGCAGCTTGGCAATAGCATTTATGCACCACCATTCAGCGGCCTGAACATGAAGCTTACTGGCACTTAGGCACTGTGAACAGTCTGAGCAGGTCTCCATATCCTGATTCAAAGGGCTGCAAGTCCTCCTAAGTCCTGCATTCTGTCTGCAGGTGTGAAGATGTCAAGGTATCTGAGATGGATATCTGTATTTTGGGAAAAACAACCCTACTACTTTAATACTCAAAAATACCATTGATACTTGGAAAACTTTACAGTTATTCCACAGTAAGCTTTTGTCTATTTAATACAGTGGCTGAGTCTGTGTCTTTGTACAGTTATAGCATTACCAGAATCGTGGTATCCAAAGTGAAAGTACAGAGCAGACACACCTGACAAGTGTGGAGAGATAAAACATGAGCTAGCCGCTGTTGTCCCTTCACTTTTCCAGCTGCTCTGTGTGCGAGAAAAGATTTCCCTTTGCTCACTTTTCAGTTTTGACACTGTATATCTTCTGCTTCTCAACAAATGTATCTATAGCTGCTCATAGCCTTTCACAGCCTGAGGGCCATCGAAGTGGCGTGCTTCCTGATTA
>JAOWBP010004220.1:15879960-15908605 GCA_028571105.1 Tragopan temminckii | reverse complement strand
TTTTTTAAAAAAAAAAAAAAAAAAAAAAAAAAAAAAAAAAAAAAAAAAAAAAAAAAAGCATTGTCCTGCCATGAAGAATTAAACAGAAAATGAATGGAGAAACCAAATGTCAGCTGCTCCCTTAGACTTCAAGGTTCAGGAAACTCTACTTTGTGGGAGTGGGAAAAGACTGGCAGGCTGAAATGTAAGAGAGTAATTGTATTATAAGAAGATTATGGAAGATTATTTTGCTTGCAGGCCCCAGATTTCTACAAAAACAATCCTGAATTGCATCCTACAAGGCAAAATGAATTCACCCATTCCTCTAAATGACAGGGTTTTATTAACGGCATATTCATTTGGTGTGCTTAAAAATAAAAATGGACTCATAGTACAAAACGTTACATGCATCTTTCTTTCATCTGACAACATGGAGCTCGATGAGATTAACAGTGTGGCAGTTCATAGCAAGAAAAAAAATAATTGTTTTTTCAATAAACAGCCCCCATAATAATTCAGAAATCAATATGCATCCTCAGAGAATTTCCCCCAGCAGAGGTTTGGAGAAAGCAGGGTGCCCTGCCTGCATTTCCTTATGAATGTGGAGCTGCTGAAGTCTTGGCTAGCCTGACTTCTTGTTTTTTTAATGTTTAACTATAACCACTGGGACTGGAATCATAGCTTCTGCTGGCCTCATATGAATATTAATAAGACATCGGGCCGTGGAGCTCCTTGCTGATTTTGACAGTTTAAAGGATCAGTTAGTTAATTAGAAGATGACATGGCACATCTCATCCCTTGGCTCCGTCCTGCCTTCTGTCTCCTCTTTTCATTTTCTTTTTTGACACGTTAGATTACATCATTACTTGTAGTTTCACTTGTTAGTCACACCATGAAATGAGAATATTTTAAGCTTTAATTATTTTGTTTTCTGTTCTCTGCTAAGAACATGAAACTCAAAGAAAGCATACAGAAACTTGAATATTAAGGACCTAGGAATATGTGTTTGTCAGTTTATAACTGCAAAACACAGCCAATAAACAGGAAGGGATTTTAAGTAGCAGAGAAAATCATGTTGATCACCATATTAGCAACTAAGCTGTTAAGTAAGTGCCCTCATTGTCTGTGTTTTATTTGTGAGTTGTTCAGTGTTTTCCTAGGTGCCTTTCTCAGTAACCTGAAATTTCTTCCCTCCAGCCATGAACTGATTGTGCCTCTAGACATGTACATGCCATCCAGTATGTTCATTCCACTGTGCCATCTTCAAAAAACGTGTGTGAGTTGTCTATCATCATCACAGTCAGAACAGGCAAAAATAATTGGAACAGAAAACATGGTACTATGCAGCAGCCCTCATTTTTGAAAAGGAGGAAAGATAAAAAAAGATGGACAGTGGATAATATGTTTCACTACAATGTTTACATATTTCTCGATACTCCAAAATAGCCAACCCACAACCCAAAATATAAAAACAAATAAAATTTAAGCTGTAAATCGTACAGTAAACCATAAAAACTTGAACGTTTCACAGCCCAGTGTCTTACTGCAGTTAGCCACCATGACAAAAATTCTGGACTTGCAATAGTAGTTTGAAAGAACCAATATCATTTATTTTGTGTATGACTAAATGATCTTGTTAATTAATACTTGTCTTTTAAGTCAAAATTCTATCTGTAAAATTCTTATCAAGGATGTTGATCTATTCTCACAGAGAAAGCAAAAGAAACATGTGCAGCTCACTTTCTTGGTAGGCTTGCCTGAGAAAGAAGAGTCTGCAGGAAAATCTCATTCCACTTCCTGCATTGTGGAGAGCCTGCAGCTACGGGGCTTCATTTTAAATTATGAGATTAGTGGGTGACTGTATGTTCCAATAGGAATGAGTATTTCTAGGTTATTATGGATATTCATCACTGTGTCTGCCTGTGTACTTTCATATTTCTCTTATCAAACATTCATATTTTTGTGTTCATTTCAATTCTGCTTAATCAATACTGGTTCTCAGAGTATGTATACTGAAGGAGGGGATAGCAGAGAAAGTACGTCTACACAATAATTCTGTGTGGTTAGCCAATACAGTAACCTGTGTAAGTAATTTATCTTTTTCATTAAGGTAAATATGTGCCATTGATTCACAGGGCTACACAAAAATACAGTGCTAGTAACAAGTGGAAATAGCTTCCACCACCACTTACAACTCAGGTAGATCAAGTTAACTTAGAAGGAGCAACATCGAGTTTTATGGTCTCCAGGAATGAACTGTACTCATTGGACCAGAATTGCTTGTTCAAAGTGAGCAAACTGAGATGTGAGAAGTTACCTTCCTGTGTTAGAGAAGGAACTGTGGCTCCAGAATATCTTTTATCAAATCAGTGATATCACAATAGTATTGATTTCATAATGAAACAAGAAATGAACAGTGTAGCTGCAGTTCTGTAGGCTGGCAAGATTATACTGTGAACAGGATAACTGGAAACCAAACACCACACAAAATTGTTGGTGCATTTTATACACTGAGCAATAGAGAACTCAGAGTGCACTAGAGCACTCAGCAAGACTGTGGCCATTTTCTGTGTTCTTCTGTATTTGGAAAAAGACAATTTCAAGATTATGTCTCTGTTGGCACTAGGAAAACACAGATGAAGTTCACAGCACTGGCACAGCCTGTCCCTGTGACTGCAAACCGCTTGAGCCACCATGAGCCTCAGTCACTTGTCTCCTACCCAGTGTGCCTGATCTGTTTTGACAGTACTTTGCTGAAGCAGAGATGACTGCTGCTTCATGTGTGCAGGACCCAGCACGGCTCAGTCACTGCTGGTCCCCTCTGTGTGCCCATGTTGGAATTAATCAGAGATCAATTCTGGATCTAGTGCCTATCACCTTCAGAGGAAATGCAGCTTTCCCGCCTTCAAAGACAAAAATGAATACTTACATTTCCTTTGTTCCTAAAAGCCTTAGATTTCATTTCATTCAAGGTCTGCTCATCTTCTGGGCTTTTTTCTGCTAAGGAGGGATAGAAATCAGATACCTCCTGTGTACCTGAACCTAGAAATGGATACAAAACCAAACATATCAGCAACTTTTTTCATACTGACTGCTATTTACCATTAATACTTAATATTCCCACATATCCTTTTCATGAGATGGTTAATATAAAAACTAATGAACCATAGATGGCATTCCTGTTTTGCTCTGTTTCAAATTAAGAGTGGAACAGTACAAACTGAGAAATGAAAGCTAATATCTTTTCAAATAGAGAAGGCTTAAAATTCATAATATGAATACAGTAGCTAAAATATAAAACTTAGTAAAGACTGTGATACTTAGCAGATCTTGGTAATTTCTGACCGTATATTATTATTATTCTGCTGACCTTACAGGGAGTTCATCAGGAGCCATTAAGGTCAAAGAGTAGAAGCATTTGGACACAGCCAAATGGATTTTACACCTTTGTCTCTTTCTGACATTGCTGTTTTGCTTCAGCAAACTGCCTAATATTAGATAAATCCTATTGGCTACCTTTCTAAATCACTTCAATTTTCTTTGTCCCTGGGCTACAGTTATATGATCGAGATCCAAAGCTATCACAGACTGTGATATACTATTTTACTTGCTCGTTTGCTTTAGAATGAACTTTATTAGCTTTTGGGCACGTGTCTATCAGTTTTAAAGATTAAGTATTATGTCGATAGATTCTATGCAGCATTCAAGTACACTGAATCATTTTGCCCGCTCTGAAATTATAAAAGAGTATTATTGCTTTTACAAAAAACATTTTTATTTTGAAATGAACCATCACTCACAGCAGTCTGTGCTTACCAATGCTATCCTTCTAAAGTGATATTTCACAGAAAAAGCAAAGTGGAGATAGAAGCTCTGTAAGTAATTTTAGATTGACAACACATGAATCTTGTAAACACAAGTGCGTAACTGCCAATCAACTCTACACTCATATTCTTTCATGATCTGCTTTCATCATTTATATATTCTTAATTTTCAATTTAATGTTCTTGTAACAGCGCTAACAATGGTCACAGTTAGTTCTTACCATGTAAAAAATGACACTTTGTGCAGCCTTAAATTTGCAATTCTTCTTAAACAGAAAGCATCTAGTTAAATCACTTGTAAAAAATTCAAACCCAAGAAATCAAAGATGCTTTTCGAGAGGAAGCTGAGGTTTCTTCCAACACAGAAGAAGCTTTTAGAGCACAAATCCAGCCTATATTAAGATTTTCTCATTTCCTTGCCAGTCTTTTGTACTTCTGAGTTTGTGTTCTTAGTGGCTGAATACAATTGGTGATGAAAGGGAAAATGGGCAATGATACTGTGTCCAGGATTTGAGCTAAAGTACAGCTACTTAAAGTGTGTGCCTCCAGGTCCCTCACTCTGGCATTGCAGGATTGGAATTACTGCTGATGGTGATTTTGGAACTGCTTTAATATGTGAAAGAGCATTTCTTTTTTTATTAGTTCTTTTTTGATCCTCTAGTAGCTAAAACCTTGTTCCACCCACTCCATAACCGAGTCTCTGTAAATCCAGTTGGTACATTCTCTGGTTCAGGGATCACCTTTAGTCTTAATCTTTGACCAGCATTTCTTGGCACTGTGAGAATAGGCACCTGAACAGGCGGCCCAAGGAGGAGATCTGTAGTCCATAGGTCAGCTCTCTGCATCCTTCTTCTCTCCAGCACAAGGTCTCAGTGGCATAGTAAACAGTTATTTACCCTATTCTGACCTCATCATTTCTGCTTTGTAAAGATTGAATTAACACAGTGTTCTCATACATGCTGGTGCTGCATTGCTTACAATGATGTTGCTCTAATTTTCCTATAACGTTACTGTCTTTTTCAAGTGGCATTAATTAAGGAGATACTGGACTTCTTAAAGAGCTTAGAGGACAGAACAGTCCCTTCAATGATTTAACAATAAATATCATTTCATTTAAGTTACTTCTGAGAATTGGAACTCTTTCAGAGAAGCTAAGTGGAGCAAATAAGGATCTCAAGACAGCAACATTAACTGATGGGAATAAAGCCAAAGTTTTACATTTGCTTTCACATCCTCTCTTGTGGTATGTTTTAGTTTAAATATTTTGGCTCCAATCTTGAAGCTTCCAGTGTACAGGCAGATTGCTATGCCCATATGCAAAAAATTGCAGAATGGAGATCTTTATATTTTTAGCACGCATTTAATTTTTGTGCCTACACAATGTCATAGAAAATCCTCATTTACTTTCAATTATTTAATGAAAGACTTTTCAGAAGGGCATTTTTAACGTAGGTCCACGTCAATTAAATGTATTATTAAGAATCAAACGCATCCCATGGCTATCAGTGGATTGCAGTATTGAAAACTTGCACATAAGCATAGGGAAATAGAACTCCGAGCACTTTCTCAACAAAGAGGCTCTCAAGATTTAATATAGGTAACCCAATGGCTCTAATTAAAAGGAATCCTAAAACACTTCAAGAATTCCAGATACTTGCTTTAAAGTCCAGTTGTGCAGCACAAACAGTTTTCTTTCACACCACTCTATGTAATCATAATCTGTACAGTTTCCTGACTTCTGTTTATAAAACACACAAATGTGAGAATTATTTATAAAGTCGCAGCTGTTCTCTTTCCTAGCCTTTGTTTCTCTGAAGTCTTAAATATTTGTAAAAAATAAGAAAAGTAATTAAACTATTGATGCGTTAAGCAAACATTTCCACAGTCATGCTCCTTAAATAGGAATCATTTGTTTAAAAAGAACTTGATAAGCATATGTACAAAAATATAATGTTAAACAGTTACTTACATACAAACAAAGCCAACCTGCGTTTAAAGAAATAAAATAAACAGTGCCAAACCATTACTAATATTATAGTCAACTGCTCAAACATTAGGAACCCCCAGAACTGAGTGCATTGCTTGGTGTTTGCCCAGATCTGTGAAGCAGCTATGTGCCATCTGCTCCTTGCACAAAGGACATGAGTTTATTCTTGCTGGTGGGAACTGCTGTCTAAGAGCCAACACTTGGCAATGCAAGTCCTTACCCTTGACAAAGCTGGCAGTGAGCGCTTTTTAGCCTTTGAGTTCCCTAATAATGTGCCCCGCCAGGGTGCAGGTCCCTCATGAGTTCTTCATTTCCTTCTTTATTCCGACTCACCAGCCCGTGCAGACAGGGCACTATCAGTGCATAGGTCTTCTGCATTCTCTTTACCTGCCAACATCTGACAGGCTTAATCACAAAATAAATCAAACATTTGAGTAGCAAAATTTAAACTAGGCCTAGGGATTGCATGTTGCAACTATGACAAACACAAACAGCAAAACCTGTCCTTAGGATGCGACAGGATTTGCTCGTAGCCATCACACACAACCTGTCTGGATCCTCCTGCCTCCTGGAGACGAGAGCAGCACCCTGCAGTTTGCAGTGGCCCTCACACTCTGGCTGCTTTCCATTTTCAGTTCCTTGGAAATTAGCTTTTACACACAAAAGGAAATGCCTGATAGTTGGAGCCAGATATCTTGGTAAAAGGGATTTTGCAGACTTGGTCACGTGTAATCAGATAGGGAGCAAATAATCTAGATAAATGCTAATGAAAGCTTTCTGGCACCTTGTATATTCAATGGCTATTTACCATTGTTCCTAGTTAGCTGGCTCGGGAACTTCCCATTCAGTCTGGATTGCTTAGATTCAGCTGGGACCAATATAATATTCATATTACGTATGATGTAAGATGTTCTCTATGCCTATATTTTGCTAAGCTCATTATCTGTGGCATGAGTGGTATTGAGACCACACATGACACATTGTTAACACAGATGACAGACCCAGTGACAAGCTGCCTTATCCAGACAAACCAAGGCAGCTGGTTTACCTTGACCACATACAACATGTTTACTGGCTTCTGTAACACACAGACTGGTCTGCGCACGTATGTTACAAAGCTATGGCAATCACACACCCTGTGTAGTTCAGGTGGCTTTTGCATGCTACTTGGGTTCAGCAGTGAGGATCACTGCACATCTTTGGTTTTGGTGCCCATTCCTGAACCTCACAAAGAGCAATTCGGTAAAGGAACAGAAGTGCAGGAGTCTCTTTGTACCATCTGGCATCACCCACAGAGTTGGTTCATCACTGAAGAAATCTCATAAGAACTACACTCAAAAGTTGAAACAACTTTTTACTGAGAATGTACAGACTGCAGCAGCTGAAAAGCTGACCAGATTTAGTAGTTTTCACAGGGACAGAACCAACCATCCCTGTGCCAAACTTCAAATTCTTGTTTCAAATTCCACTGATACTAAAACTTTCTCAAAGAAAACATATCCAAAATTTCTCATAGACAGGCAATGTATTTTTTCCTGTACTCCTACTCTTGGAAATGACTAGAGCACAATGGCTGAAATACGCCTCTTAAAACAAAAATCCACCTTGGACAATGTCCAGAGTAGAAGTTTTCAGCCCAAATGTTTGAAGTTTGGCAAAGTACCATAAAAAATTAGGCTATACTCACGAGACAGTGCCACAATGTCTGTCCATGAGATGTACAGGGAAATATGAAGTAGATTTCAATAACGGCAAATATCTCTGTTGAGCTAACTGCTGGCCTGACTTTTGGGCTAGCTTGTTTACCAGAGCAACAGTGCAACAAAGGCAACCACACCATTAAGCCATGCTGCTTGCTGCTGAGCAGTGTGCTCACTCCGTGAGCTAAAGAATCCAAAGCATCACATACATGAGAGAGCTCTGCTGGACTTACTTTCCTGACCTGATATAAGGATTATCTTTTTGAGTCAGATGAATCTTCATGAAAAAAGATAATTACTGGTCTCAGGGGTAGTTATTAGATATAATGAAATATTATCTCTTACAGTCTATTACATCACCACAGAACAACAATAAACTGATGCATTTCTGTTGAAATTACAATTGAAATACCATGCATGTTTCAGTTTTATTTCTCATCATATCCAGCTGCATGCTATTTCTGAGAAAAATTCCTGACTGAACCCAGCCACCTGAACTAAGTTTAACATTTAAATAGCAAGTGGCATTTAAGAATTAACATAATTCCATTAAAAAAGAAAAGCCATAGGCATCATCTTTGAAAATTTTACCTCAAGTTGCTTAATCAAATCACGTAACCCAAAATTTTCCAGAGCCATAAACTTCTGTACAGTTTTGCTAGGATTGGATCTTTTTTTTTTTTTTTTTAAACTTAATTCAGTTATCATAATTTTCCCTGCTTTGAGGGAGCACTAATTGTGACCATGAAATGGTAGAGTTCTCGATTCTTGGTGGAGCCAGGAGGGGGAACAGCAAAACTGCTACCTTGGACTTTCAGAGGGCGGACTTGGAATTGTTCAGAAGACTAGGAGGGGGAGTCCCCTGGGTTTCTGTGATTCTGTAATTCCCATATGCAGGAGCTTTCCAGTTGTTCAAGATCCACAGCCATGGGCTGTGAAGCAGCTGTGGAGATGCCTCCAGCGCACTGCTGGACAGAAACATGTCTAACAGCAAGAGCCAGAATCCTTCAGCAGAGAGGGCCAGAGTAAGAACTGGTCAATCTCTGTCTTGCTCTAGCCTAGAAAATTACTGTTGCAGCAGGAATACTGTGGGAGAAATATCACAGGGATGGAGCCCCTATCTATTTTAGGAGGTTTCTGACATTTGGCATGGATGTGAAGAAGTCTCCCATTTTTGTTTCCCAGAGTTGGGTAGACTGCTGCAAAGACACATTCTCTAGAGTGCAGGGATCCCTGGGATCCCTTCTTGTCTACCTCGTAAATCTGGCACTACAACATATACTTAGCCTGAACTGCATTTTGGTAGATGACCATTTTAATGTAAACTGTGTCAGTATAATTGTAGCAATAGCTGGGCATCTTACAGCAAGATACCTATCTACTGAGGTTGTACATAAAAGCTGCACATGATCCTCACTCAAAACTTCCCCTGAAATCTGCTAAGCCAACAGTCAGAAACCAGGCAGATGACCACAGCATGAGATCAAGGCCTTCTGCCATGAAACAACTGTATCTGAATTAAACTTTTCATCTCATTCTTCTGTTATTCTGGCTTCTTTTCTTTGTAGCAGAATAAATTGAAATAAGATTGTAAAAGTGCACACTTTCTAAATGTTTAAATATATATTCAATCCAAACTCATAACACGGGGCAGCATTTCCTGTAGGGTGGGCAATAGCCATAAAGCTTACACTCATGGGTACTTTTCTAGTTTGTTGGGCAGCTCACTGATGTTTCATGCTTTACATCTATGGCACAGGTAGATTGAAGGACTCGAATAGTGAATACATGCCATACTTACTGTATATCTTTTTTGTAAATGGGGAACATTTTGAGTTTTAATAAAATAGAGAAATCAGCACAGATGGCCATTTTTCAGATGGTATAAATATTAACCTAAAGCTAATCTATAAATATTAATCCAATGCTTTCTTTTATTTATTTTTTTTTAAATCCACGTACATTTAGCAGTAACATCTCTGCTGCTTTGCAGTCAAGCCCTGATGGCTGTACATGAGCTTTCAGGGACAGGGATGGCCTTTCTGTGTTGTGTTAAATTCCTACTTCAGTCATCTTCTGCTATAACTGAGCTCCTCAGATGCCAACACAGCATGAGACAAAAATAAAAGCTTCTGAGCACATTCAACTTTGCTGCAGCCACTGCCGAGTTGCACGCTATTAGATTCACTGCATTGTGCCTTACATTTAAAATGTACTTCTGGTCTGCTTAAATATGTTAAGAATTATCCTGAGGGACCATAGTAAAATGTAGTCATGTTTATTTGTAATTGCTACAAAATGGTTTACAAAATTGTTAGTGTCTTTTATTATGCCTGCTACTGAAGCACTTGCCTGTTAATTAGAGAAATTTCAGCTGTCATAGTTGGCAATTATAGCTTCTGTATCGCTGTCTGTTATGAATAGTCAATGAGAGCTGATTAATATGCATGAGTAGCAGTATATAGCGTGCTTTGGAGCTCAGTACAGCAGCCAGAGTGAAGCAGCAGAGGGAGCGTTGTGTACTGCCAGGGAGAGGGAGAGCTGTAAAGAAAAGAGCAGGGTTGCTCTGCAGCGTTCTGTGCGATACCACTGTGAAGTGCTCCAGGTCAGCCGACCCACCTAGGTGTTTCAAAGGATATCTGCATGCATGCTTGTTAACACAGACCTCTGTGGCTGCACTGCTGAATAAGGAAGATATTTTCTGCCACTTGTTTAAACATGGGATGCAGTTTGTGCACTCTACAGAAGCAAGAAGAACAGTACAAATTACTGTATGAAGTTTGTCAGGTAAAGCATTAGATTTCATTTCTAAAAGTAAATGTTCTCTTTTAGGCTTGTAACCACTGTTAATGACAGGAAGATGGAATACCAAAAATTGCTTATAGAAGTGGAAATGAAAGGGTCTGTTGCCTAATTTCATGTGTGTAAGACTATGATTTTACCTTCCCTACTTAACACTTGCAGAACATCAAAGATTAAAATATATGGTATTATACATCAAACTTTTTGCATAATTTTCTATCAAGAAACAGGGCACTGCTTTATTTCTCTAGTATGCATTAGTAAAATTTCACAAGGAGGGTCATAGCTTGGTCACACACTCTGAGCAAGTTAGGAAGACACAGGCAATGATGGATGCTCAGAAGGTTTTGTCTCTGCTTACAAGTATGTATAGATACTTTCTGTGCCATGCATTCATTCACTGCTGAGTCTGCTTCCTGCCAGTATAAGTTTGTGTCCTGTTCTTTTACCTCTAGGTGCAGGAATATCAGCTAACAAATAGCTAGAATTGACAGCAGATGAAAACTAATACTCTACAGATCTTTATAGACTCAATTCTTCATATTGAGCAGCTGATAAGTTTTCAAAAAATGTGATAACACACCAACTTCTATTATAAAAACATCATTTCCTGTCTTTCTGCTGTTCTTTCTGTCTGTATTGTAATTCTCTCTGAAATTTCTAACTTTGTTGCATCTGGAATATAATTTTGACCAAAACAGTGATGGCCAGGTCTTTAAGGGACACTCTTACTGATCTCTTGAAATAACCATCAGCAGATTATGGTTAATCCCCAAAAACATGAAGTGCACAGAAAATAACAGATAAATAGGAAATATCCAGATCTCTCAAACTGTACTTTACTACTTTCCCATTCCTAGTGCTGCTTAGGACACATGACAGTTGCCAAGTGACATGAGGACTTGGGGGGGTGACATTTCCCAGCGCTGCCATGTGTTTGCTTGCCAGCAGAGGGTATTGCTCAGCACCGCAGAGCAGTGAAACCCTGGGCTCTTTGCTGTGCTGCTACCTGCATTTGATCACAGATACTGATGGCACTGACAGTGAATAATGTATGTGTTTTGTATGTTATGCTAATAGGGAAGAGATTAAATTTTAAAGACATAGTTTTGATCTAATTCCCACTTGCTTACCCAAAGGACACACTGTTGCTTTGTGGAGGAAAAAATAACTTGTGAGAACAAATAGAAAGACATGCTTACTGTCATTTCTATTTATATTAACTCACTTCCACTTGCTAAGCTGCTGTGCATGTGATGATGGGAAGAATTTCAGACAAAGTTTATCAGATTTCTTGGATATAGGTTCATACTGAGAACTGGCTCCACATCCTGCCTGCAATAGCAGAGTTGGTGCTGGTTCTGCTGGTGAGCCCTCAGCTCAGATCACACAGTGGCTGCTGTGATAGCTGCTTATCCCCCAGGGTTGCCAAGTTTTCATGCAGTCTAGGTTTGATGACTATCAGTGAATCCCATTCAGAAGTTCAACAACCAGAGCAACAAATTATTCATAGTTTGTTTACAAAGCTTTTGCAATCTTTGATATGAAATGAAGGAATCAGAAAACCTTTGCGACTTACTGACATCTCATAACAGATGTAGGGCAGCGTTCTTTAAATACACGTCCTTAAAATCAGTCACAGGAACAGTTCTGGTGATACCTGAGCTGACTGGACTATCTGGTACTGACTGCTGGTGCAGGGCAGTCTGACAGGGGTTTGGATTTAGAAATCAACCTGCAAAGTCTTGCAACCTTGTTTCCGCAGCAGAAGCAGCTCAGTGCACAGCAGCAGTAATTAATGTTGAGCGTGAGATTCCTTTGAGGAAACATGGTTGGAATACCCTCGGCTCCTGTAGAAGTGAAAGGGGCCTGTAATCCTATAAAACTAGGATTTCTAACATAGATCTGAATTCTTTAAGACTACAAACCCTGATTATTCCAGAATACAAATTACTATGCAAAATTATTTCAACAGCATGCTACTTTCTCTCAAGATAGGGGACAGGGAATTCTATAGCTTAGGGAGAATGTCCAGCTAATTAAATGTCACTATGACTATAAAAATACATCCTCATGTAATTTGAGAGCAATCAGTACAAATTTAATGGAAAGGGGTATGAAGAATCATTTTCATTAAAATACCAGGATATGAAAGACAAAAATTCTAAAGTGTGTTAGCAGTAATATCTCTTACAGTAGGTTTTATTTTGCATCATTGGTGTAACCCTCATATTGTGTCATAAGCTGACAGTGCCATTCCTGAGAAAACTTAAAAGAAGTTTTTATCAAAGTCTGAGTTAGACTAAAATTTACATAATTTGGATTTAGGAAATATTGGGCGTTGTTACAAATAAATCCCCTTAACCTTATTTTTAGAAGGTTAATGGCTCTGAGGTGTAGGAATTCAGAAAACACTTGCAAGAATTAATAACAGTACATAACTGCACTTTCTCTATTAGGCCAAGAGCTTTAATGTGGCTGGGAAAATAATGCTTCAATAAAATACAATTCCAGAAGGTCTGGTACATCTGGCTCTGTAAGTCCTCATAACAGAGAGCACAAAGAGGATCAAATATACCAGGGCTCAGGCTTTATCCCTTCCTCATCCACAGATAATTCAAAGAGATCCTCTTCATTAAGAGCTTTGGCACATTGCCTACAATTTCTTTTTGGGCTGCTGTGAGCTTAATGATGCAGAACAATGGTCTTCCCTCTTGTTGAACACATACCTTATTGTACCTTTAATCACATAATAAAAAGCAAATTAAGACACCTAGTCATTAAAGGCTATTGTAGCTGTGCATATCAATGCTTTGCACTACAAATACAAAGGGGGCTGAGGCAGCTTGAAATCTTGATGCTGAACAGTGTCACTGGTGATAAGCATGCTTGGGGCAACAACATGGTGCACATACCATAGATATCTCTTGACGTTCACTTCCCAGTTGCACACAGCATATGAAATGAAGTAATTACATGCTATTAGAGTTTGGGTTTTGATTTATATGGAAATTTTCTCCAGAATATTTTTGTTGGTGAAAATAGAGGGACAAAGGGAAAGAGTTTTCTTAAGGGTAAAATCATAAAATTGGGGAAATGTTGCAGGCCAGTTTTCCAGTTTTCTCAAAGTCTTTAGCTCCTGTACAAACAACAGCAGAAATATGGGCACTTCCTTTTGTAGGGAAATACTTTGAGGAACAAAAAGTAATCTCCACTGAAGGAAACTTAGAGAAGAATACAGCACCTGAAGCTTTTGAGTTTGTAAAATAAAAATAAAGATTAGGACCTCAGTTTTTTAACTACCTATCACACTCTAAGCACACATTTACACATTTTGAAAGGTAAGCATTTCCTTAGTAGACATCTAAAAATTCCAAGGGTAAGAACACAGGATTTTAAATCAAATGACTCTCACTGCACAGGCAATGTTCAGAGCTGTTCCCTAGGATTCAAGATGATGGAGTTCATCTGCTTCTCATGGTAGGAATATATCGTAACAACAACACATCAACACCTACACTTCAAGATGAGAAATTGTGGCTTAAGCCAGAACGGGCACCAACTCCTTACTCCAGGCTTTCCCTTCACAACAAGGACAGAAACACTGGCAGGAAACAAGCACGTATTGCCACTGCCCTGGCTTCAGATGATCTGAGGGCAGATGACTTTACCTCTCTGACTGTTGAGCTGGCACCTCTCACATAAAATTACCTTGTAGTGTTTTCAGAACTTGAAAGCTCTGTCCACAAGGTCTTTGCCAGGCACATTTCTGAGACAGGTGTAAAAACAGCATTGGCAGAAACAATAGTGGGCAAACTGGATTTCTCCTTTAAACTAGATTAAGATATTATGTGGCTAAAGTAATATAAACACCAAGGTTAGCATACAAATTGCTGTGCTAAAGAGAAGATGGTAGTGATGAGGAAGTAGCTGACACTATATTTTATTTTCAACTTCAGCAGCATCTCTTGCAAGGAGACTGATACACAAGCTAGTTGCACTGAGCTGATCTCTGGTACGCCTCCCTTTGTCATTAGAATTCTATTCACATATTTAGAATTACAGAAAATAAAGCAATCAGCGTTAACAAAGGCTGATTCAAGGACACAGACCGACTAGACTTAAACATTTCTGAGCAATGATGTTATCCCAAATCAGGGCCAAATTGGAGCTTTGTGCCAAAACAAAAATCCATCTCAAAAAGAAATTTCTAATCAAAGCTGTAAGGTTTGGGAAACAAAAATAATTATGTATATATGTGTATATGCTTTTCACACCCTCAAATTTAATTGGGCAGCCAGAGAATTAGGTAGTCTGCATTTCAGTCGTTTTCAGTGTTAAGACTGAACTGGTTATGCCAATTATAGTACACTGGTCTACTTGATATACAATGTATGGCTTCAAATACACTGTATGTACACTTTCTGTGCTGCAGCTGAAATTAAGAATACTGCTGAAGTTATATCCTGTCACTTTGCTACCAGTAAACTTGACCTCAGTAACAGCTGTGAACCTATCGCACTTACTTCAAAGTAGGCATGTTTGCTTAAACAAGACGTTAATTCCAAAGGCTTTGTTCTAGACAGAGTTTTCCACTGCTGAATTAGTTCAGCTGTAGAAAAACTCTGCTTGACATACTGGAGACTCATAATCTTCAGAAAACTGCCCTTTAATGATTGTGGCGTCTGTCTGTGGCTCAGAAGTCCCCTTTCTTAATTAGACATTTACCAGAAACTGGCAATTGAAATTTTCCTCTTCACTTGACAATGAATAATGTAATGCCTCTGTTAGAAAATCTCTGAAGATACTCCTCATTGCATGTTAGAGGGAGATTTTGGTCATTAAAGGAACATAAACAAGTTGTGATATGAAATAAACAAAATGCCTTATGGTTATTTGCAGTATAAATGGATAACCTGACCTACTGTGTACCTGAAATGTCTTACTGCTTCATAGTCTTCCTAAAATCTGCAGTGCCTTTTTTCTTTATTTTTAGCAGATATATTGATTAACCATAGCATAGCTCTATTTTTTATTATTATTATTTTAAGTGATAAATGATTGAAAAGATAGGTTTTGTAATGCTTTGCACTTATACATCTGTTTAATGCTATGAAGCAGGTGGCAAGAAATCACAAGGGAGAAGGCACTAGGGACAATCACTCAGTGCTTTACTGTCACATGTCAGACATGGGCTGGGAAAAAGGAAACATATGGACTAATGAAAAAGTGCAGATTTAATAAATGTGTTTTGTTGTGTTCATTAATAATGAAACAAAAGGTCATGCTTCATTTTCACTAGGACAGTACAACTCTACACTGTTACATAAATTGGACTGTTTCTTTCAGAGGCTAGGTAGGTAAATGTAAGCAGATCCAGCTAGTCCTGAACCAGTTAGGAATTTGACAGGAGGATGGAAGAGTAAATAATAATAATATATACACTTCACTGTATACATCCATACACAGCACTTCAATATTCACTAAACAGTGACTATTGAAGCAAGCCTTCCTACTATTCAATATATCTGTAGGTAAAAAGCTAGAGACTGTCATCTAATAGAAAAACTGAAGCATCACGGTATAGCTTTTATTGCCTGATTCAACCCAAAGACAATTCTGGGTGTGATCTTGCTGTAGGTGATGGGGCACACTCTCCACTGGCACAGGAGCTAGGCACTTTCTGATTTCATTTCTAAGTGCTGAAATTTCTTCTGGCTTTATCCTGAGACAATACCTGAGATGGATTCTGTAGAATTTGCAAACACTGCCTACAGACTCCTTAGGAACTCTTGAAAAACAAAAAGTTTCATAGAAAAACGAATTGTACAATCAGACTAAAAGAATATTTTGTTTTTGTGTTTTCATGGACTGTATGCATTTACACTGAGAATTAGGTCCAAAAGCACCATTTTCAAGAAACTGACATTCATACATTAAAAAAATCACAGTTGATAAGAAAGACTTTTAATTTAGAAGGTGTGCAACATAGGCTCTTGTACATAACCTTACTGTATCTGTGTAGCTGCTATCAATTGTAGCCAAGTAAAGGAAAATTAAGGTGGTTGTTTTTTTAACGCAAGTAGCAAATTGGAAAATTGTAGGACATGTTCAAGCAGCATGGACTGAAAGGGCAGAAATGAGGTGAGGATGGGACTTCTACCTACACTACAGCTTCTAAGGCTTGTGTTCTGTAGCTGACAGCACTGCTCTGCTTCTGGAAGCGGGTGGCACAAGACCACAGGGTGCACATACCTGATATCAGACAGCTACTGAAAGAGCAGGCTTCCAGCTGAACCAGTTGGATCTGTCACTGCTGCTGGATTCCCAGATAGCAACACTGGGCATTTTTTCCATCTCTTCCTGACAGCAACTTCAATAACCTCCTTCAAGATAGATATCTTTAGAGCTAACCTGAACTGCTCTTTCCCCATGTTACATTAAGGAGACATTTGTGGAAGAAAGGAGGGGGTGGGAGGATGGACTCAAAAACTGCAAATGGCAAGGAACAGTGCAGAAATGGGAATGGGTATGTTGTGAAGTAACATCAACAACTGCAGGAGCATCATTCTTCAAAATATTTGCCCATGTTTTCCATACGCGGGCAAATATAGAGAATGAGAGATAGTGGGTAATTGCAGTTACTGGGTTATCCTCATTAGCAATTCATAATTATTTATGGCTGTTGTTTGTACCTCACTCATAAATATAACTGATTGGTTCCCTTGGGTCATGCAACTGAGATGGCAGAAAGAGTCATTAAAAAGGGAAGACCTGTAAACTTGTCTAGTTTTATACTGACTGAGGTTATTAAGCCATGAACAGATACGCAAAAGATTGCCATTTTAATACTGACAAAATATGTAGAAGTATTTCTGCCCTTACTTAAAATCATTTAACATAAATAAATGCATGTTTAAGAAAAAAAGATTTAAAGCGTGCTCTGTATACTCTGTATGTAGAGAAAGTGTAGGTGTTTCAGAAGACTCAGCACTGATCTAAAACTGTTTTCTTTGAAGCAAATGACAAAATAGGAGCAGAGCCTGAGAACCCAGCCAGAAGCAGGTACATTTCAGTATGCGGTGTACAGTGCCGGTGCTGTATTATCAATACATAAATGAGCTAATTACTAATAGAATAAAAATTCCTTTATTTCAGTGGTCTTTTTACCAGGGTTTTCTGTTTGGAAGTTAATGGTTTCAAGAACAAATGTATTCTGTACTCTTAAGAAAAGAATTTTTCTTTGGTCTTAACTATTTTGTCATGGATGGCTCACAAGGCAGAAGGAAATGCACACACATGGAAACAGTCCATTACTAAACAATATTATTCTTCTTTCTAAAAAATAAAAGAGAGAGAGAGAGACTGTCCATATGAGGGAAATAAAAGAGGGATTAGATGGAGCTGCAAGAAGAATTAACCTGTATTTTGAACCTTCCCTTTCCAGTTCCTGAGGAAAAGGAGGTTTAGAAAACAGGCTTTTTGCTGCTCTAGTTTCTATAAAATCTTTAAAGTTCTGCTTCTTTTTCGTAATGTGCAGACTTCTTAAGAGCTGGCTAAAGAAGTGAATCAGACCATAAAGAGTGTTTTAAATGGAGCACAGACGTCTGTAGTCTGACAGAACTAATGTTTTTATAGTGCACTTCCCAAGGATTTGCATGCATTTCTACATAGAAAAGCTGCTTACTCATTCTTAAGCAAAAAAGTTTTCTTCTGTGACACTTGTGAAGCAGAAAAGAACCAACAAGCTGTACAATGCATACAAATGCCACCATTCATGACATAAAACCCATATAAATCAGACTAACTTGATAGAAGGAAAAACAATTTTCTTTTACAGAAATCTTTCTAGTTTCTGTAATATATACCAAGACCCAAAAGACATCATGCATTATTTAAGCAAAAATAAAGTACAAAATATTTAAAGGACGCACAGTAAACTCTTATGCTCAGGGATTTTTATGATGGCATATCTACATCAGTAGAGAAAAGAAGAGCCACTGATGTCATCTATCTGAACTTCAGTTAAGGCCTTTGACATTGTCTGCTGTAACACCCTTCGCCCCAAACTGTAAAGATATGGGTTTGATGGGTGGACTGTTCAAGTAATGACAAGAAACTCATTGTGAGATCACACCCAGAGAGCAGTGCTCAGTGGCTCAGTGTCGGGATGGAGATCGGTGACAAGTGGTGTCCCGCAGGTGTCAGTACTGGGACCAGTGCTCTTCAACATCTTCACCAATGACATAAGAGAGTAGGGTTGAGTGCACCTTCAGCAAGTTTGCAGATGATGCCAAGCTGTGAGGTGTGGCCGACGTGTCCAGGAGTCAGGATGCCATTCAAAGAGACCTAGACAGGCTTCAGCAGTGAGCCCAGGAGAATGTCATGAGGTTCAATAATTCCAAGTACAAGATCTTGCGCCTGTGCTGTAGCCTTAATTCACAGAATTTATATCTGTGTCTCATGCAGTTGTTAGCCCTCCTATCCGGCTCCACCATATATTTCATCAAGATCCATTCTTTACATTCTAGTTTCACTACAGCTTTCTCATATTGTTTAGTTCCAAAGCAAAGAAGGCACCAAAGCTAAGCATTTTAACATTTGAGCAGTTAATGTATCCATCTTTTTCTGCCATGAAACATGCCATTGTCTCTGTCACGTGGCCTGTAAGGTTCTTAACAAATCATGCATATTTGTAGTTTTTTGGCAGTCTTCTGAAGCATTCATATGCATGGATTTTCTCTTTCTGTGTTATTCTAGATGTAACTATTTATAAAGAACAACTTTGCTGAGTACAATTGAGCAGCATTAGGAATAATTTTTATGTTTGTACAGTCACTTTTTAACAAACTGGAACTGCACAAATGTATTCATTGGCTTTTAAGCACTGGGAGTTTCTCAATTGTGACAAATTTTCCAGATAGCAGGGAAACACCTTAATCAATCTGGTCTATTGGCTTACGTTTCAAAAGAACTCAAAATTAGCCTCAAGTACTAAGTCCACATGGACAAAAGCACACTGGCTATGTACACATAAGCAGACTTAAGGATTACTAGTTTTTATTACCCAAATGTAGCACTCCCTTCCTCATGTCTCTACAACAAAAAAAAGTGGTATTATTGTGCTGGAGTAGGAAATAAAAGTAATTAAAAAAAAACAACACATATATTTAAACTATTCAGTGCTCAGTATTTAGTGCACAATGTGGCACTTTGCACCATTTCTCTAAGGACCTAATCTGGAGCAGTATAATTTCCCAACTGCAAATTGCTTTAAAGCATATTTTTCCATCATTGCTTCCTCTTCCATCATTCTTCATTTGGAATCTGAATGGTTAAGAGTGATAGCTCTGTGCAACCCATTAACTCTTATTTTGTTAGTACAGTTCTCAGTAAATCAAATATAATAATAAACACCATATTGCCTACAACGAAATGCAGATGGAAACAAAAACCTGCAGAGCTAAAAGGACTCTACCCATTGTGAATTAAGGAGTCAATCCGTCGTAAGAGATCCACAGACTGACCAGAAACCATTCTGTGTGAACGGCTTCTGGCCAGAGAATGTTGCCTACTATGATGAGGATATTGCTGTACATCACAGAAGTACTTGGAAATAACTCATGTAATAATAACTTCTGATACAATAAAACTACTGCCTTATTCCTACCTTCTGTCAGTCTGATTTTGAAGTTTGATCACTTACATAGCAATCACACACAAAAGCACAAAGGGGATACCAGTCCGCAGATTTGCAGCAATGAAGCGTCCTAAGGAATCTCAACAGACCTCCACTAAAATGCTTGGAATCCAGGTTTCTTACAATACTAGGCAATAAATTGGAAAGCTATCCTGCGCATGATTTTACCAGACTTTAACATAAAGACATGGAAAGCAGCTCACATAAAAAGTTTTTTGCTCAGGAGTTTTTTTAGCACATTTCTGGAGAAAATTATGCTTGCTGCAATTTTGGCTTCTTTTATTTTGATGGCTCGCTATACTTAGTTGTACCAAAAGAATTAGGATGCACACAGTGAAATTTAATTTGTGGCAAATAATAAAACTGGAACCATAATCAGCATTTCCTTTTTTCCAGCGAAAACATTACACTGAACTTAATTTTACAGCTGTACAAATTGTTTTAAAGTAATCTGCTTGATTGGGCAAGTTAATGATATCTAATTTGACCGGGCCAAACTTTACATGCTATGCATTACTGTGAGCAATTGTGGTCAATACAACTGTTGGTGGAATGCAAATGCAAGGCTAACATCTCCCATTCTCAGCTGGCTTTACAAAAAAAAACTGGTGTCTTTGTCTCTGTAAGATAAAGCAAAGATGACAGCGTAATAAGTGTTATGTGGTCGAGGTAATTCAGAGGGAATTTAGCCCTTTCAATCGATTCTGCACTCAAGTTAACCCTCTTTATTATTGCCCAGCTTTTTGCTGCAAGCAATACTTGAAGTATGGGCTCAATTCAGTTACTGCACTGAGTGATGGTACTCTGTAAGCTGCCCCACTTACTTTAGAGGGACTAAACATGGCAGATCACAGTACGAACTAATGCTATCTGATACACAGATAGCAGAATCTGGACATTTATTTTAGTGTTTTAAATCATATTCAAGAAACTAATGTGACATAGTCACCACATTAGCACATTTCAGCACATTTATGGAAATAATTAAATGACAAAGAAGTAGCCACTATTAATATCTGGCTCTGTATTTATGCCCACTGGTTTTCTTCCTTGGAAAAAATATGCTACTCTTGGACCTGAGAAACCCAGCACTTCCATGCAGAGGCAGGAGTTTCCACTGTGCAGCCCCCACCTCTGATAGATACAGCAATGCAGTTTATCAAGTGAATAGTTTCTGGCTGGAAAGAGAACAATGTAAGACATTATTCATAAGGTGAGGATTGCTATGATAGGGATCCTCACTCTCACTGCTAGGAGAGCTTTCAAATTCGGAATTGCATTTTGTGTCTGCATGTGAGCCAACACTTGCCTCAGTCCAAAGAACGTAACAACTATATGATAGTAGCATGGTGCTATGGGATTGTAATGTTATTATTCAGCTTTCACTAAAATTGCTCTGGGCAGCTTCTCTTTAATTGTTTCTTTTAATCTGTGTTAAAATGACAACAGTTGGCAGGTTAAAAGATGGTAAAATCCTACTATTTCTGTAGCATAGCTCTTTGTAAATGAGCCCAGAGACCTTCCACATTTTCAGATGTCTCAACAAACAAACCACACTCCCAAAGAAATCTTCATTTTAGTGTATGACCATCATGTCTCATCCGAAAAAGTATTTAACATACACTGATACACACTGATACCTAATTCTGTAATAGCAATTTTTGTCCCACTAGTTCAGTAACAAGGTTAAATGATTAAAAAACAAACAAACAAACAAAAGCAGAAAAATTACAGGAGAATCAATAACTTCTTTTGTTTGAACAAGGGCTGAGAGATTTCTAATCTTCATGAAATAACTGAGATGCCGGTTTGTACTTTAGTTCAGCGTGATCCCAGTAAAATCTGCTAATTAAATTTAGAAGCAGAGCACAGGATTTGTGAAGTCATTTCAGTGACAGGTGAAAAAGAGAGATGCATAACATTGCATAAGTCATTCCTAGTACTTGCTATATGAGCATTTAGATGGAAACTGAGTCTTTTCCATCAGCAGCCAGCAACAACAAAGCTACCCTCCACTTTCTGACTGTTCCTCGCATTGTTTTGCTTTCTTTTCTCCCACAGGTCAATGGGAAGGATTTATCTAAAGCAACACATGAGCAGGCAGTGGAAGCATTCAAAACAGCCAAGGAGCCCATTGTGGTGCAGGTCCTGAGGAGAACTCCACGCACCAAGATCTTCACAGCTCCCGAGTCTCAGCTGGTGGATGTGGGCACTCAGACAGATATCACTTTCGAACACATCATGGCCCTAAGCAAGATGGGCTCGCCTACCCCACCCGTCTCAGTGCTGGACCCATACCTCCTACCCGAAGAGTAAGTAACTGTTTGTGAAGCACTTGAAAATCCTTGCATTCCTTAACATGGCATGTTAGAACTAGTTCACAAACATACCTTTATTTGCCAGTGGTTGTGTGCTCCCAGATATCGCCAAGATTCATATAACATTGATTCATAATTCAAAACACTTTCACTTTCTCTACACATTACCAAGCTATTACTCACATGAGTAATGCCACTGAGTCACAACACAGCCTCATAAAGCTCATTTTTTTGGCGTTTGATGGATAAAGTTATTGCTTCTTGTAATTCCTCTCATTGCCTCTTTGGGTTGCTTATGTTTTAACTTTATTTTTTATGGCTGCCATAAATTGTATAATGCTAAGAGTCGCTACATTCTGTTCCAGTGTATTAATTACTTTATTATAACCCTGCAGCGATGTTACTCAAATAAATTATTTTCTAGGACTAAAATTACTTACCAGTGCTGTCATGGATGTTTTAGAATCAAATTTTAATTATTGTTAATGGTAGCTTGATGTTTTGTACGTACAAATAAAAATGACAATTATCTCCTGGTGCACACACACCACGCCCTCACATGCTGTTCAAGAGGAAAAGAGCTCCCCAAGGAGTCCATGCAAATTGTCTGTCTTGCCACATACCTCCCCAATGGAAAAAGTAATTGAAATGTGCTGAATGCCTCAGTTGTCGTGTTGTCTCAGACTGTGATCTGATCAGTCCACAGCAATACCAGGTTCTGAGACAACCCTGTATGGGGTGAGAAGCTGTGCCAACATGCTCATGTCCTGCCTGTGCAGTATGGCTCTGAACAGGAACTCCATTGAGAGCCTGAGTGGTGAACACAGCTCACAGACACACCCAGCACGCCTCTCCGGACAACACTGTCAGCACTCCTAGCAAGTAGAGTTCGACTACAGACAGACACCAGTCTTGTATAGCTCCAAAGTGACTTGTATGGCATGCTAACATCCACGTGTTCAGCCAGGAACTGGTCTTCTGTGTGCAATCTATTCTTCTTGTGGCTCTCAGTGCTGATTACGTGAAAGATGGTTCAGTCAAATATTACTGCATTGCTGCCTATTGTCATCCATTGAAAATTCAAGCACAGCTGCATGCTTTAGCATAAATGCTTGACAAAGCTAGGCTTGAGCTTGTATGCAGTGAACGGGAAATAGGGATTAGAGCAGAGGTCACATGTTCTTAGGGCACCTCCCAAATATTTTTGCAAGAGGGGCTTTCAGTACCTCAGTCAACTACCTGCCACTTTCCAACTGCAAAACCAAACACAGTAGAAACATGGAAAAGATTAATTCATGAAAATGCCATTGAGGTGTGCCTACATAATGCCAGCTCAGTCCTGCCAAGTAGCCTCATTGCGCCTCAATCATTAGGCACAGGTTCCAACTGCTGGCCTTACTTTGAGCTCTGGATGTTGGTAGCCTGCCTCACTGCTATCCTGCATACAAGGGCAGTCAGACTGCTATTAAACTGTGCTGTTATCCAGTGTGTGCAAGCAAAGAGTAACGCAAGTTTCTGAGGATGTGCTTTATGCTTCCTTAATACTTCCTGTTAGTTTTCCAAATTCCATTCAAACGAACGTAGCCTGTGTTTAGTGAATTATGCAACTTAACCAGTTAGCAGATGCTGTTATTTAAATACTATCATACATATATAGAAACATGTATCTAGTTAAGAGAATTGAAAGTAGAAATAAAATTGCAGCACATAAAAGAGTGATCACAAAAGAGTCATACTGCTTAAACTTGCCATGTAGACAGCAAAGCTGTTGGAGAGCTCAAGATGTAAAAAGCACCATGCCAGTAGTGAATGGCAGAATGAATAGAGTGGTGCATATTTAAATAGCATTTAAATCACTATGCACAGCCTGTTGTATTCAAGTCAATCAACAAAATGCTGTTGATTTAAATCAAAATAGTTGGGTGGCATATTATTTTTAAAATACTTAATATGATTTTCTGTCTTCAAGGCAAAGAAAAACTACTACGGAAGTAGGCAATGATGATTTTATGTACATCTCCGCAAATAACCCGAGCTCATGAATAAATAATTTAGTATTTCTTCCTACTTTGTCACCATTCTCTCTGTATTTTTCTCCAGGTCAGCCTTACATTTGAGGAAAAGTCACTAATCAAATGTTAAGACCCTTTTGCAAATCTCTCATTCATCATCAGGTGTCAAGTGTTTGATTCATCTTGCAATACATGTAACATACTGTCTAATACATTTATTGGTATAAATGGTATAGTGTATTTAATTAACTGTGTGTACCTTTATGGTTTGTCTGTTGTGTTTCATGATGATTTGCTATAAGCTTGGAATGCATTGCTGTGCTAACTATAGAACTGAGTGCTATTGTAACAAATCTTTTTTTTTTCTCCAGTCATCCATCAGTACATGAATACTATGACCCAAATGACTACATGGGAGGAATCCATCAAGAAATGGACCGAGATGAGTTAGAATTGGAGGTACTTAATGTTTAGTAACCAGTTCATTTACTGAAAGCCTAACATGTGGATGTCCTGGTCTTTATATCCTGTATAAAGTGAAAAGACCATTTCAAAGCAGTTATTTTTAATAACATTGCATCTTGGTTACTTTGCAGGTTGCAAACCTTACTGATACCTTTAGAAATGTATTTAACAATGTGCCATGGAGTGATGAGCTAGATCTTCATCTAATTAACATAAGTAATGAATTCCTTAGTTCCATCAGGTAAATTCTCTATAACTGTGCTGATTTAGACTTTCTAGAAATCTCAAAGGTTTTTCAGGTTTGCTCAGTGGCAGGACCTATTCCACACAGTCACCGTAAAAAAACGTATGTTTCCCTTAAATGTTCCCCAGCTGAGAAACAGACATTCTCAATCATATTACTTAGAAATATTTTATGTTCACAAGAAAAGATTAGAACAGCTCTGACACTATACGAAGCTATTCCCTCATTTTTCATTACTAAAGTTACATGAGGATACGTACAAAATTATAGGTCAGTCATGAAGATATGCAAGTTCATTTGCCTGCCATGTCTTTAACATTCACTTGTGGTTTTCATATTTGCATGTCCCGTCAGAAGATTTTTTTCAGTTTTCTCATTCTTAGTTTTTATAACCCGTTCCCAGCCACTCACTATGGACTGTAGGCCCTACTTCTGCATCTGGCCCACTGAAATGCTTTTCATAATTTATAATAAATAGCAGCAAAGTACCTCAGTACTTCTAAATACTTTCAGTGATATTTGATCTAGAAAATATGTTCCTGATTAACAGTAAGTGACTAGATGACTCCTAGCTTGCTTGCACATCTGATTTCTTAGATCTCCGTCCTGCTAAGAAAGCTGTCAGAGCATGTGATGGCAATCTATCTATAGTCCTGTTTAAATCAGTGACAGATTTATCAACAGCTTCAACAGGAGTAAAGTTCAGTCATTCTATGAGCATGAAGTTGTTCCCCTCTATAAAAGTGTTTGCAGAATCAAGGCCTCAATCCCCATAAAAAGTTTGCAAGCTGTCTTCAAATTTTGCAGATCTGGTAGTAATTCATCTCTGTATACAAACCCAAGTAGAAGTCAAGATAAAATCAGAGCATCAGCAAAACAAACCCTGTTTTGCAGACTTCAAGGCCTTTCTTTTAAAGAAATGCCTTTTTTTTTCTTAAGTAAAAAGGAACACAAATCCAGTGTTAAGGGAAAACATAGAACAAATTAGTATTTTCTGCTAGTGTCTTTTCAAAATCTATCTTTTAGGAAATCTAACATTGTAGATAAATCATATTGCTTCCATTAGAAGGTCAGCCAGTTGAGCTGAAAACAGTTTAAACACGTGCACTTCAGTAGCCAGACATTAATATGGCTTAAACCACAACATTAATAATTTTGACATTGATATAGTACTTGATGGTGAAAGGTGATCAGCTCAGTAGCACAGGGGGATGAACGTTAGAAAAGTCTCTGTAGCCTAATAGCATTTCTTAAAAACCACTAAAGATTCCTGTTCAAATTGTAGTGACTGTGATCAATGGTAAGGTCAGAGTGCTAACAGGGACTCAACTGGCTAGTTGCTTTTTTGTTTGCCGTTTGATAGATACGTTTTAAAGGACCACAAAGGCACTGTTTCATTGACTGCAGCAAGAATGCCTAAAGTAAGAAAGCCATCAAGTCAGCCCTATGGGTTTCTGTGCCCATAAAACGTGCTTTGAATTTAAATCAGCAGCTTCTCATTCAAACTTTTATGGTCTACAACTGAGTGGTTAGTGATTTGTACCAAGTAAACAAAACACAAAACAGTGAAATACTGAGTTCACAACAAGCTTCTAATGTAAATAACTCTCAGGAAGGAATTTATGCTGGCAGTATTGCCAAGACACCAAAATTGTGTTCTCAGTTCTCTCTCTCAATATGTATCTAAAAATTGAGGATTTGGAGGTAATTGCCATATATTTCCTACTATTAAAATAAGCAAATATTATTTCCTTTCTCTTTAAGTTTACATGCCACCAGGAAAGGAGGACTAAATCTTGAATTCTATTCTATTTCTGGATTCTATTGCAAATTAAAGTACATTCATTTTTCACGGAGGCGCATCCAGAAGTCACTTTGGGTTCATAAAGGAAGAATAATGCCACTGCAGGCTTCCCCAGTAGCATTAATATGTTTATTCAAACAACCGTGCAGCCTATGTGAGGGCTTTCTCAGTGAGCTAATTTTCTCAGATTACAAAGGAGAACATTCTAAATCTAAAAGAATTGTGTGTTCTCTCACATTTGACTTTGTCCTTTACCCCCTCCTATATCCAACTCTGTGTTCTTTCTGAGCAGAGAACTGAGCTCATCAGAGCTGACAGCACAGCTTGGAGATGAAAGGCAACGTGAAACATTTGCTAGCATCTAGAAAATCTCCTTTCTCATGTTCTCACTCCATCTTGAACATACATGAACTCTTCATTTAAAAAGCTGAAGTTGCTTTTTTAGATGGCTCTTTGCCACTGACTTCATGCCTATTCCAAACAGCTGTGACCACTCTCCCCCTACTGCAGTCACAGCCCTGGTGCCAGGAGGACAGAAATGTGCTCTCACACCTTAGCAGTGGCTGTGAGAGTACTTACTGCACAAACTTTGGACAATACTTTCTGAATGTTTGCACTATTTTCTTTTTTTATCCATTACTGCCCACTCCTTCCAATTTTCTACTGTTCACTTTTGTCTTGTTAGAGAAAGGACTTGGATTTTTATAAATACACGAGCATGCCATAATTTTAAATCACCAGTACAATAATCCAATAATCTGTTGCATATGAAGGCTCTCTTGAGTTTACAGAGGTTAATTTACTATTACTACTTACTCCTAATCTATTATTATGAGCAGTTACGGGTATAATGTCATAGTTCACATCTATTTCCTCCTGCCTTCTCCAAATGCCTTGGGGATTTAAGCAGCAAGCACTTTGAGCCCTCCTTGGCCCTGCATTTCACATGGAGCCAGTAACCTTTCAAAGAAATTTCCTGTGCAAGCTTGTTTTTCTCAAACATCTCTCAAAATCTCACTTTAACCTGGCATAAAGAAGCAAAAGATTGAAAGAATTTGTGTAAAACTTACATCATATGTGAGATTTTCACAATTATCATTTTAACACATCCCTTGATACTGACACATTTTGTCCCTACCAGCATAGTCTGCTAACTAATTTGTGCAGATCTAGACCAGGTGCTGGGACATTTCAGTGTCCCCCTTCCTCGTTGTAGGTGGCTGATACATTTCCATACAGCGTTCATTACAACAGCATCTGAGCCCTGGCTGAGCACTAAATATTCTTTCATCTCCTGCCTGTGCAGCATGCCTGCGCAAACTGAATGAGCAGGTGCCTGGCAGGGCTTTGGAAGCAGGCCAGGCACTGCTGTGCATGCAGTGGCTGCTTCTGCAGCAGGAGCACACAGCACGGCAGGCTCACACACTTGGGCCCTTGGGCTGTCCAGCAGGGCAGCGCAGCAGAGAGAGGAGTAAGACACGGCAAGTCCAGTGTCATTGTCCGGACTTACACCTTCAAAGTTCTTTAGGTCCACATTAATTCCTAGACCTTAATTAATTCCTAGTACAATTACACAAGCTACTACAATATCTGTACTTGCAGGTGCCAAGTTTCTGTTCTGTTTTTCCTTTTCATGTATCTGTACATTATACAGATTCCACCCCGGACAAGGGAAATAACCTTTGCTTGGAAGATGCTGGAGTTGATTCTTCAACTCCAACTGGTATTGCTTGCTTTCATCTCTCAAAAATTTCAAACCTTTATGATTATATTAAAACTTTAATGATGCAAAGACCCATAGACAGCAGCT
>JAOWBP010004220.1:15847804-15879860 GCA_028571105.1 Tragopan temminckii | reverse complement strand
CTTTCATCTCTCAAAAATTTCAAACCTTTATGATTATATTAAAACTTTAATGATGCAAAGACCCATAGACAGCAGCTGTTCCTACCACTAAGTACACAAAATTCTCTTATTTGGGTAGCATCAAACCAAGTTATTCCATTCCTGCCAAGGACTAGAGGGATTGTACCCAAGGGTAAGAATGTCAACAAATTACTCATGAAAATTCAGGTTCTAAACACCTGCTCTAAGAGTACTGTTTGCTTTAGCTTTTGGGTGCATTATTTGTGAGCTTGTTTTTAAAGCATACATGTCTGTTCTCTTTTTAAAATATATACTATTTAACATACTAGATCATTTATTACCTTCCAGTGTATTAAAGATGTCAGAGAAAGTTTACTTTAAATATAGACTCTTACTTATTTTTTAATTATCACAGTACTCTCTATACTTGTGTACTGTTGGAAAAACACCTATTGTTATTAAAACATGCTGAAGGGAAGAAGGAAGGACAAAGCTACTACCTTGCTGCCTGCACTCCAAGAAGTGCTGGCAAGTGTTCATGCTTACATAGGATCTGTTTCAAATATGACCAAAACTGCCATATATATATAATATATATATAGATTTTTTTTAAAACACAGTACATACGCTTTCAGTACCAGCATAACAAACAGCAGTGAGCTATAGCACTAATTTCTCACTGTTATTTCATTTGCAAACAAGTAAACTCTATGAAAACTTCCCTCAAAACATGAAGTCTTTTTGCTAAAGCAGGCAGGAAATATGCCTGAATTATGTCCAATTCAACACATTCTCACCTCATCTCTAGATCACAGCCTGATTGCATCCAGAATAAGTGAGTTAGCTGCAGTGGTACTTTCAAGGATTAATCACATCAGCGAAGACTAGAATCAATCAAATCTGCTTTGTCTCACTTCTACTGAAAAATTTTTACCTCCTCTCTAGAAATCCCCCAAAGCTTTAGAAATCTTAAATAAGAAAGCAAACAAACAACAACAACAAAAAACTATTAAAGCATTGTGTTCATCCGGTGTGTAACAAAACAGAGTGAAAAAGAGAAAAAGAGCAGCAGTTCACCATGGATACTATTGATTGAAACCATTTAAATACCATCTGAAATGTCACTGACATTTACAGCAATGCTTCTTGAAAAAAAAGAAATTACACATGTTGACAAGTAAATAACATGAGATTGCTGATCTTGGCAGCTGTCATCTTGACATGCCAATAAATTATTCATATCAGCTTGTTTTATTATCTTGCCCTTACAAATGGCACAGCGCAGGTCAAAACAGAAGAGACGCTCAGAAATAATGAATCCTGTTAGCAGGACTTTTCACAGGAACACAAGGTCCAAGCTGGATGCATCCCTTGGCAGGGACAGCCCTCAGCTCACACAGGGGCTGTTCGCCCTTCTTAGCACAGGTCCCTTTGCCCTGTCTGCCTGGCCCCGCTCCATCCCTACACTGCAGTGGGGCTGAAGCCCCGTAGCCAGGGTTAAGCTGCAGAGAAGCAAGGCCCTTTTCAAAGTCTTGCTCTCCACAGAGAGTAGAATTAAAAAAACACAACTTGTTACTCCTTCTCTAGCTAGTGCAAACCAGCCTTCCTCCCTGTGGAAGAGACGATGCAGCAGTCACAATAAGATGGCTAAGTGTGTTAGGCTCCCTAGGATCCTTGGGTTCTTGGGACGTCCTTCAGAAGGGAGGAGAACAAAGATGTTTGCACAGACTACACAGCAGCCAGGAGCATCCCACAGCTTGGTGAACATCTTGCAACACTTTTATACAAACCAGGAGCAAACATAGGAGAAAACAACCCAGATGAAGTCCTTGTGGCAAAAAGTCCTGGGGAAAACCATGTATTTTTAAGATGGCTTAAATGTCTCCAAGATCCACATGGCCACCGCAGAGCCCTGGAATGGTAAAACCACAACCTACTCACATGACACCTTTGCAAGATATTGAAGCACTTAGTATATTTCTCTTACCAGTACCAAATGCTTTGATAACCATATATTGATCTTCAAACTTGTTACATCATTTCATAAAAATTATAGAAGTTAAGGTAATAGAATATTACCTTTTTTCTCTGAAGAGACAGAAGAAAATCCCTGCTTATAAGAAAATATGTAGATCAGTTGTGGCGAATATTGAAATCATACTTCATAAGCATTTTAGTATTTGAAGTCTTACTTCTACATGAAATATAGGTAATTTTTTATCTCTAAGATCAATAAAAGGTCTATTTTCAAAATGACAGTGTATTGATTGAAGGGCCAGAAATGCCTGAAGTATTGATTGTATGCATATAATCACGTTTTGCTCAGTAAGTTAAGCTAGCCTACACAGTAAAATGAGAAGAGATCCACTATATCACTTAAGCAAAATATTTTCATTGTATTTGAAAAATAGCTTCCATCAATCACAAATATCTCACTGTCTTTTTTTTCTTTCTTTTTTTTTTTTTAACCTCAGGAAGTAGATTTGCACAGAGCGAACAGCCAGGACAAGCTTGGTCTTACAGTGTGTTACAGAACGGATGATGAGGATGACATTGGTATTTATGTGAGCGAGGTACGATTGGGCTGATTCCCCTAAGATAAAACTTGTCTTTTAAATTGCAGTGCTAGACATTTAAGACAACTCCTTGCTTCTATTTGTACCATGTTCAAACAACAGCTAGAAAGTAATAATTGGAAGAAATCTAATTATTTTTCCTTTTCTTCAAACTGAGTGAAATCCTGTTCCATTGAAGTCCAACTCCTACTGACTTCAGTGAGAAATCTTTAGAAATACAGCAGAAAAAAACCAAACACACAGCCTTCAGAAGGCTCTTTATTCACTTGGAAAGCAATGTTAAATTGACAGTTTCTCCAGGATTGAACATTATTAACTACCCCAGAACAAATGCTTGCCTTTGTTATTTGTATGCATGTTCCTTGTTCTGAAGTCTAGAGAAGAGAGCTGTGATGTTACCCTATTTCAGTCTGTACAAACACCCAATGTGTGTTGTACTTGAGACTTACACTCATTAAAAATACCTGAGTTTTCACCTGTAGAAACATTTCACGTTAAACATTGCTTCTTTTCCATTGCATCACAGAAATACATGGATTTTGCAATGTCTGATTATCTCTTATAATTTATAAGACCTCTTTTTGTGTGGCTAACAGCTTGTGTTGTATTGACATTTAGTGTTCATTTTTCCCTAACATATTCTCAACATTCAATTTCAGATGACGTTTTCAGAGGATTTGTTATACATTCTGTCTTTCATTTTTGTTCTCAATTATTCCAGAAATAGTATAAACGAAGAAAAAGAAATCTGCATGTTTATTTGCAAAGATTTGCGGCTCATTTGTCTCTCTTTGCTTCCTTTCATAAAATAAGTAGCATTTTGTAGAATTTTTTTATCACACAGATCAATTTCAAACTTCACAACAGCAGTTTGGTGACAAAAAATCAACTAAATCTAAACTGTTCCTTTAGAATGCATCACTTAGGTTATAATCCTTCCGGCTCTCTAGGCAAAATCTTTAGGTTCTAATTAGAGTACTGTGCTGTAAAGCAAAACATTAAATTACAAGGTAACTAAATATCATGCAAACATGGTAAACCTACAGTCCCTGAAGACATGTCTCAGGAAGTAGTGTTTTGGTTTTGACTTTGGCATATTAACCTGCATTTCATTTCGTCTTCCATAAGCAAGGAAAAGTCCTGTAATCACTAACAAGATGTAACAACTATGTAGCAGCAATGACAGGCACAGTGGCTTACCACATCAGTCATATTACTAATGCTGGGGTTACACTGGGAAGTAAGAGGCTGAGGCCTAAAATCTCCAAAATGCTTACAGTTCTCTTATCTTGTAGATCGATCCCAACAGTATTGCTGCAAAAGATGGTCGACTCCGAGAAGGGGATCGCATTATTCAAGTATGTGTGTAAACGGTTGAAAGCCTGGTAACACACCATAGAGATTTTGATGGAAGTGGTCTATCTCCTACACGGATACTAAAACATGTAGACATCCACATCCCATGTAGTCTTTGGGGATGGTGTTCATAGCTTCACCTGTCCCATATGAGGACGTTCCTTTCCACCCACATGAGCTGACTGCTCCCTGTCTAGTTTCTGTTTTCATAACAAGCTCTGTGCATCACCTGCACAGCTTTGGAACAGCTTCATGCATCCATTGCCTGATAATTTCCTAAACAACATGGCTGTTGATTCAAGCTCTCTGGCTTGTACTGCCCTGGGATGTATCCAGCCATGCAACCTTCTAGAGTTGGCCATGGCAGCATTTAAATATCCGTGTGAAAGGATGTCATTCTGTTGCTCTTTCCTTTAAAGATCAATGGCATAGAGGTACAGAACCGAGAAGAAGCTGTAGCACTTCTCACCAGTGAAGAGAGCAAGAATATCTCCTTACTTGTTGCAAGACCAGAAATTCAGGTACTATAGTAATAAATAAATAAAGTCTTAATTAAAAGACTTGCTGTTTTGTAGAAAGTATTTACCATTGAATAATTTTAATTGAAATAAATCTACCAAATCTATCTAAAACCGTATTAAATTGTTTGACTGGACATACATGTGGTATAAAATAATACAATACAGTAGTCATTATAGATATGCATTATATTACTGTTCAATGTATAAGAATTTTAGTGATTTATGTGTGCTGTAGTGTATGTTACAACTATCAGTGCAAGATATTTTGGATGATTTCAAGCTGTGGCTTTGAAGACCATACTGAATTCTAAATCCTACAGCTATTGATAAATCATTCATTAAAACATCTATTATTTATCCCTTTATAATACCATCTCTTAACGTAGTTAAATACTGTCAGGAAGCATCCTCAGCTTAATAAAAGGTTGTACCAGGTCCCTTCATGGAGTGGGGATTAGCACAACAAAGATGCTGAACAAACAGCACTGTTGTTTGATCTGTCTCTTGTTCCATGTGCTGGGAAAGCAACCCTTGCCAATGCACCCAGAAACACGGGGTCATGCTCATGACTATCTTGTTAGCCTACATGTTTCTGAGCTCTCTCCCTTGGGGCTGACAGGTTGGGAGTAAAAAGACTCACATATCCAATGCAAGCATTTTTGCTCCTGGCCCTTCATGCTGCCTCACAAGTGGTGTATTTAAGCCTTGCACCCTGGAGTATTTTATACATCCTAATCAAATAACATGCAAACCAGAACAGCTCTGATGCTAAGAAGCATTTCCATGGACGAAAAGACTGTATTGGTTTCATGGAAAGGCCTGTTGACGTTAAAGCCATGCTGCTGAAATTTGAGGTGGGGGAAGGTAGAAGAGTCAGTGCCCACACTCAGTAGATGTGTGCATCCTCACAGGACACAGCAGCACTGTCACAGGGAGGAATCTCTTAAAATCTCCCAATCACCTTCCACAAAGAAGGAACCTAATTTACAAATATTCGTTCTTTTGACAACATTTGGTTTGGTTTTTTTTCCCTTCTTTCTCACATAGCTGGATGAAGGATGGATGGATGATGACAGAAATGATTTTCTGGATGACTTGCACATGGACATGTTAGAGGAGCAGCACCACCAGGCAATGCAATTTACTGCCAGCATGCTTCAGCAGGTACTGCTGTTCTGTTGTGCAGTGGTGTCAAAGCTTCACACTGCACTCAATATTCCGATATTGAGCTTGACTGAATATGTTTAGTGTCTCGAGTGACATTCAAAGCAAAAAGACTTACTGCAAAATCAAGATATTATATGTCTATCCACAAACAACTTCTTGGGGACTAAATTATTTTTAAATGTTACCTTTTTCATTTTTTCCATTATGACAACATGATCTTCTCAGAAATGCACCATTCTGGCTGTGATCAGTGACAAAAGTAGAAGCTAAGTATAGTATAAGTAAAGGAGGCAGAGAGCTACTGCTCTCTGTATAAAATACCCTATTTGACATACACACATATATCAAAAACTGCCTGTCTCCCAGAGCCATAAAATACAAATGGGGAACTGAGGCAAATGACTGAACTGAGGTCTGTATATTTGACAATAAAAGGCAAAGAAAATGTTTCTGCATAGCAAATTTATGCAGAGAGACAGATTTGGAGTTGGATTCCCTGTTATCCTGCCACAATCAATGTAATCATACAAGTTCATGAATAGTTTCTCATTTTTTATCTGAAGTTTTTTAAAACTCTACATCCGTTATGGGAGCCACATTTTTGGAAGAGCAATATTCTCATTTTGGCACCACAGTAGAACTGGATAGTTTTGTGCAGCTAAACGCCAGAAGAAACGTGTTGAAATTTTGCATTCCAGTGTTGTTCCTATCTAACTGAAATCAGACCAAGTTCTTCTGAAAAGGTCATCCAAATCAAGGTGTGTTTTCAGTCGCCATTTCCATGCTTTCTTTCCATACAAGTAAAAATCAAAATGCACCAAGTGTAACAGGTAGCAGTTAAGAAAACTATTACATAATAGACACCCTGAGGTATTTTGTCCTTGCAATAATTTCTCTTTGTCTTTTGATTTTTACTGTTAGAAGAAGCACGAGGAAGATGGTGGTACCACCGACACAGCCACTATTTTATCTAACCAGCATGAGAAGGACAGTGGCGTAGGGCGCACAGATGACAGCACTCGGAATGATGAGAGCTCTGAGCAAGAAAACAATGCGGATGATCACACCACTTCCTCTAACACTTTAGGGAGCCAGAAGAAGCTGACATACAGTCACGACACCCTTGGAAGTGGCGACATGCAGTTCAGCAACGAGTCGTTTATCTCAGCCGACTGCACAGATGTCGACTTCCTTGGCATCCCTGTAGATGAATGTGAGCGATTCCGGGAACTGCTGGAACTCAAATGCCAGGTGAAGTCTGCCAACCCTTACAGCCTGTATTACCATACCAGCACTCTGGATATGAGCAAAAGTGACCAAGAAAGTGTTGACAAAGAGCTGGAGATGCTGAATGAGGAGCTGCGCAATATTGAGCTAGAGTGCCTGAACATTGTGAGAGCTCATAAAATGCAGCAGCTGAAGGATCAGTACCGGGAGCCCTGGATGCTGCATAACAGTGGGTTCCGCAACTACAACACAAGCATCGATGTTCGCAGGCATGAGCTCTCAGACATTACAGAGCTCCCGGAGAAGTCTGACAAGGATAGCTCGAGTGCATACAACACGGGTGAAAGCTGCCGAAGCACTCCGCTCACACTCGAGATTTCTCCTGACAATTCCTTGCGCAGAACTGCAGAAGGCATCAACTGTCAAGGTAATGAGGGAGCAGTGGCATATAATGTCTCCCAAAAGAATTTATTTGCTGGCTCAGAAAGTCATGAATCCAGCACTGGTAAATGCCATTCAACTGCAAAAGATCCTGATGCCAGCAAACAGATGGAATGCAAGGAGAGAAAAGCCAGTGATGGAAGCAAAAGCCCTACTCATGGTCAAAAACCTTCTGGCTCCTATGTCTCCCCATACCACCACTCTCCATATAAGCATGCTCATATTCCTGCTCATGCACAGCACTATCAGAGCTACATGCAGCTGATCCAACAGAAATCAGCAGTGGAATATGCACAGAGCCAAATGAGTCTGGTGAGTATGTGCAAAGACTTCAGCGCAAGCCAGAGTGAGCCGAGGATGGAGTGGAAGGTGAAGGTCCGAAGCGATGGAACCCGCTACATCACCAAGAGACCAGTCAGGGACAGGTTGCTGAGAGAACGAGCCATAAAGATTAAGGAAGAGCGCAGTGGGATGACTACTGATGATGATGCCATAAGTGAAATGAAGATGGGCCGCTACTGGAGTAAGGAAGAGCGGAAGCAGCATTTAGTGAAAGCAAAGGAGCAGAGGAGGAGACGTGAGTTTATGATGCAGAGCAGGCTGGATTGTTTAAAGGAACAGCAAGGTGCAGAAGAAAAGAAAGAGATGAATATCATTGAACTGAGCCACAAAAAAATGATGAAGAAAAGAAATAAAAAAATATTTGACAACTGGATGACAATCCAGGAACTGCTTACCCATGGAACAAAGTCACCAGACGGAACACGAGTGTACAATTCCTTCCTGTCAGTGACTACTGTATAATCATCATTGCTAAATTATGTACATAAAACGCTACCATTGGGGTAGAAATCAATGCCTCGTTCAATGTGGCAAGATTTTTGTATATAAGATACAGTCATCGAGTTTATAGTTCAAATACTGAACTCTACGACTGTGGGTGCCAGAATCTCCATTATAAAGTGGAGAGAAAGTTTGCCCACTCCAGCTCCTCCAGAGGCAATATTAGCAGTGCTTTTTGGGATACTGATTGTACTTTTTTACTTGTTACCTTTTACATAAAGTGTTTAAATATCAAAAATGTAGTAACCATACTTACACAGGTAATTTGCTTAACCTATATTCATATAAAAAGGTACCCATGCTCTTCTTTGTCTAAAAAGATGCAAAACCCCACAAGAGCGACTGCACATAGGTATTTTTTGTGAAATCATATTTTCTGATACTATTCTGCTGTTGGTCACTTCTACACTGAGTGCTGTTTATCTATATTTAGCTCAAGGTTTAAACTCAGAATTATTGAATTTCTAATAGAGCCATTCTCTTGTAATATTTAACATTTATCAAACAGCAGTTTTTATAGTTACCATCAACACTTACTTAAACATTTTTCTTTCTAAGGTTTCTAAAGAAAGTATATAGGTTTCATCTGAAAAGCCTGAAGCAAAGAAGTATACTGCAGCTTTAAAGATTTTAAAGCATGTTTGCAAACATTGCAACCTCTTGAAAAAAATGTGCATGTACAGCTGATTTGTTTATATAAGACAGTTTGTGGAATTTGAAAAGCCCATGGTAGTTACCGTTTGCTTTATAGATTTGAACGTATTGAATTATAAAAGCTGTTTCATTAAATCATCACTAGCTGCAAATGTTAACAAGTAAAATGAAGTAAAATAAATTATTGTTTTATATTTCAAATGATTTAAAAATTTTTTTGACTTCTTTACGGTTGCGGCATGCTGAGCGTTCTTCCCTAGAGCGTAGCTCCCATGTCTGGGCTGCCTGACACAAGCTTAACAGGAAGGACTGGATCCTGACCTGGTGGGGATTCAGCACTGAGGTTTTCTTAAGGGGGAGGGAAGAGGCAAGAGAGAAGTAGCAGGAATATGAAGAGTAAAATCATACAGTGCAGATGTTCTCCTCACAAGGCATTTAGGATGACCTGTAAGCATGAAAAAAATAGGACTTCCACTCTTCTGTTTTGTTTCATGGTATCTTAATGGTATATGAAACTGACCTACAAACTTCAGCAAGGGTTTGCATTAAAAGCAGACAAATTTATAAATTAAAAGAGATGGAGAAAAGGACAAAAAGTGAATTTCAAAGAGATGTTTCACTCTTTTTCTTGTTTTCTGTTTCTAAATAAGAATTCAGATACAAACTTGATTTTTTTTTTCTGGATAAATAGCAAACTAGACTCATTATTAGTAGCTCCTAGATTCTTCACCCTCTCTCCCTTTTCGCTTTCTTCCACTAAAAAGTTCTCCCCCAAACTCTTAATCAATTTCTGTTCTGAACTCTTCCACTGTAACTATTCAGAGCCAAAATTATAACCTGAATGATAATAGGCAAATGTTGGAAAGAAAAAGATTAACAGCTTCTCAGCACCCGCTTTGTCTGCTATCAAGAAGCAAACAACAGATTTGGGGCTTTTTTCCCCATTCCTTTTGTGGGTTAGCATAGAATTGGCATTGACTATATGCCTACCATATTCCACGCTAAGCTATTTTAAATACTAGAAAATACATCTTAAGCTAATGTAAATTGTCACTGCCCCTTGAGATCCAGCACTGTCAATAATCCTCTGTAAATATATCTTGAAATGATACTTTCCTTCGGGATGAAGTACTGCTGCTGCTGTAGCCTATGGAAGATTTTTCTATTGACTTTGTTAGAGCCAGGATTTCACTTGACTTACTAAAAGCTGGTTGCTGTCACAGGTGGCACAGTAGGAAAAACATAATTGTGAGTTTCACAACACACTCATATATGATCCTTGCTGTCTCTGTCTCACATCCTCTTCACTCTGATTTTGTGTTCAGTTCATCCTAATTGCATGTGAGAGTGCCGTAGCAGAATAAAGTTCAGATATTCAGATGGACAGGCAGAGCTATAATTATTGTGGAATCACAGTCCTTAAAATCAGGCATGGAAAAGCACTTAAGCTGTCTTTATTCTACTTGTAAGTTCTAGAGTAGAATTTGAAACACTCTAATGAGGTAAAATTATCATCAAATTGCGATGGCTTCTTTGGAAAAAATAGGTAACAGTTCCTTTCAGCGCCAGTTATATGAATGCTGAGCATATATGCATGTATGTAACAGCAGAAACATATTTGAGAATTCAAATGTGATGTGTAGAAATTATACCAGAGCAACAACAGCATAAAATTTGCATTCTTTAGGATGCTGAAATAAAGTTATTGGCCAAGAATTACTCAGATACCTTTGAGATTTTCCTCACTAACCATTTGTCATTTTGGTCACTTAAAAATCAACTGCCTGCTTTAGCATTACAACATATTAACTAACAGAGGTTCACAGAATCTGACAGTTATCCTGAATATCTGGGCAGAAGTTAAGCAAACTGCAGGTTTAGCTTTTCCTTGCTCCATGGGCTACCTTGGCACACTTCCTTTTTTCAGTGCCTTACCAAAGTACTTAATATGGTACAAGAAAGGGAGGCTTCAGTTCTTTTTATTGCTTTCAAGGAAATGCTCGAAATTATCAAAATATTAGTGCAAGCCTGACCTTATTACAGCAAAAAGAATCATACTAGGAAGTCGTTGATGTCTAAACGGAATTATTTCAAATGGTTTTTCTAAAAAAAAATTGTAGTACATTATTGGAGTGTTTAAAAGATAACAATAGAAATTGCTGATGCTGTCACAGACCTGACAACTCTGTCCTCACTCCATGCTAACAAATACCAGCAAACCAGAGATCTGAATATAGGTTGGCCTGATTCTTCACAATAAAAATAGGCTCTGTGTCAAACTCAGGTCAGTTTCCCTAAATTGCAGAATGCTCTCAGACGTAAGATCTATAAAAATGTAAAATACTTATTTGCAAATAGGTTTAAAATCAGCATGGAATCAACCAGTTTAGATGTGCACTGAAATGGGAAAGCCCTGAACCAAACCTAACAGCGTTTTTTTGTAAATTAAGAGAATTTGCACATTAGGGATGGCAAATAAAATGAGGTAAGACTACATATTGCCTAGGGACTACTGGTTGGAGAACTAATTAGGATTATAAACAGAAAGTATGTAAATTAACCAAATATAATTATCTACTAGTGGCCTTTGGAAATAGGTTACAGGATACTTGTTAACAAAATTGCTCAGATGCCTGGAAGCCTTACAAAGCAAGCCATAAGCAATTTAAGCTCCTATTTTTGTTTTATTTTCAATTATTCTTAAGGCAGTTGTAGTACAAAGGATTTACTGGAACATAAACTAATTAGAGAGAAGTCAAAAATCAAGATAGAAGCTGTCACAGCAGATGCTATACCTCCATGCCAAGGAACAGAGAGATACATTTAATAAAACCAAGAGGCCTCTGGTTTTATCAAAAGTAAATTCGTTACTGAAAGAAAATAGCAAAGATTCTGCTTGGGTTCTCATCCCAATCAAAGCAGCTTCTGTGAGCCTCCAGCTAGAGTTAATCTAGAGGAGTGGCGTCTCTCTTGCCACAGCACAGCTTCTCAGCAGTACAAGTTTTAAATGAAGATGTGATGTTCACTGTTCAAATGCAAACATGCAGAATTAATGCCACTTTTCTCCAAGTGTCTGTCATGACAAAAAGCTATGAGAGATTCAGGGGCTTCTATTGAGAAAGCTGCTTATTTCCCATGCATATCATTGGAGACAGAAGACTGACCACTGCAGACTGATAACACTTGATAGTCAAGACAGTGGTATACATTTTACATAAAAATATGATGAGGGTCACTTATAAAGGTTAGGCAGGCTGACTTCACATTTGAATTTTAATATACAGGCCAAACCCAAAGCTTACTTACGGGATCTGAAAGACTCAAAGCTCACGTGATTTGAAAGACTCCACATAACCTCAGAGGATTAGAAGAGGATCCTGAAGGTAGGACAAGCACTGCTATAAGAAAAGGAGGTTTCTGCCTCCAGCTGGACTGCAGAACACTCAGCATCTGGGTTCTGCCACCAGCCAGGACTGAGGACCAGCACAAGAGGTGCCCCATAAGCATCAAGTTTGATTCAGCTGTCCCCTGAGTAGCACAAGCTTGTACACACACAGAGTTCCAGGCTGCAGGGGAATGGCCCTGTCCTTGTTGGCAGTTAACCAACATAGTTATTCTGAACTGCACTTGTGAAGGATACAAAGAGGAAAGCCATCACAGAATGTTTTTTAGAGGAGATTTAATAAAATCAATCAATAATAAAAACAACCTGGTAATAATGCTTCAGTTAGTGTTTTAATTTAGAGAAATACAATACCAATATTATATCAGTGTAGCTCCACTGAAATCAAAGCCCATGTAAAAACCTGGCCCACTATTCTTACTTTTTCCATGTGTACAAGATCAGAATAATTTTTAGAAGATAACTAAATTTCTCCAATATCTCTCCCAACACCTATATTTACACATGAAAAGCCAAGCTGAAGTAAGCCCAGATAGCCCATACTTACTTCTCCCTGCAGTTGATGTTGGTCATACACTTCTCACATGCTACTTCCATCTCTGCCCTTTCTGGGGAGGTGAGTCAGCTGAGTCAAAAGGAGACCAGAAAGAATAATCACTGCAGATTTTCAGTTGGATTTCAGCGCAGTTAAGATGAGAGTTCACTTACATATACACGTCATTACATACAGAAAGCTCTCACACACAAAAAAGCCAAATTTGGTTCTGCGTGTACATTTTGAATTTGTGTTTAGTTGTTTAGTTCTTAAGGACTAAAAAGGTCCACATGTCATACAATAAGCATATATTTCATGTTAAATTAAAAGTTGCTTTTTTGGAACTAGAAAAATCCTCAAAGGAAGTTTTTTCATTTCCACAGCTTTAAAGATCAAATAGAATCATAGAACAGCTCAAGTTGGAAAAGACCTTAAATATCATCAAGTCCAATATGGCTTGCTCTGAAACCCAGGTAGGAGATTCTGATGTAAAATGCAACCCTAAAGGATGGCACATACCCAGAAACAAAGGTTCAAAATCAAAATGCTGACAAATTCTTATCAGCAGAAGTGCAAAGGGGCATGATAGTTTGGGTGGCTGGGTTGTGGACCGCTCATTTTGGCCAGGAGAGCACTTGGTCTGTCCTTTCAGATAAGTTTGCCAGGGAGGAGCTTTAAAAGTAATTTCTTTGACAATCCATCCTTTTTATGTTAGGCAACTGCAGGACCATGCAACAGGGAGCCCCATTAACTGAGAATAAGAACTTCTCTGTAGAAGTGAACTTTCAGTGACCTTCTCTCAAAGAAAATACTTTATCATATTGGAGTGTGGGCCTCCCAGGTGTCACAGCCAGGCTCACACCGAGTGGATTCCATTGTACCCATTAGGAGAGCTAGCTTTGATTTTCGATAATCCATCCTTCAGCTTAGCTGGTCTTTGTTGGCTTCGAATGCCATAAACAAAGACTCCCCAAAAGGCAAATCCAACGATAATTGTTTAATAAAAGTAAATCAAAAGCCTTCAAATTGAAGGGAGCAAAGTTTTGTCAAATTTCTGTAAGTGTCTAGCATTCACTAGCCATTGGGGCTTGAGTTAGCAGCCAAAATAAAAGTAGTAAGGTCACATCCAAATAATTTGTACAAGAAGCAAGACTCAGTTTGCCATGAACTTCAGCAAGCACAGATGCCAAATGCAGCAAAAGGCAAAGCCAATTTTCCAGAAAAAGCTTCTCTGCTCTAATGCATTTGAAATTTGATTCAAAGGAACTCTACAGGCTTTTCTCTCCACAAATGGAACTCAAGACAGAGGCAAGCACTACATGCTTGTTCGGTAAAAATTCGATCAGCCTTATTCAGTATTTCCATTCCAAAGTCTTCAAAAATTATTTCCAGTAAGGAAAGATTGATTTCTTCTACCACACACCTTTCTCCTGTGCCAGTGTTTATCAATGCAACTGAAAGTTTTGCTTTAGTCTTTCCAGAAATCTTTGTAGGCATCTTTCTATGTCTCAGTATTACAGAACAGTTGATGGAGGAGTGAACCTTTGGAGATCAACTAGTGCAAACCCCCACTCAAACGCATTATTAAGGACTGCTAAACACAACATAAACAAGAAAACAACATGGTACAGAATACAGATTTAAGGCAAAGCCCACAGGCACAATGAAGCAGACACTTAAAAACAATAATTTCAACACGGCACACATTTCACATCCTAGACTTGCAAAAATTTTATTAAGCACCCTAAGTACTAAGAACTCTGGCAGTACCTCAGGTTTTGTGAAAGGCAGTGCGTGACCCACAGGGCGGACAAGGCACAGTCTGTATGAACAGGATCCTTTGGGCCCCAGAGCCGTGGTGGGCAGCACAATGGCCCAGCCCTTCCTCGTATGTGACCGTGAGTACAGCTAGACCATGAGGTTAATGTGGCACCTGCACCTCAACTGTGACACAGCTCTGGAGGTGAGCAGGCATGCGAAGCAGCAATGTAAGGCTCACACTTGACAAGCAAGACCTGGAAAATGCTTTTGTATTTCTTTCCTTTAAATACCCACACTGCAAGCAGAACACAAACCACACACCTAGAGGACAGAGAAGGTTACATTCTTTTAGGCACGCTCACAACAGTATTGTTCATTTGAATTATTCAGGCTAGAGAAAAAGTCACATAATTAAGACAAAGTAATAACTGCTACATAACACATCTGTGCATGTTTGTGAGCCACATATGCCAACTCTTCTCCTTCCTGAGTCCTGGAGCAGTGTCTAAGTCCTTTGCCTAAGCATAAATGGCACCAGTCTCTCCATGGAAGCTCTGCTTCACTTAATGAGAGGAGCAGACCTCGCTGAAGAAAAGTAGCCTCATTCATCAGTATGAATAACTTACACATCAAATGTTCACAGACAAATGAGAAACAAAAACAAAGCTAGAAAACCCTTTCACCATGTCTTACAGTAATGTAGCATCTGTCGTTTTCAAAACTAAGTCAAAATGAATGTGGCAATTTCAGTTGCCTGCATGTGGCTGATGATGAGTGCAGAGAAATATTTCTAAATTAAGTGGATGAACATCCATGTGGCTAAAATAGTACAAATAGGACCAGGCACAGCTGGTACTTTGTCTGCTAACATGGAGATTAGTGCCATCAGCAGGGGCACACAAGTCTAACAGGCAGTAATTCTGCTAAATAACAAGTGCCTGCCAAAGGGCTTGTATATCCCCAGCATAACTTTAAACCTCAATTCATCACCAACATCTGAGACAAGGTTGCCTAAAAACAGGAGTTCAGATTTTTGCCCCCCCCTCCGCCACCCCCCCTACAGGAAGAGGAGATTTACTTCAGACTCAGATTCCCCATTCTGCCCACTCACAAACAGAAGCAATGGACCCCAGCAATAAACCTCTTCATGTTCTCTTTTTTTTTCTTCCATTAAATATTTCACTAGCACTTCAAACTTTCTTAAATCCTCTCTCACTTTTCTGGTTGATCAGTTCTGGTAACAACAATCATTTGTTAAGAACAGTCAGGAATGCGAGTTACCTTTGAATGGTCAGTGACCAGGCATATTATTTATCTGAAAGTAATCAAAGAAAATTTTAAGCTATTTGGGCCAAATTAAGAATCTTCACTCCAACCACACTCACAAATGCAGAGAGTACTTTTGTATGTCAGATAAGTCAATAATGTTTGAAGATCAATACACTAGATAGACCTCGGGTACATGACTGTCTGTGGCAAGCGAAAACTTTCCTGTTCCCAAAGGCGTCCCATCCTCCTCTTCTAAGGGAGTGGAACTGCTCCAAAGCAGTTTATGCCCAGTGGTAGGGTTATATACCATGTTGTAGGGTTAGAAGGAATTAGAAATGAGCACCCGCAGTGTGGGTGCATTGCTTTGTGAGAACATTCAAGCCTATCTCTAGCAGGAGAGCAGTGCTTAAGCAAATGGCATTTACAAAAGGGAGCGACTACAAGACTGTCACAGAGTCTGTATTTCAGCTGGAGATTCTTCCACTTTGCGGGCCGATCTGAAGTTTGCCTACTCACAGGAGTGACATTCCTGTGGGAGGTCTCGCTGCAGAAGGAAAAGTCTCCAGGACTGTCAGCTCGTTGTCAGATGTCAAGAGGAACTCAGCCAAGACAGGAGGTTGCCAGCTAAAAAAACACTGGCACTGAATAAAGCATCTATAGCCATTCCATTCAGCCACTGATTGCAGTGCTGCAGTTGCTTCTCCCTGCACGACCAAACGTCTCCTTCACACACAGGGCTGCAGAAAGTAAGCTTGTTTAAACACTGACACAAAGACCCTTACTTAGAGAGACCACCTGGAAACACTACAGCGAGTTATTCACAAGGCCACAACAGGTTCCACTCTCACTGCATTCTTAGAAAAGAAACAAAGAGAAAAAGAAAGGGAACTGCTGACACAGCAGATCCTCAGGCACATCACCATGCGTGCCAGGACACACAGTGAGGTGTTTCATCTCCCTTCTGAGCCACTTCTAGTTTCTTTCAAAGCAAATGTCCTCTGCGTGGTACTGAAATACAAATTCTGCAGTAACACTGCTGGTGGGAATATGAAAAGAAGGGGATGCCAAAGCACAGTCATATCAAGTCGTAGAGCCAAGGCCTCCAGAGCGGGTGAATCCAAGGAGAGCTCAGCACTATTGCTTCCTCTCTCTGTCCAAACTGCATTTAACTTACAAAAGAAGCCTATCTACACAGGCTGCAGGATTCCCCTGGGATGCCTAATCTGGAACCTGAGTCTGAAATCTCAGCTTTCACAGACTCTTCGTGGGTCTTCCTTACTATCTCTCTGTAGCTAGAAAGTCTTTTCTGAATCTTAAAACGTTTAGAGTAAAGGCTGGGGACAGCTGTGCCTCCCTCGCAAGCATAAGGCTTTAGTTTTGCATTTTATAAAAGGAAAACAATTTGCTGAAAAATGTTGTTCATTCATGCTGCAGATTACAGGTAAATTCACTTTCACAGATTTCAACTGACAGCGTCCTCTCACCCACTGCAGGCACAGGGATCCTAAGAAGATTCAGAGGCTGATTATTAGAAAAGGTGAAGCATTCAGCCTCTACCCTCAAATCCTCTCAATATGTTGGCATCATTTACTACCACACAACACAAGTTGTTTACAGTACATATTTGACTGAAAGTCCCAAGAAAAGCAGCAGCAGAAAAAATCAGTAATGGAATGACAAAACCATTGTAAGGGTGATTTGGCTTTTAAGACAGTCAGATAAAGACTGCCATTTCAAAATCAGAACAGCTTTGATGGGAAAAAATGAATAATACTAAGCAGGTGATGTACCCAGATGACAACCATTATTTAGGAACTACAATGCAAGTTGGAATGAACAGAAGACTAAGAAGATAAGCCGGTCAGCTCAGGAAGTTCCTAAACCATTACTGGATTGAATTTGCATGGGCTAACCCTGGCAACAGCAGTGTTTTGTAGAGATGCTTCGGAAAGGCATCTAAAGCAGCACTATTAAAGAGCAGATTGTGCTATGCATAACATGAATTTGCTCCAATATCACATCACAGTGGCGCAAGCAAATAAGACAAAAAGAACCCCACAGTCAGCGAGTCTTAAGGCAATGCAGCAATTGAGCTGCTAGAAAGAGGGATGAGAAATGCATTCACTTCTGGGTCTCTTCTGAAGCAGATACCACAAACCTCTAGTAGCTTAAAGGAAATAACATCTTACTTTAAATATAAATCAAACCTGTTCTGAAGCTGCTAACTGTGCTACTTCTTCAGAAAGGAATACAATTAGATCTGTATAAAGACTTTTAAAGGATGTTTTATTTTGTTTGATAGCCATATGAAATTTTAGAGGCTAAAACAAATTCTAATAGTCTCTGATGCAGAATTAGGTTATTTAAGGATAAGCCTGGATTATTCACAGAAAGCTGGGAAAACCCCGCAAAAATAAGTCTCTGCCAACATCTGACTGAAAAGTACTGAAGGGGGACAGGTGAAAGAGCACTGATGATATACTTTGTAAACTGACACAGAGTATGAAATAGCTTGGAGTCCTTAATTCAAAACCTAGTAAAGATAGTGCACTTTCGGTCAGGCACACGTAAGTGTGTGTTCCTCCCTGTAAGACAGAAAGATTAGTTCATATCCTTGAGCAGCCCAGCAACAACTCAAGATTCAGCAAAGTTACAATCAAACCAGAATTTGATCTAGAATTTCTTGTTAGTAATTTAAGCCATAGCTGAAGGAAAGTTTGTCTGCCAGAAGGTGAGTGATTTATACCCATTAAGTCACCATCTTCAGATATTTGCTATCCTGACAAGTCTCAACTGAGGCTTTATTTTCACGTTGGCCATCTTTAATTAGTAGGCAAGTTTTATTGCTTCATTGTCTTTCTACCCACTCACTTGTAAACAGGCCAAAGTATTGACAGCACGTAATCCTCCAAACTTAGATAAAAAGTTGTTGGGCAGCGATCCACTGGAGGAATTTCCAAGGCAAAGCTGATCATATAGAGATGGAAAACTTCCCTCTGAAGATTTTCCATTGGAGATTGTCCTCATAAATAAGTGCCCTCGAGGAGCCTTGCTATCACAGCCCAGAATTTGGTGGGCACAATGGCCCACAGTAACAATAGTTTCAAGTCATCTTTTCTTTAAGCCCTAATCAAGCTGCTTCTTTTGTCTGATAGGAACAGAATTGTGTTTGCTTAGCAGTACTTAGCCATAAAGAGTCAAACAGATTCCTGCACCTGCAATGGCAAACATGGCTGTAACTGAAGTTGAAGAGATTTTACAGAGGGACAGAGGTGTGAAGGATAAGGAAGGAAGAAGGTTAAATATACAAGATACTAAGATTAGATTTGCTCTTATGAGAATAGTGAGAGAATGACTAATACTGCCTAATAGTTGTATCTAAATCTGTGCGCTTTTTTTTATACACTTTTATGGCTGTCTGCTTCGTGCCAGCATGAGCTACAAACCATAACTTTAATAGCTTCAACCAAAGAGTTATGATAATATCAGATACTGTGGATGATGAGCAAATAACAGCAAAACTGTAATGAAAAGTATGTATTTATGTCCTTGCTATTAAACCCAAAGCTATAAACATTGACAGCCCTAAGAGTAGCAGTTTCTATTGTCATTGATTAATGTCTTGTTTTGAAGAACAAGGAGAAGGTGAAATGAGAAAGGAATAAAGAGGGCTTTTCTTCTCTAAATCTGAAAAAATTACACTGGCTATTTTAGGTGGAACATGCTTTTCTGGAGCATTTTCATAAAAGGCAAAATGTCTAGCAGTGGAAATAGAGTCAGAGAGAGGCCTTCTAAGGGCATTGAACTACGCCACTGTGCGTGTTAGCACACTAGTTAACCAATGACCATGCTCACTAATGTACATGCTTCACATTTGTTTCTTATATTCTTTCCATTAGCATAACTCTCAGCTGACAGTGCAGCCATATCCATCATGTATTCACTGCAAAGTAGAGTTTCTTTTAACACTTAAGTAACTTTTGCCTCAAAAATCCTGAGGATAGAAAGTAAATCCAATGCCTTCCAAGCAAATCAAGGCCAAAAAAAAAGAAGAAAAAAAAGATCAATTAATGAAATACATCACAATAACTACTGATGCAAAATAATAATAATAAGAAGAAGATGGCAACAGATGTAGGTGACAGCTTAAAACTTAATCAAAGGACATTCTTATGCCTGCCACAACTTGAAAACAATGGCTCAGCACCTGGTTCCATTCGCTGTAATGCTGTTCTCCCTTTCTCCCCAGCTACATGTTCAGAGGATTACATTTTCCAGTACAAGCCCACATCTGCTTCTGAATGGAAAAAAAAAAAGGTCACATACTTTTATTCCCATAATGCTACCACCTTCCTCCAATCTGATACGAGAGAAGATGCACTTCTGCTTTTTCTGCTCTGATGAAATGTTCATACAGCATATGCTGAGAGAGCACAAAAGATTTGTGCAATTCTTCCCTCCAGCACTGCTGCTGAACTTGTCTTTTAACCTTGTCTTTCCCTCTCACCATACAAACATAACACCCAATAACCACCTGGCAAATCCAAAATATATCCTCTTGAGATTTCCAGCACAGAAGAGCCTAAAGGTTCTTTTTTCAATCATCTTAGATTAAAAAAAAAAAAAATGAAATGCAGAAAGAAAGGAAAGGAAGAAAGGAAGAGCTAACTGAATCTGTATTATATGGCAAGTCTGAGACTCACATAAAGAGGTGAGCTTCCTTTTCCTGGAGACAGTCGCCATGCTCTTAAAACACACTACATGGCACTGCCTGAGTTCAACACACAGCGTATTACATTGGCAGTTCATCAATTCTCCTGCCAGCCCACTGACTCTCTCCCATTAAAAAGGCATCAGCTGTTCCCTCTATTGACATTTCCCATTCCTCTTTCTCAAGCCTCAAAGCCCATCAGTTGGGGTTACACATATCCAGACCCACACCATAACTCACTGCAATTTTCCAGGTAGCCATGATGGGTATTAGTCTGACACTGTAATTCCACAGGTTCTCTCAACAATTACTCCAAGAAGCTCAGCAGAGAATTAATTTTGCTACATTAGCAAGGGTAGAGAAGATGACCTTTGTGGTCACAAGCCTAATATTTTTCCTTAACTGAAAAAGCTGAAAGATAACCTATTTCTCCTGAACATCCGAACTCATAATCATGCAAAACTTGTATATTGTTATTTACATGCACTGTTCTTACAGTGAAAGGAAAGATGCTCCATCCTGTGAGCCTTCACTACGGACCTATGGCTTTGTGCTTCTCCTTTAGGGAATCATTGTGTGCTGTTTGCTTTCTTTTTTTTTTTAATAACCCAGATTGTTATTATTATTGCTGCAGTAGTTGCTAAAGAGCTCTAGGGGGAGATGTAGAAATAGTCTATTCCCTTGTGTAATGCCTGAAATCAAACCAGAATACATCCGCCTGACACTACATGCCTGTTATTGCTTTAAAGCTGGTTATTAAAAACAAACAAAAACAATTGCAGTGCCACACCAGATTCCACCTCCTCCAAAATGGAAGGTCAATTTAATCCACTAGTGAAATACACCTATTAGAATCGGGACTTCTTCACTACGTTATGACTCAGGCAAGCCAAGATAACCACATATATTTATATCCTAACTTCTTTGGAATATAAGAAATACAAAGAGTTCTCAGTGCAAGTGAATCCCACTTGCTTACGCAGTTCTGTATCTGTGCTGTTTGCACTGGAGAATGGTGCTTTTTATAGAACATAACAAAGCACAAAGACATCAGTGACACAGGTCAGTAGCCTCACAAAGAAGCAGGTGACTAAGACAGTGACAACCAGTAACTAGCTGAGACATTTGTCTGCAGTTTGGTGCTACACTCCTCTCAGAAGAGCTGGGCAGGTCCAATAATCACCTGGAGGGAAGATTTCTGCTTCCTTTGTGAGCAAATGAGGGCACTTAGCAGAGGGCAGCAGGACAGGCTGCAGGGAGTTCCCTGTCAGGAGCTCCAGGGCTTTGTTGATGATTTTAGAGGAATTGCACAGATGAACCTTGCTGACTACTATTGCACCACGATCCATCTCCTTCTGAAAGGGAAGAGAGCCAGTGAGAACAGGGGAGAAGGTGTGTTCTGAGGAGAACAAGATTTTAAAAGCCAGAAAATAAGCAGTTTTCTTGCTTATAGAAAGAAATCAAGCATGAAGTCAGTTTTAAATACTTTGAATGCACTAGCAACTCCATGAGCATGCGATACAGCTAGGCTGGCAATAAGTGGAGTGAACAAGAAAGAGGATATAAATAAATAACCAAGTGAAGTACTAAGGATAATAGCAAAACTCTACAAACTTTAAAGAGATTGCTTCTCTTGAAGCACACATAAAGCACACAAAGCTAATCAGCCATTTAATGGACATTCCCATAAATTAAAGGACTATGGAAAGCTGGTGTTTGGAGATAAATGGATTTTCTTTCCTTTAACTGTTTGTACATTTAGGAAAGATGCAGCTGGTCTTTGTTTTCTTGAAAATAAATTATTTGGAGACATATTACTCTTCTACCAGCAGTGGAATTTAGAGGAAAACACAAGCAAATAAAGCCTGGTGAATACACAATATGCTAACTGCAGTTTAGGAGGGTTTGATCTAGGGCTGGCCTTTTCAAGCAGTTTCTTTCAGACCAACTTTTCGTAAGTTCTGACTACTAAAACATTTGTCAAAAGGCTCATTGCATCTATGCTATTACATATACTGCAAATCTGTTTTATTTATACTTTGTGTACGTTATAAATCTTACAGACAAACTGTGTGCTTTTACACCATGACTATAGAAATCCTACTCTACACTGCTCTTGACAGCACTCTTACTAACAGCAATACTAATCCCAGTTGTGCCAGCTCTCTAATGTTGCTGTTGTTTTGACAGACACCTTTGATTTGTCTTCTGTTCTTTTGGAGGTCTGATTGCTATTCTTAAAACAGAAAAATATAGCTTGCCACATTCTCTTTTTCTGTAAATTTGTTATTAGAATGCATGGTAAAGAACATTTCACAAATAAAAGTATACTGGTTCCTCTGATGGCAGCTGAAGGACAATCATCCTCCCAAAGAATGCTACTGTTTAAGTGGTAGCTGAAGACTGAAGTGACACAAAACATCTTTAGGAAGTGTGCATACAAATTCTTTGACAAGAATAGTTAAAGAAATGTAATTCCTGAGCTTTGAAGCATGCTTTCAAACCAGTCACAGTAAAAAACTCCTTTAGTATCACATGTTGTATAACATGCTTTAAACATCTGAGAATACACACCTGAAAGCATCTTGCAAAAGTTGAAGTTCAGACCCCAAATCCAGTGTTGCAATTACTTGTACATTGCTTAGAAAATGGCAAGCTCACCTCAGGTTTCCTGTCCTCACTCTCCTCTGCTTTTGGAATAGTCTCAAGCATCTCAGCTAAGAACATGTTCCTAAGAATTATACGAGAATGAACAGCTGCTATGTCCTTACTTCACAACCATCTGTCTTCATGCATTTTTAATGAATCATTTTGGTTATTCATTCACACAAAAGTTGTACTTAATTTGTTACTTGTAGATTACTCCATTATCAGTCAACAAATTCACTGCTGAGAGGATAACCAACATGACAAGATCTTTAATGCAGCATGTATGCTCTATTTCACATGTGAGGACTAATATCAGGACTTTTTGGTGGAAAGGACAAACCTTTCACAACTGCGTTATCTTTCCCAGCAGTTTGATTTCACAGGCCTAAGTAAATCTCTCCAGAGACCATCAAAATAGACTCAAAGATATTTACAACTACATATGAGGAAAGCAGAATTCTAAATCCTTGTTATTTACACACATTTTTACCCCATTAATCATCTCTAGAAGTTCACATACATGCAAATTCAGGACTGGATCAACCCCAACTGAGCAATGCAGGCTGAAAAATGAATTCACCTTGGTGATTCACATCTTAATTACAGAGAGGTTTTTGTGTCACAAATGCTCACTTCACCAAATTTTAAAACTAGTGGGAGCCTTAAGCAGTGGGAGGCATAGGGCAGGTAGAGACTGAAAAAGATAGAGACAGAAAAAGAGGAGACTCAGTTGAGAGCAAAGACTCAAATCATTCATGAAATCAATAGAACCTAGAGGCTAAAGAAGTGGCAGGTCTGTAGGAATCAGCAGGAGAAGTGTGCACGCTTTTTTAATCTCCCAAGGTGCAATGAGGAGTGGAAGTCAAAAAAGGATGGGAACCCCAGTGGAGAGTAGAGGCCAAGAAGAGGACTGAGGCCCATTGGGAAGTGGAGGCAAAAGTTAGAAGGCAAAAAAAAAAGTGGAAGGCTGAGTGGGGCGGGAGGTTCAAAAAGGGTGGGATACCCAGTGGCTGAAACAGTGTGGGCAGTAGCAGAAAGGGTGGGAACCTCTGAGTGAGTGGAAACTAAAAATAGTAGGAGGCCAATAAGAGTGGAGGTTCAAAGAGCAGGAGGACCGGGGAGCAGTAGAGTCTGAAAACAGAGTAATTGTTCTTGGTGTAATCAAGCCAGCTTTTGTGGTCTAGTATTTACAGATTTATAATTCATGAGTTTAAATAATATCAGACAAATTTCCATGTAATATCTTCCCATGACAGAGCGCCCATTTTAATCATGACTTCTAAGATAGGAAAGAGGAAAATGGCAAACACATCAGTGTGATATATCAAAATTTTATCTTTACTAGTGCAATAACAGCCATGGGTTTATGAACCACTGGCTAAAACAAACAACAGAAAAATTAGATCGTTTGGCTGTGGATGCTGGAATGTAATAGATGGCTCCCGAGCTGGGGTAACTGAGCACAGGCTGCAGTGATTAATGCTTGAATGCATTAAAAAGCTTGATGGTGTAAAAACTATTGAACAGAAGAGAGCAATATGGCATACAAACAAAACTAAAACAACCATAAATAACACAGGCACCCTTAAAAAGATTTACAAATATTTATTTCGCATATAAATCTCCTTGCAGTAATATCAGAAAGAGGACTTGAATTTCCTTAGCTTAATCACACAGAACAGAATGGAAATATCACTCCAGAAAGAGGAAAGCATCACTTTTTCCAATCCACACAAGATGTCATATAACAGCAACTTGGCTAAACGTTTCCTGAAAACTTTGAAGAAAAATCAAGTTCATTGGCACTTGTATAGCTTATTTACAGGGTCACAACTAATAAGATAATGGAGGAAGAAAAACATAGAAATGAGTCTCATTCATAGCTCCAGAGGGTACTGTTCTCTGGAGAGTAACAGCATTTAAGGCCATGCCTACATTGCAGGTTAGAAGTTTTTCCATGGAAAATGTTTCATGTGCTGAGCACTAAGCAACATGGGGATTCTTGCAGTCAGAAGAACACAGTTTGACATCTACTCCTAAGAAATGAATATGAGATTTTTGCATTCTGGCAAGTCCAATTTTACCAGCAGTTTTCAGTCAGGCAAGAAATTGTTGCTTCTTTATCGTTCAGCTTCATCCTAGGATAGAACTTGCTGTAGGATGCCTTCCACTAACATGATAATACCTGCTGTTTTCCGTTCCAATCTAGTAGACAAATAGCACAGCTAAATAGGGAAGTACTGGGCCAAATCTTCCTGTCAATGCTCTAGAGATTAAATCAAAGGCTGCGAAAATTTGTCTAGCAGTTAAACACAATTGAATGCATTTTTCCAGCCCTATGTGTCACTGCCAAGCACCATGTATTCCTTAATTTGATTTTAAATTATAAAATCTTTAGAATCTTGACATGAATCAATCCACAAGCTGAAGTACAGAAGGCATATCACAGCTTTCTCTATATGCTTCAAGTTTGCTCTGTGAAAGGCAGGCCAACTTCAAAATGAATCATGAGAAAAGTGAGTGGAACTGAACCTTATGCTACTACATCGCTTGTAACATGGAGAACCTGGGAAAAGCAGAGAATTCAGGATGTGGCACATCACAAAGCAAAGCATAACACTCCCCTAGCTCAAGTTACACACTGAGGGCACATCCTGGGATCTGTGGCCAGTGATGTGGTTTTTGGCTGCTACACATCACAGGGGGCTACAGTTAAAAACCACAAGGCAATATTAAGACCACAGTTGGCTGGTATTATAAGAGCAGCTAGGAAGGTAGAATTTTGTATGAAGACTTTACATGTTTGCCCCATCCATCCACATCGGGCACTCTCTGTAATTTCACCAGTAACAAATAATGCCTTAAGCCCAAGTTCTGTGAAGTCCTAGTGTTTCCATATATTTGTAGAGTTCCCAGCTGTTTCTGAAAGCAAAAGGGACCAAAGTCTCATTTGAAGCCTGAAGGCTTGGCTCATAAACATAAAGCCACATAAGAATAAAGCCTCAGGATTTTTGCTCATTTTATTGCTGCAAATGCTAAGAAAAGTTTAAAATGAATATCAACCAGAGTAAAGTGGGATAAGAAATAAAAGAAACATTTACTGCCTTAGATACAGGTCTATGCCCCTGACATTTCCGTATCAAGGCAGTATTGTCTCTGCTTTAGTAGCAGGCAAGCATAAAACATGCTCTTATTGCAAACACCATGAATTTTTCTGTCCTTTTAAACTTAGCTGTGGAAGGTTGCATAATATAAAAAAGTAGAGAAAGAGAATTGAAGACTTTCATTCTACATAAAGCAATTACCATGGCTGTCAGCAAGAACAAGATTTACTTACATGGAAAGGGTAAAGAGAAAGGAATGTTCCAAGCAGTTCTGAGAGAAGAAAAGACAAGGTTGCAATACTTTCTGAATCCCAAATTTAGTAGAGGCCATAGAGATGTAGGGTAGCCTACATAACTCCAGTTACCTCATAAGTCTCTGTCTGTACAGGCGATCTCATCAAAATTAGGACAGTTACCTGGAGATGTATGACTCTTCAGAAGATGTTGTCTGACAGGAACTGTGTGACCATCAAAACAGATCACTGTGCAATTCTGAAGTTGTCCCAAACAGTCAACTGCAGAACTGGAAGCTATTAGAGAAAGTTTTGCAAAGAGACTTCTCAGAAAATTGTACTAAATCTATACACTCCGGGAGGTGAGCCACAAGTTTCTCCAGTGTTGCTGCCATGCTAGTAAGGTTTACCAGACAGCCCAGGTAAAGCAGATCACAAGCAGTGTGTTCTTATGCAGTGTTATTACCCAAGGAGATCAAAGGGAAACTTACTCTAACTCATTCAAAGCACCTTTGATTCTGGGTGACTGAAAAAAAAAAAAAAAAAAAAAAATCGATTGCTACATCACAGCCTGAAAAGCTTAAAATATCCATGGACCATACTTTGAAGTAACACTATTTACAAGATAAGCTCTTTCTATGGTTTTAATCATGGCACTAATATAGCAAATAAACAGTCTCATTCAAATCTTACTGCACTTGAAATTTAGGTATAACTAATAATATGAAATAAAGGTAATTGCTGGAAAGATTCCTTATGCTTGTAAAACACTCCTGGTTGAAGAAAGTGTCTTCCAGGGTGTTTCGCAGCCTGTTTAAACTGCAGCACCCAAACTGAACAGCTGCTGAGGCTCTAACTGACAAACGCCTATGTAATCACTAGCTTTTCACAATATAAGACTTTTAGTAGTCTCATAGACTTTAATAAGTCTATTTAAGGCCTTAAGATTATCTTCAAATGGCAAGAGAGAGAAAAAAGTACTGAAAAAACACCACAGTTTTTATACGAAAAGACAATCAGCGTTACCAACCTGCAGAAGGCAGAGCAAACAAAACAGTAAGCAAAGAGGCCCTTGATAAACTCCCACAATAGGCAAATGCAACAGAAGTCTCAGCCTAGCAAACTGCTTGCTAAGAGTGAAAAAAAGAACAGTTAGCATGCATGTAGCACGCAAGCTGTAAGAGCCCTTAACTCTGAATTGTTAGTTATTGCAGTGGTTGCTGGTATCCATAATTTCAAATTCTCAGCTAACCCAGACGACAGATCCCTGAAGACAAACTTTAATTCTCATCACAAAACATACCCAGTGCCTGTACACCCAGCATGAAAAGTTAGTTTCTGAAGTAGAAATGCAGGAGTTAAGATAAAACCACTTTTAAATTGCTAAGCTACTGTTACAAAAGATTGCACTTAAATATTAACACCTCTACCGAGCATTTATATTTCATATTCCCGCTTGAAGCAAGCTTTTATTGCTGAGTTGTAATTGCCCGAAATTAGCAACTTTCCCTAAAAATGCTGACAGATCATTCATTGTAGCAGTGCTGCCAGGCACAAAACACAGCTATAACACTAATACCAGTCTGTTTAAACAGGAAATCAAAGGAGAATAGAGCTCTGGATATTAGTATCAGCCAGCAAGCCCTACAGCAGTCTGTCCCCTTTACAGGCCTATGAACCTCACTATGCTGATCGGTTCAACTGCCAAAGGATGCCAATGAGCCCATCAGCTTACACTGCCTGAAAAGTTATCTGCCATGGCTTGCATTGCTACTGTGTGCCTGTTCCTATTTGTAGCACCAGTGTTGCTGCCAGGGGACAGCAGGTCAGCAAAAGGCCAGAATTCAACTGGATGCCACAGATGAATCAAGCATCCTACCAAGAACAATTTCACTGACTGCTTTCATTTTTCAGGAAAGACAATAACATGAAGTGACATGATCATCTTGGCCTACCACCAACAGATTATTTTGTAGGTGTTCATTTCTTTCTCCTTGATTCATTACACAAAAGCAGCCAACGTGAGGCATCTCTTGTCCCAAAATAAGCAGAAGGATGAAGGGAACTAAGAAAAGGAAGGAGATGGCATTGGATGCTAAGCTATTTCAGTCTTCTGTCATGGTTTCAGCTGGGCTAGAGTTAATTTCCTTCATAGAGGCTTGTATGATGTTATGTTTTGGATTTTTGATGAAAATAAGGGTGATAGCACACAGATGTTTTTTTTTTATTGCCAAGTGGTACTTACGCAGAGCCAAGGATTTTTCTACTTCTCATGCTGCCCTGCCAACGAGCAGGTTGGGGGTGCACAAAGAGCTGGGAGGGGACACAGCCAGGACCCAGACTGACTCAAGATGCTGTCCATACCATATGGCATCATGCTTAACAACAAAAGCTGCAGTAAAGGAGGAAGTGAGGAAGATGACATTCAGAGTGATGGCATTTGTCTTCCAAAGAAACCATTACCCACGATGAGCTCCTTTTTCCTAGAAGCAGCTGGACACCTGCCTGCCGATGGAAAGTCCTAGTGAATGAATTGCTAGGTGTGCTTTGCTTGTGCATGCAGCTTTTGCTTCACCAAGTGAACTGTCTCCATCTCACCAACCCATGAGCTCTCACACTTTTGCCTTTCTTATTCTCTCCTCCATACCACCTAAGGAGAGCAAAATGTTGCGTGGTGCTGAGCTGCCTACTGGGTTAAACAGCCTTTACAGTTCTCATCTTTTCTAATTTCAAGTTTTACTTGTATTTCCTTTCTAAAAAAATGACAGCAGAAATATTAAAAAAATGAAGTTACAAATGCACTGATATACATGAAAAAACAATATACTTATGTGCAGAAAAGTCCTTGACTCTGTGATTTACCCCTCAAACCCAAGATATTTCAAGCAGACAATTTTGTAAAGTCAGAGACATAGCATTTATTTCTTCTGCAACATATTGTCCCTAAAGTCCAAACAGGTACACAGGGACCTCCAGCAGGATCCCCTTGCCTCCACTGCCAACCCTTAAATGAGGTCTGGAAAAGTGTGGATGCTGGCTTTACCCCTTCCATCACTCAGATACATTGCATGCACCTGAGCTCCCCTGGGTTGGCCCTGCCTTCCCACCAGGTGCTCCATCACCATTCCAAACCATGACTCAGCATTTCCACTACAGTCTGATATTTACTCCAGTGCTTGGAGAGTCAATTAAAATAATTGCATACATTTCCTTGAGAAGCACCAAAACTAGAATAATTTGTCTGCTCTGATTGCTACTGTGATCAGCAATACTAGCATGCTACTCTGTGGCACACTACCCAAACACAAGTCCCCAAGCAACCCATCTGTTACATAGCACAATGTCTCTTTTTCACAGGTGGACAGAGGCACAAGGAGCTCAGCAGTGAGATTTTCAAAAGGCTCTTAGCATTGACCTAACCCCAGCTTCTTTTGATTTCAAGAGGAGCAGAATTATGTCAGTGCTGAGAGTTACTTTGGAAATCCAGGCCTGAACTAACTCAGTAAGTACTGACAAACTCAGTAGGATCTCGACAACTGTGAATCATTTTTTTTTTTTTTTTTTCAAAAAGTAATAACATGCAGAAGCCCCTTTTTATTCTTAATGGGTCATTCTGCATCATTTTTTTAAAATGCTTGGATTAACGTCCTGATTGGTTCTAATCCAATTGCAGGCCAAAATGCAGCATATAACTCCTGTACACGCAGCACTGTTCTATAAGGAACAGACTTCCTGATCAGTAATCTTAAAGTTCAACATCTGCTTTCAACAGAGCTTTGTGTAAAATATCTGGTGAAAAAAGCCTCTACTTCATCTCATCAATTTGCTCTTCAGCCACACTGAAGTTTAGTATCACGGTTCATCTGATTTTTTAGCTTTCAAAAGAAGGGAGAAAGAGCTTAAAATCTCAGTGAAACACATAATCCATCCTTTGCCTAAACCCTTCAAGTTACAACATGCTCACCACCTGCTTTACTTTTACACAGGCAGCCTGGGCTCAGCAGGGAACAGTCTGTTGTAGAGAGGATTTCAATACAATTGCAAGGAAAAAATGCTACAACTCAATCTAAAGTGGAAAGTGGGAAATATAAACAAGACCTTCTGAGAATCAAGTTTATAGCCTTTATCAACATATTGCATGTACATGCACCTGTGTGCTTGCACACATCAAGTGGTCATGGACTTGCCTTGTGGCACTGGTTGTAACTGAGAGGAATTAGCCTATTAGCATGACTCTTCAACATATTTCTGCAGAGTTGGGAACAAAAACCTATGTATTATATATCATATATAATTACTGTACTATTATAATATTATATATTGTTAAAGGCATGTAACACTGCCTCACTGCCCAGTATTTTGCTAATAACCCAATGAAAAATTGTGTAATCGCAGAGCGACAAAGACCAAACCATGAAGGTCTGAAAAATATTGGCAAATACTGACCTTCCCTCATGTTCCTCCCTAACCAGTGGCAGATAATCCACGCTGTAGTTATTAACAAAGACAGCCTTATGAGCTTGATATGGTCAGATGATTTAGCACCTCCAAGTAAAACCTTTATACTGCATCTGAATTTACTACCCACTAGTGACTCCACTTTTTTTTTATCAGTTGGAAGAGGATAAATTAGATCTTCCATGTAAATTTTATGTTTTGTCACCTAGATTTATGATCTTAGATGCACCTACTGCATTCAATGAGGAAAAGCTGTTTTAAGTGTTGTCTTCTTACAAGGTGTGATGCTGCAGAACATTGCCGTTTGGCAAAGCACCAAGTACTAGAGAACACAAGCAACCAGAGCACAGGCAAGGTTTGTAGAAGTCCAGAAGGCAAGTAAGAGGCACATTACAACAGCAAGATTCAAACAGACCCTACCACAGTCCTGAGAACTGGTCAGAAAATTTCCACCAAAATAGCAACTCATGCCACATTACACAAGCAGAGAGTAAAGGGCCAGCCTGCTTCCAGCAACTTGTAATTTATCTCTGAACGACAGCACAGGTGCAGGTGGGTCTGAGGTAAAGACACTGCCACACAGGACTGCGTGGATCTAAAAGAGAAATTATTTCCTTACCCTAAGACAGTTCCTGTAGGGTAGGTAGGAATGAAGGGGAAGAGGCAGCCGTGTGTTTTGCTTTGTTTGTCTTAAAGACCTTAATACTATCAAAATCTATTACGCATTGTTTGAGGCAAAGACTTGAACCTCTCTCATACATCAGAGGACTACTCTAATCATGAGGCACATCCATATTTATTAATTGCTCTTGCTAATGCTGTGTTTATATATGCAGATGATCAGCTTGGCAACTGTGCAATATTGATGCAGTGAAACTTCTATGTTCCTGTTTGGGTTTCCTTACACAGAGCACTTCAGGCACACTGAGTAGGTCCTGCAGGGACACAGGCAAGACTTAGAAATATCCACAAATCCCAGTGCATGTAAAAATCATGTATCCCAATTCAGGCCAGAGAAAACTTCTGGATGGCTAAATAGAGTGCATCTGAGGAAATCCTGATACACTGCTATAGAAATCAAGTTCATGTGGAATAAATTGCCTTATCACAAATGGTCTTTGTATTTCAGGCTGGCATGAATCAAAACA
>JAOWBP010004220.1:15833778-15847704 GCA_028571105.1 Tragopan temminckii | reverse complement strand
TAGAAATCAAGTTCATGTGGAATAAATTGCCTTATCACAAATGGTCTTTGTATTTCAGGCTGGCATGAATCAAAACAGTTTGACATTAAATATCATTTTTAATAAAACTAATCATATAGTACACAGCCCCTCATCTCAGTTAGGAACAATAGCGCTGAGTCTCATAAGTTTTAGTCTACAAAAGCACTGGAAATAAAATGTTGCAGAAATACAAACTGCAGGATTTGTATATAAAGAACTCTGCTATTAAGAGTGAAAATGACTAGGTTAATACTGTATCTGCCTAAACAGGTACTTAAATATTGAATTTTAAAGAGCCTAATACAGATGCTGATGCATTTGTAAATATGGTGACTATAACAACTTCAACCACCACTAAAGCATGAAACCAAACTTTCATTTCAGAATATTACCTGCATATCTTCCTCCACGGCCCTACGTTTGTGAAGATTCCCAAAGCAGGGTATTTTGATCAGCTGGCTGGCATACCTACTAACGGGTTAATAAAAGGATTAGCACATGGCTTTTTCTTCCCCTTCCATTGCAGTGCCAACATTTTCCATATAAGGAATAAAAATTGGGACAAGTGACAGTTGTAATGGGATGGACAGGTGTCTGATTACAGATGATATTGCCATTGTTTACTAAGCCACATCTGAGCTTCCTACAAATGAGAAGGTAAAAAAAAACAGCTAAGCTGTTTGTAATTTAGAAAGACAGATCTTCGTTAAAAGAACTCTTGCCTCTACATTTAATCAGGATGGATTATGAGCAGTAGGGCAGTTTAGCATGCAATGTGCTATCAATCTTACATCAAATGAGCTCTCAGAACTTTCTACTAAAATCACTATTTATAAATAAGATTTTCAGAAATTGAATAAAGAAAAAATATTGCTTAAAAATGAGTTACATGAAACATGAACTGAAGCATCAACTATTATATATATATACACACACACTTAACATACGAGGGCTAATCTGAACATAATGCCTCCTTCTTTATTATGCTGGCCGATGATGTCAAAGGCAGACATTGATGGGATGGCAGCTGAGGTTGAACCTTCCCACCAATATTCAGTTAAATTTTGTCACCATGCAACAGATGGCAGAGGGGCAGTCTGACAGAATGGTATCTGACATGGAAGTACACATGAAGCAAAGGTGTGTCACTGAATTATGTGACAAAAATGGTACCTGCTGACATTCACCGATGCTTGCTGAAGGTTTGTGGTGACCAACCAGAGGATGTTAGCACAGAGAGGCAGTAACTCATTTCAGCAGTGGCAACAGCAGATCACATCTGCTGGTACAGATTTTTATTTATTTTACAAGCATAGTATACAGTTTCTCTCTCATTGCTGGGGAAAGTGCACAGCTAATGGTGGTGATTATGTTGAAAAACAGTGTTTGCTCTATCCAATAGTGCTATTGCACTCTTTAAATTTGTTGTCATTTCCATGGAAATAAATAGAAGACAATCTTCAGAGCAAACCTACATATAATACACCAAAAGCATATATTAGCAACACAGATGTGATGCATCAACATTTTACATCTGTAAATGACAAGTGAGAGAAATCTCATATGAGGTTTTGAGTAATGAGGTATAATTAAGTGAGAATATCTGAAGAGTTACCCACTTGTCATTCAATTGTTTAAAATCAAAACCATAGCATTTGTTTTATTTGGAAAATCAGCACCTCTCTAAGTAAAAACATCATAACCTGATTCCAGAGCTGTGTTCTTGTTTCAATGGATATGCTCCTTGAAATTGTCAGCGTCCCAAATGCTGCAGAGGAGTAATGAGTTGTATTTGATTTCACTCAGAAGGGAGATTTGTGTATATCACTCTCCTGACCAGACAGAAATAAATTAACTTATCACAGTACCTGGGAGTCCACAGAACTAGCTTCTGTAAAACTGCTGATTCCCCACATAAGCATTGGGTATATCTATCCCAAATTAAAGTGCATTATACAGAGTCAGCTAGCTCTGCACCAAAGCAGTGCAATCTCATCAGAAAGTGCTGAGGCTGGAGAGCGATACATGAAGTGCAGGCACATGCTGTCAGCCTGGAGCCCTTGAGTCCTCTTTTTGTCTTCTCTGGTGGATACTGACAGTCTCTGCAGCCCATGCCTGCGCACAGCACCAACTCAGCAATGACCATAACTCATGTGCCACTGTCTTGTGCATCAGAGCTACAGCCAGAGGTAGAATAATTCATTGATCTCAGCCCAAATACTGCCACAGTATGTCTGTACAACTCCTCAAGTACTGTTAATCAACTCCAACTGAAGGAAAATACATACGCATACATAGGCAAGTGCTAAAGGTAGTGCACAAGCCAGTTTCTTGACTGGTTTCAATTATGGTTCTGAATAAAGTCAGAAAAAATCCCTGCCACGTGAATCAGGAAGAACCCTTGGCAAATATCTACTCCATTTTTATTTTTCCTGCAGCATTATCCTACTGTAACACCACACCTCACCACAGGCAATATGTAACAAGCTATCCCATGATACCATTATTCTAATCTAACTTCATACAACTACATGGCCACTTTCTTATTAAAAGTTACTTTTAAAGTGAACTCAGTGATTGAGATAGGCAGCTTTTTACTATAGCAATTGTTACACAATTGCATTGATGCAGAATTGCTAATAACACATGAAATGCCATTGGAAACATACAATCCTGTGCCACAAGCTTGCTGAACAAGTGCTGTCTGAAGTGTGAGAGCTTAATAGATCATTTTTTATTTTTTATTTTTTGCCCCTTCGTGGAGACTCCCAGCTCTGTTATCACAGGCCATTCTGCTTTTTGCTCTGCAAGCATCTTCTAGGGACCAAACTCAAGTCATAGGCTTATTGTATAAATACCTTGGAAATGGAGCATTTCAGTTATTATTCACCAGGATCACAACTCAAGTGAAAGAAAAATCTTCCAATTTCTTTGCCAACTGCCAGAGATATCAAGGTCCTTTTTCACACATTGATTTTTTGATGTTATTTACTTTACAATAGTAGGAATATCCCTTTGCATGTTCCAAATATAAGGAAGCTAAAGAAGTAATCTATAAGAGTGTAAGATAGGATATTGAACTAGATTCCCTGAAGCAGAAGTCACTGGCATAGAGGTAATATTTCAAAAGGATGTTATTGATTTCTGACCCACACTTCAGCATTCCATATTCATGAGAGTTCATACTGGATGAAAACAAGTCGATACAAGAGGCATATGAGATTTAAAAGGCTACAAAGTACAGTAGAATAACAGTGGATAATTTACACATGATGCTTAATAAGCAACTACAGAAAAGCTAGCTTTCTCTTTTTCCTATGCCCAGTGCAGCTTTTCTTTTTCCTTAGAGTTAAAAAGTAAGCTTTGAGACCTTATATAAAGTTAAGTCAAGCAACTATCTAATATTCAAGCAAAAACCTCTGATTTTAAGGAGACTGTAAGCTTTCTAGCAGGACAGTATATTTATTCTTACATTTTATTAGCCAGTAACTATCAGCTAAAGGGTATCCAAGTAAAAATATGTAAAGCTTGCTTTTGTTAATTCAAGCTATTTAGGATAGTTCAGACAGCTTGTTTGACAGAAAGGGGATGCACTACTTTCACTTGAAGTGTAGCCATTTAGAAAACAAATGCTCCCATGCCTATATAGAAAAGTTCCAGGGAAGTCATGCACAAGGTGATGCTTTCTTGAACTGAGCAACGTGGTTTAGTGTGAGAGAATACATGCTAACTGGGAACAGTACTAGGAGGTATTTTGTTACTTCCTGCAGTACTGAATACCACTCCTGGTCCTGTTTCTTCCTCACTAAATCTTGAGGAGTGACAGCCTTTTCAATTTTATCTCAGTCTCAGGATTTATAAGCAACTGAAAAAGAAAATCTGGCCTACTTACCTTTCTTTGATTTGCCAAAATAATCAAAATGGCTCATAATCTAAGTAATAAGACTGTTTCATGTAACTTTCATCACTATTCAGCACCAACAAATTAGCTGAAATCAAATGCCAATCTGACAAAAAACCCTCAAACCCTTCATTTTACCTCTTTAAGTAAGCCTACATACTAACAACACCACACATTGTCAGATTAAAATACGAGACAAATTAACTCTCATTAAGAAAATGCACCTGCAACACAGCCTACCAACTGTGAAAAGCAACTGTTCACTAGATTTGCATTTGTATTGTCTTCACCACTCATTAACCAGCGCTACTGAATTTTGCTGATCAGTCGCTAGCTGCTGCGTTCAGCAGGAGACATCTTTGGAATTATGACAATTTTGAAAAATCAAATGATTTTTGCTAAAAAAAAAAAAGGAGTTCTAGTCTTTTAAAAACCATTCCCTTTCACCCTTTAAAAAATTGTTACACAAAATGACTGTTTAGCTGTAGTAAATGTTTGGAGAATTACAATCTACTTCCTAGATTTTTTTAGGATTTATTCTTGATAAGGACATTTATATACAGTAAGGAAAACAAAAGAATCCCTAAAATACAAGCTGGAAGTATCACAACTTGACATAAGAGGCTGAAAATGAAAACCAGCTTCAAACTCTAGACCTAATCCAGACAGAAGTGTTTTCAAGCTGCTCACAAAGAATAACACAAAACTTCATTTTGGATTAAATGTTGCCCTGCACAGCATTTGCTTTCATCGGTTTCTGAATGCATGAAGTACAAATAAAGTAATAAAATCAAAGGTTAAACCAGCCCAGTCTTTGTTTCTCATTCAAACTGGGCACTTTGCAGCATAAAAAAAAGTCTATCAAGCCATTTAAACACTTTCAACTGTAATAATCTTAATGACACCAAATAATCTATAATAAATTGTAACCGAAATAACTTCAGTAGATTTCTGCTACAAACTGTACATAGTGAAAGCACCAAATTTTAATTGAGAAATCTAAAATCAGGATCAAATCAAGAAACAGGGATATCAGACAATGTAGTAATGGGTAGTAGAAAAAAATTACTTAAAAGAAGCTCAGACAGCTTAAGTTGCATTATTCATAGTGATTCTTTTCACAGAAAGAAAGAAATATGTAATTATTGTTATAAAAGTCTCAACCCATTGAATGTTACATACGTAACTTAAAGCACAGGAACCGTTCCTCTTCAGTGAACATTGAAATAAACTTCATATTTAATTCAGAACTTAAGACTTTTTTTCTGCATTCCTTCTCCCCGTCATCCTTTTCAATGTTACCATATAGTTTAAGTGCCACATTTGTCTGCTTGAGGCACTTGCAAGTAAGACACTTACATTTACAACCTCTTTCAGTAGAAAAATATGATTATGCGATGAATAAATGTTTAGCAACATTTGAAACAACATCTACAAAAAATTGCAGCCAGTCCAGAAGTTTTGAGCTATGCACTGAAAGCATCTGCAATAGCAGGGACAGGAAATAAGAAGAGGCTTAGCTGTGATGTTCACACCTCACCTGCTCCAATAGTCCAGCCTAACTGAAGGCTTGTGTCAGAGTTCCGCAGACAGACAGCTTCCTGGATCTGGCCCATAACACTCCTATTCCATTTTTGTCAAATATGCAGCCAAAAAACTGTTTTCTTCAACCAAACTCACTCAGAGAGCACTGTTCAGTTGTACTAATTATTCTCAAGAGACTTGCTCCTTAAATCTGAGCCATCCTGCTCAGTGTACCAACCAAAACATTCAGCTTACATTTTTGAAAGACAAGCACAGGCATCCCTTCCTCTAGGAGGAGTCTCCTACCCTGTCCATCAGCTTCTGTTTGCAGACATTGAAGTGAGATACACACGACATGTGTAGTGGTATTTCTTGTTACCACAGTTCAGGCACACCAGACCCAAACTTTGTACTTCACAGCCTACCACACATTTTTGTTCCGTGCCTTCCACACATCATATCTAACAAAGTTAGCTTTTGAATGCTTACTGCTAAACATCTCCACACACTTGCAAGCACACATACCTATGCACTTGGACAAACACTTTGAAGAGAGCTCCTTCACAGATGGCAAATGAAAAACTAATGCCTCACAGACTTCATTTGATTTCTTTGTGTGCACTTCCCCCTACAACTCATAGCATAATTAAACTGAAAGATTTAATACTCATGGTTCGTTGGGCAGGGCGGGGAAATCAGAGCAGTGATTTCAACTTATTCAACAAACCCTGCTCACTCTACATTCATGCATCAACCAAATGGTTATGTTGTACGTTATCTAAAACAAAGGAAAATTCTTATGCAATGCTCTATCAAGTTCTATATCTCTGTAATTTTCAGATGTATTATTCATGCACATCTCATGGTGGACTAGCAAAAATAATGCATCAGGCATGAAAAATACATCACTGTCTATGAGATACATCTATGTTGGAATCAAATGTGAGTTGCCTTTAAATAAAAGATGTAATACGGATATTTTATACCTTTATAGCCATATTGAGATCTATCCATATAGCCAAAAGCTGATAGGACTGCTGTTGCCATGTATTAGGCCTTTTCAAATAACTTGTGGTAATTTCTGTTCCAGGCTTGTGACTTACAATGAATACATTATTTAGAAAAGCTGTTCATGGGAGGATTTCAGATCAAGACATGTCACCCAATAGTCTGTGTTCAATTACCTGCGTTATTACACATGTTTTTTGACATGATTTACCACACTATCTACATAGTAGATTAAGAGAAGCCACCACATTTTTCTCCAGAAATGAATGAGATGCAAATTTATTTTCATATTTCCAGATGATAATTTTTGCAAAACCAATTGCCACCAGGAGACATAACAGCTTGCACTTCAAACACAAGGTGAACATTCCTGGTGGATCTTTTTACAATACAGACTAGACCGTGCCCATGAGAAAGAACAATACAGCACAACTCCAGAAAAGAACAAGAGCTACAACTTCATAAAGCAATAAGAAACTACCGCAAAGCACATGGTGTTAGCACAGGTAGTAAAATTAACAGCAGAGGCCACATGCACATGGCTGTCCTGGCCAAAACAAAGGTGCAATGAAGACTGCCAAAGAGCAGAGGGCTAAGAAGTAAGACATTCAAAGACAAGAATTATTCAAAGACAGTGCAAAAGATGTAAACAGTCAGACCTTTGAACGAAGGCAAAAAGGGGTCTATATAATCTAACTTTAGAAATAAAAAAAACAGTTCAGCTATTGAGAAAATGAAATTAGAGGTCGGACAAGTAGCTTAGTACAGGAGAAATTCACAGCTAATGGAATATACACACTGATGTTATGACTCAAAGGACACTGTTCAAAGTCTGATTTTTGTTTGAGATCCTGATCAGAGTTGCAGAAGCAGTGAAAGGCACACTATAACCAAGTACCTGCTGCTGGGTACAATTAGATTTGTTTCACAGCTTTTCAAAATGCTAATCTGCCGATCTCAGTAACTCTACCCTTTGTTTAACAGCACCTTTGGCATGCGACCCTGCAATAAGTGGGAAATAACTTGGAAAAAATGTTACGATAATAGAAAATGGCAATAAAACCATTCATTTCACTCTTAACATCCACGGTGACCCAGTGCATGTGAATAACTTGAATGTTTCCTGTCCCACTACTGGAAAACCATGACAGACAAAAGCTGTTCTTCTGCCTTTGCAGGAGCACAAAGGGCTGGTGCCATTTTTGTTTATTCCAGAACTCATGTCTTTTTTTTTTCCTTCTTTTTTTTTTTTAATTTTTTTACTAATTCTCCTCCTCCAAGACTCCATTTGAAACTGTGCAATTCCACCTTTCTGAAACATCTTTTGATGCCAAAAATTGAGTAATTGTATTGTGTGACCTGTGAACGTACATCTACACAGAACTTGATGGTTACCAGAACAAAAATTTGAGATGCAACCTGAACCCTTCATTCTCCTGTTGTGATTGCAGATCAGCAGTTCACCTTGCATTTGCAGTGGTATCAGAAATGAATCAAAATATGTAGGTACCTGAATGAACTGGAGCTGTTCAGAGAAATGAGTTTTTCTAGCCTCTCATGAGCTGCAACAAACTTAATTCTCAATAAATAGCACATTAATGTAAGTGTTCTTGTGTTCTTCTATATCTAAAAGACACAGATTTCTCCATTATTTCACATCCAGAAGGTATTATCCACAGGTAGATTTAAAAATGAAATACATTCAGACTTTGGAATGGGTGAAACCTCACACTGTTTTCTTTAGGTTTAAGTTATTACTCTTTAAAAGGAAATTCAATACAAACACATCCTTAATTACTTGAGAATTAGGCCTATATAAATATTAGACTGTAAATTAGGCTGTTCAAAAGTAATTATTTTGCTTCCTGAGGTCTACTGAGGAATAAATTATACTAAAGCAGCAGTGTGCCTTCATATTTTACCAGTTGAGAGACTGAAAGATTTAAATGCTTTAAGTTCTCCTTGAAATTCAAAATCATGGGAAAGACCACCATATACAGACAAATACATGAACTCTTATGTACTGGTAGCTGTCCTGTTGCTTTCAGAGCACTATTTTACTAAGATTTTAAGAACATACAAGCAGTGGATTCTCTCTCCAACTACCAGTATTTTCAGGTAGGTTCTAAATTTAGGAAGCCAGAAGAGTTCTGACAAGTTCTAGACAGGTCAGAACAGATTCAGATCCTTGTTATTTCTGATGTGCCAGTTAATAACTACTGAAGCATCAGTGACAGATGGAACAAGCTGCATCAAGAGAGTAGCAACTGAACTGCCAGCCTCCAGGGGGATATTTAGCTACAGATGGGCACATATGTAGAGGAAGACTTCAAGTACAATTTGCACCATGACATGTATCTTCATCTTGTAAGGGATCTTAACAGAACTGCCTCTTGGCATCACACCATTCTCTGAAGATCTGGGTGTCCTCTCAGAAAGCACTATCAGTCTCCAGTAAGGGAAGAATATATTTCATAATTGATCTCTATTGGCATAATATTGACCACTCGCAAACTGCAAACATTGAAGATTGATCAAAACAGCTGCCTTTCTGACAGGTGTGTTTGCTTATGGATAGCCCAAGCAAAAATGGTCCAAACAAGTCCTTAACACCACAAATCTGCTTTAGGCTTGGATGAGTGATAACAGTTAAAAATGTGCAGCTGTGCCTTTACCTCCCCACCATCAATTTATTGGAAATATTTCAATCCTTTGTAAGTACATACAGGGAAGAAAAAATCATATGTAGTCATTACTTCACAGATACATCTATCACATGTAGATAGACTGAGAGATGACCTGCTCTCATCCCCGATACTGCCAAATTGTTTCTACATCCTGCAGTGTGAAGTGCCATGGCATTCTAACTGGAGCTCCTTTGGTGATGGTTTCTATGGCACATGCAACCTTCAATTGGCAGAAAGGTACAAGTTCAGTAGGAATTAGTCTTATATATTCAGTAAACATACCATGCAATAATGCTGATAATCTTGATTTTCCCTATAAGGACTGAATAAGATTAAATAACCAATCAGTGTCATAAATCATAGATTATCACAAATTAATGAAAGTGCATGATTATTCTTCACTCCCACCTCCATGCAGAACTGTGCTTATATTACAGGCATCTCCTTTATCCATACAAGAAAGCAATCCCATTCAATATTTTTAATAAAAATCCCTACAATATCTTCCAAGGTCTCTCTATGAACAAACATGAGCTGTGATCATCTCTATCTCCTTGTAACTGAAGTTGTGTGCTTAAGTCATGATGACACCAAGTTTTATCTAACAGCGTCTCGTTAAAAGAAATGAAGGTTAAGGAGGTAGTTAAAAGCACCCCTTTACAGCTCATCATCAAACCATTGCCAGTTATTTTAATCACAGTTAATGTCATCTGCTGTCAGGAGAGATTTTTATAATACATTGTCACCGAGATTAAAAGTGTAGCATCAATTCTATATTCGTTTTTAGGCTGTAGAAAAAAACATATGAAAATAATTTGATAAAAGGACAGTCTCTGTAATGTCCAACAGAGAAAAGCCTATCAAATAAAAAATATCCAAGAAAATTACTAGCTTGTGTGTATGTGCTTACAAATGAGTTAAATAATATATTCCTCATTTTCAACTGGGAATACAGTTGCACATTTTTGTAGATTTCAATTAAAATATCATCTCTAAGTGATATCTAATACATGTTCTGTACAAATAGCCTGGGTGTCTCAACCAAATCTTGTTTAGGAATTAGAGGCATAGCAGTTAAAGTGAGGCACAACAGCATCTGTGTGCCTGCATTCTTCATAAAACCTTTGTGCTGGAGGAGAGAAAAGCTCCAGTGCTTTCCAGTACTTCATTTATGCAGTCCTGCAAAAAGCAGCAAGCAGGTGCATGTGGGAATTCCTATACACTGAGAAGTGAGGATTTATTGTTTTTGTTTTTCCCCAAGATCCCTTCCAGAAAACTATTTTTATTTAGCTGGATTGACTGTAAAAATCCCTGGGCAAAGATACTTCCACTGTTTTCAAGTAGCATCAGTAACATGCTGTCACATCATATTGATAATAAAATGCAGAGTGAATCATGGGAATACAAGGCATAGCTTCTCAGATTCTGCTGTGACAAGGTTTATCATATTCTAACAAGTGAACAGATGTTTGCTAATCATTTGCCTTGGTCAAACAGTAACATCAGTATTGGCCTTGCCACAAATAGTAGAAAAATACTGAGTTCACTGTATGCTGGAATTTTATTTTATGCTGATCTCACTAATTTTCAGCAAAGTTACTCTCAATAGCAGAAGTAGGATCATGCAGGTATTTGCAGCATCTGGAGAGTAGACTAAACTCAAGGGGTAGGGAATGATTTTTTTTTTTAATTAAGTGTTTGAACAGTGCAATGAAGCCTCAATTAAGGTCTCTAGAGGCTACAACCATCCAAGTAATAAAGCCTCAATGGTGATGTAGCTTGCCACGTGTATTTGGCAGATTAGATCCCAGCACACCAGTTAATTATTTTGATTTACAAGAACACACATGCTCACTATTAAGGAGTGCTTTGAGCTGCTCTTATTCAATGGATGCTAGTCTGAGCACACTACAGGCTGTGACAATATTCAAGTCAGATTTCAAGCGAATTATCATACATGAGCACTTGGTCTGGCTTCCCTTCACCATTCCCACTTTCTCCCATACTCTATGCTCTATTTAGTGGAAGGTAATGAAGCCCTCTCTCTTCTGGTCAAGAATCACACATTTTCACTGCGTTACAAACCTGACACTCAAGTCATGTTCACTCTGATCTCTGGTTTATAAATCTGAGTAAACTATTGCTACATTTCAAAGAAATCTGAATTAAAACTGTCCTGAAATTTCAATACTAGAGAAGATTGTTTTGAGTAGATGGCATATAACTAAGACAGAAGATATGCAGTTTTTGACACAGCGTGTTTTACTAAATTTCAGTTCAGATAAAACTTTAAGCCTCAAAATAGGAGTCTGGAACAGAATAATCAAAACCAGAGGAAAAATTCCTTTCCTCAGATCAGACTTCTGAAGACCCAGTTTCACAAAGCCCTATTAAAACATATTAGGGTAGAAACTAACAAAGCCCTGCTGGGTAAACTGCTGCTGACAGTTGGAGCTTTTCCAATGAAAATGTCTTATAAGCAATAAGGACATCTCAAATGAGAAGGTTATTCGAAATCCTGCTCTGAAACAGCTGCTATTTCTCAGGTTATCACCCACTTGGGAACTCATGTCCTTGCACAAAATGAAATTTTGCATGAGTAAGCCATGGAGCTGATTCTAGAATGCTCATAGTTGTAGAAGGTTACTCTCAATCTAGTCTCAGATGTGACCCATTTGGTTTCCTCCAAAAACACCCATGCCAGACAAGGCTTTGGCATGAAACTGCCCACAGCCTGTCAAATACACTATAATGATTTATGATGAACATGTAACAGGATGAGTTCCTACATGCCATCCATCATCTTTGCTTCTGTGCACAACAGATTTGGGATAACAAGATCATAGCAGTCTTTGAACAGCGTGTAGAATTTTTTCTTCCCTGAGGAAGTAACCACTATAAATACTAGCATATGCTTACCTCCATCATCTTGTAGACAACTTTCAAAATCAAGCATGAAGATTTCTGTGGCTAGATACATATTTTATATTTTGTCCTCTGTGATTGAAGTATTCTTTTCTATGCTTTCATGGGTCAGCAGCATAGGAAACTGTATATTTAGCTGTTCTTATTATAAAGGCACAACAGAATGGAAGTCTAATTCCAATTTCTCTCTTACAGCTTAAACACAATTAACTTTCATTTGATGCATTCTTTCTGCCTGCACTCATAATGCTCCCTCAGGAAACGAGAACCAATAAGTCCTACACAAGAGTAGAAAAGTAGGGTACTGACCAAATATTGTATAATACTATATTATAGGCCTATGGGAAAAAAGTTAATTAAAGACCACAGCTATCCTTTGGGAAAATGTTTAATATATTAAGCTCCTGCAGCAGAACACACCACAACATAAACAAACCCTTTCTCTTCAGGAACTCTGAGTATATCACACATTTAGGAAAAAAACAATCAAAACCTGACACTATTTCATTGGTCTTAAGCTACAAATATGTTAAATAAGATATGCAAAGAACAGTCTTAAAAATACCACCTTCAAGAACTGTGAACAATGCCATGGACTAATATATTACAACCTGAGTTAGGAACGACTTTGTCTTTTTCAGGTGCTGAAATTCCAGAAATTTAACAACAATTAACAAGCATTTCTACATGGTTTCTAGTGCTCAGTAAGCACAGCAACCCAGCTATCACTGCTCAGCAGGTCAGTAGCTAAGTCTGACATAAAGGGAGCCAGGCAGGGAAAAAATAAAAACTACATAGCCAAAAGTAGGGGGTGCAGCAAAGATGTGAGGTTACATTGAAACGCGCCTGCTTCTGGCCTTAGGAAACAGGACAACACAGGAGTCACTTAGAACATTTACATTTCAACTTTTTTCAAAATCCAAGCCAGAAACATTGATGATTGATCTGGAAGCTGAACTCTGAACTAGTGTGTTTAGCACAAGTGAAGAATAAACACAGTTAAAGAGCAGCCCCATACACACAGCTGAACTGCGACTTAAATTCACACCAACATTTTAAAAATCACATAGCATGCAGCTTGCAGTTCTTACCTAGGACATCTGGCATTTTTTAACCTTGCCATAAAAATTAAGTGATGCTTGCAGCTTCCCTCCCAAACACATTTTAACCAATAGATATCACAGTATTTATTTGAATGGATATTTTGAAAGAGGGAGAATTAAGATGTGGTCCATTGGGCTACTACCAAATCTGTCACGTCTGCCAAAATCATAAGTCAGGGTTGAATCCTAGAGGCAATGCTGCTAGCTCTAATAAAGAGGTCAGTCACCTGCACAGGGTGCTCAAGGGACTAACAGCAATGACAGTCTGGTCACCTCAAAAGGATGTCCTTCTTGGAATTTGTTTGGAAACTTCTTTTTAAACGACTACCCACACACAAGTGCTTTATTAACTGTACATGCCTTATTTTTCTGGTTCTTAAAAATAAAAGCTTACATCTGCAACTGGGCCACCCACAATCTGAAACAAGAGACATTTGTCTAGCAGTTTGAAAGGAATACATAGCAAGAAAGGCACAGTTTCTGTGCTAAAACTATGTATATTCAATAAGTTTAAAGTTTTAACTCAGCTCCTCTCTGAATAAAGCTATTATACCTATGATTTATCAAGCAATATATTGTGTTTACTCTTATAATTACAAGGAACTTTCCCCACAAACACTCAGAGGATTGTTTCTTAAAAATAACCTCACATGAAAGAAAGGTTAAGCACAAGATGTTGTTTCATTAAGACCACTGAAAAATTTTACTAGATGTTCCATCAAATTTAACTAGCATCTTTAGTGTGTACATGTGCATA
>JAOWBP010004220.1:15795240-15812034 GCA_028571105.1 Tragopan temminckii | reverse complement strand
AGGCTCTCGTTGGCCTGCTGCCGGCGCAGGGCCACCTGCGCGGCCATCACCCGCTGCCGCTCGATGATGAGGATGCACTTCTCGCAGGTGCAGTCCTTGAAGCGGCAGTAGCGCTTGTGGCCCTTCAGCCAGGACAGCACGCCGTGGTTGCGGCACCGGGCGCACTTGGGCGTCCGCTGCAGCGGCGCCCGCGGCGGCTGCGACACGGGGCCGCCCATGTAGAGGTACGGGGAGCCGTAGCCGTTCATGCCCGCGGGAGGAGCCCGGCAGTTCCGGGGTGGAGAAGGGCGCAGCGGGGGGCGGGCGGCTCGGCGCTCCCTCAGCCTCCGCGCTCCCCTCACAGAGGAGCGACCGTTAGGACCGTTGGGCGCGTGCCGCCAGGCGGCGCTGCCGGGCAGCAGCACAGCGCGGGCGCCTCGCGGCCGTCCGCGGAACGTTGGGGCGCTGCGCCGTTCGAAAGCCGAGAGCACCGCAGTGATCGACGCAGCTGAGGCTTCAACGCCAACGCGGCAGACATTTGAGCTAAACGTGAAGCTGTGACTTCAGCTCTAAGCCGCTACAACGGCCCGCTGCTGGCGGACGCGCGAACAGAGCCGCAGCGCAGCGCTGCCAAAACAAACTTCGCGAGGGCTCACAGGTGCTTAAAGAACAAGTTTATTGACAATACCATCACAAACAAACGTCCTAAAAGAAAATTTCAGAGATCTCTAAGCTTAGAAATTTTAAAACTTTGTTCTCATTGGCAAAATACACCCCCCGAGGAAAAAAAAAGAGAAAAGATGTCACTGCATTTTTTAAACTAATCGCAACATTTTGGATCAGTCTTTCGGTTTTGTCGTACGCTCCAACCCTTCAGCGCAGTGAGTACGAGTCCAATCTGCCTTCTGATTGAATCTGAAGAGGGTTTTCCTCTCTGCAAGCATCTCCGCGAATCCTCTGCCTGCTTACAGACCAGCAGAACAAGTGCAGCAGTCAGTCTGGGCCAAATGGCCCTGCTAACAATCCAACCGGCATTCCTCCCACGCGACACAAAGCACGCCGTGTCGGCCAACAAACCATCAGCATGCATCTCAGGCCGCTTCCGTACCTCAGGTGTGCGAACTTAAAGCCAAAAAGGGACAATGCTGATAAAAATGTACTCGGATGTTTCGTAACATTTATATTTATTGCTTTATATGAATACTGTATTGAAAGCCCAAGCGTTCCGTTTACACACAGAAATTATACAATTATATACCGTTTCACAATGGCAGTGAGCACTCATTACAATCTACAAAAATCTACTTTACAGAAATTTAAAAATCCTAAATATCAAAAAGGTACAGTTGAAGAAAACAGGTATAAATTTGGCAGCCAGTAATTGTGACCGGGAGGTTGCAGCTTGCATGTCTTTAAATATGGGAACTGGAAAATATCGAGAGGAAAGCAGTAGTTGTGCTTTGAGCTGGTTTGAAAAAAAACAACGTAACACTGGCTGTCAAGGTAGCATGTTCAAAAATATTTAGTTCACTTCCAAAACGTTATACAAATCATGGTGATTTCTATGCACATCTAAACCTTAGTTATTTAGCTCAGGTACGTAACTACTGTCATATATTAATTCGTCCAATACGGTGGCGTGATCATACCCATGCCATCTGCATACCTTAGAATAACTTTGAGACATCTCTGTAATATTCACAATGCTCCAAGAAGCACTCAAAAAGGCAAGTACCTGTTCGTTTCTCCCGAGATACTTTCTTATCGTATTTTCAAACATTTCTCCTACAAAAGTTTAAGCTAATGTTTCGATTACAACGTTCTCAACATAAAGCACATTTTCTCATAAATAAATGAAATCCTTTCACTCAGGCACCTCAGAAGTATACAAAAGTGTTGTAATTTGAACAGTTCTCTTGGAATGTGTTTACTCTGGTGTCTTCAACAATATTTCCAGGGTTTCATATGGGCCAGATCTTATTTGCCTTTTTTTTTTCCCCCAGAGGCAAAAGAAAGTGCCTTGAAAGGTGAACTTAGTCTTCTCCTATAGAAAAAGTATTTGCTGTATTTATCTTTTGTAGAAACAGAAAAATATAACATTTCCCCCTTAGAACAGTGAGGGTACACATACGTGTGCATGCGTGCATATATGAGTGAAATGCAACACATTTTAAACACACAACATAAGGTTTCATAGTGTGTATTCAAATAAAAATCTGGAAACCAGCATGAAACCCCATAAATCACATGTTAAACGTTGAAACTGTAACCAAAATATGAAGTAACTGCTATAGCTGTCAGAAAAAGACGAGACAAAAAGCTTTCTTGCTTACATACAACTAGGTGTGGTAATTAATCTCCAAAAAAGTTGTCAAAATTATAATTACCTTCCAGTTTAAAAACTTTTATTCTAAATAAAAAAAACTATACACAAACCACTGATTTGACCAAACGAAAGTTCAGCGGTAAGCAGGACCTGAAGGAGCTGGTATTCACAGTTCTTACCATGTACAACTCTTTCAAGGTTCAATCCAAGTTTATTTTACAACCTGCTTCTTTTGTAAAACTAAAGGTCCACTTTATTACATAAAATTATTTATACAGTGTAAAACCGGAGCCTTATGGAAAATACTGCATCTAAGTGTATTTAAATTAGTCTTGCTCCATAGGTTCATCTGCAACTTCTGTGGCTTCCTCACTGTTTTCCATAGGGGTTTCTGATGAAGTTTCTGGAGTTTCACTACCATAAGACCCTAACTCTTCAGTTTCACTGCAGTCAGCTCCACTACTGACAGATCCACTACTTTCACTGTTGTCTGAATGTAAATCCTTCTCTGCTTGAGACTGATCAGACTCTTCCATTTGATTGTTCTCCTCAGAGGACTCTTCATTCACAGCTGAGGACTCCGTGTCCTTTTCCTGATCTTTTCTGTCTGGACCAGCATTTCTGGGAGACATGAAGGACTCTAGAAATGGTGAAAAGACAATATTACTACAGCATTTTTAAACAAAACTTTAATCCTGCTATTTTCCATTTTCAGCTGTGCCAAGCAAAGTTCCTACAATGCAGAAAAAGTGACAACCCCAGATTTTATGAGAAGTAAAATATTAGCCAACGTCATCACAATAGCCAGGATCAGGATAGTCAAACTGTCCTAATATATCATAAAGTAAAATTTTCGATTGAATAACAGCTTCACTTTATTAGCGCTTCAATGAATAAAGGCGCTTTTAAAAAAGTCACCTTTTCTTGCTTCCCCATATTTCCTTACTTGTCTTCTGATAATGCAGTCTTCTGGAAATGAAGAAAGGAAATCCTAACTTCTTGGAAAATGCACAAAGACAATGAAAAATCTCAGTTACCTTCCTCGTCTTCCTCCGTACAGTGCTGTCTCGCGCAAGAAGAATCTTTTTCTTTATCCTGAGATGTAGAGGATGTTTCTGTTTCTTCCCCCATGCCTAAAGAAACTTCGCTGGAGGCAGATTGGTTCGGTGCATCCCTGGCTTCCCCCTCTTTGTCGAATTTAAGTCTTTTTACCTCGTGCCCTTCCGCTTCTGCAGGATCATCTTCAGAGTGCTTATTTTTTACTGGGCTGTTCTGAGCACCTTCTGAGTCAGATGCTGGCGAGTCACTATAAACAACAAGAGCAGCTGTAGGGTGTTTTTTTGTTTAAGACAGACATTCTATAGCCTGTCACACTTTTTTTTTTTAGTAGCTCTTTCAAATCAAACATTCTGCAGGAAAACAGTAAAACCTGCTTCATGTACTACAAGACAAAACTTCAAAATCACCACTCCTGCTTCACCTGGTTGTTGATGAAAACAGTGATCATGCTGCTCTGGTTTCTCTACATTCCAGTTTCTACTCTCAGCTTTAATGGCAAGCATTTATGAAATATCACATCCAGTTGGACTTTATCATCCTGGTACAGATATGAGAACTGGATTTCTGAACTCTATTAATATTCACTCTGCATTTTTACTACACATTCCATACACTTAAAAGATACGCTACTTTGAAAATTGGAGCTAGTAGTTACTCAGCCCAAAAAGCAGTCAGCAAATATTTGAACCCTCCTGCAGATATTCCTCTAATTACACGTAACCTGGAAGGCCATTCCCTTTTGAAGTATTTTTAAAATGCAAGTGAAAAAAAGATGAGAATAATAAAAACTCAAAATGCATTACTCCTCACAAACCTGTGTTTCTTATCTTCTGTTTGCTGCAAACTTGATTCTTTATGTTCCGTGCTGTCTGGCAAACCGTTTGTTGTCATAGGAGTTGACAAAGAAACCTTCGGTCGATTTACTGGTCTGGGAGTTCCAGGACCATTTACGTTCGATCTTTAAAAATAATGACAATAAATTAATTATCAACTACAGGAAGAAAACAGTAACAACCAACCAATCCTTTTATAAAAGGAATTTTCTCTCAACAAGTAGAAAGCAGCTATAAATCAGTTCCTAAAACATCTTGGGAGATACAAGGCTGAGGTGAGTGCTCTTTCATATTTCACTCAATACAATTTCTAAGCCTCCAATGGAAACAGCATTACATAAACTTTACAGTAAAAAAAAATTCTAAGCAACAAGGTTACTAAAGAATCAAATAAAAGCATGGCATGTATCCCTACAATCCTTCTTCCATTCCTCTGCCAGCATTCATGCCATGAGGCTATCAACTTGGGTTCAGAACAGGTGAAAACATAAGGGACTTGAGCCAGCTATTTCTATAACAACCCTGTTGAAAGAATTAACTCCTGACATTAAACTTACCTCTCAGAGTAACTTGGTGAATTTCCTGGGAACATTACACCATTCATCCGATTTAAACTACTGGAATTATTTTTCCTTAAACAAATAAAATTTAAAAAAATAAGAATTAGAATGTTATGAATAAAATAATATTTCCAAACTACTACATGGTATATGTAAACACCTGCAGATCACTATTATCACTGTCAAACTATTTATACTGAAAACCAAACTCTGTGTACTTACTTTTGTATACAACTACTATCAGGAAGAGAAACACATTACACGGGTACTCATTCTTCTATCTACTTACATATACTATACTTATACAACTTTGAAGTTCCAAGGAACTGAAAAAACATCATACTTACTCCGAAGATGGATATACACAGCTGACAACCATGACATTCTGTAATACACAAAAAACGTGTTAAGTGCTCAGAAGTGGAAACTTCTGCTCTTGACAACAGCCCAGAACTTCAAGGGTTACAGAACTTGGTCAATTGCTGAAGTGCTTTCAAACAAGTTTTCTTTAGAGATATCAACAGATGGAAAAAAAAAAAGAGAAAAACTGTCTTGGCTCCCCCTCTACAAGATCAGACCATAATTACATTAAAGGCCAGCATTTTTGTGAGTGGATTACTGTCAAAGACAACCACACTAAACCTCAGGCCTAAGTCTCTGTACTTTCTAATTGAAGTGTCCTTGTAAAGCAAAACAAAATGTTCTGCAGAGCTGGAAAACTCCTGAACCGCTGAAGAAACTCCATTTGTACACACGGCGTCCTACACTGAGCATCCAAGCACGAGTAGCTGATTTTGGCACAGTCACACTTCCACTGCTGCACTGTTCTGACCCCACACGAAAAGGGCAGAAATAATGAATTGTGTTTTGCTTAGCTACTTCTCTCTCGTGAATGGCACTGAAAACTAAATCCATTTTAACACCTGGAAACCTAGCTTAAAAGTTAGCTAAGTTTGTCTTCTCTTAATCAACACTCAGAAAAATTACATGTGGCCTTTTTTTTTTTTTTTTTTTTTTGCAGTGCCACCTAAATTAACCCAAACTAACCTGAATGAAAGATTGCCACAGAACTTGAGGTATTGCTTCACAGAACTCATTTTAGCTGATCACTGCTTTGCAAAATCCATGTTACCATTTATTACTGACCACGTTCTTCCACACTTGCAAGAATATATCTGACTGTATCCTCTATAATAGTGAAAAAAGGCCCCTTTAAAAGTTAACTCTTGAAAAGTTAAGGTTTCTTTGACTGAATATTCTAAGTAGAAACTTAAAGCTAATTTTGCTGTCAAGAAAATCCAATGTGGAATCACATTCTGAAAGTCCGATATCTACTTTTGAAAGATCCCAAATTTCAACAAAGACTATGAAATACCATTAAATGACATCCGCGTGCTTTTATGAAGCTACACCGTGTGACATAAAAGAATTTAAAAACCTGGTACAAAAGACACTGTGGAGAAGAAAGGTTTCTTTCTCCTCCATCTAATCTGAATCCAAATGTGAAAGGAAGTAACAGATAAAAAGTTATTTCAGCTGATTATTTGACTGTTTTCAGTTTGGACTCAATACGAAGAGTGGCAGTATACCCTCCAGAAACTACAGTTTGAGTACTCTACACTGATTAGGAAACACAACAGTTACAGTCCTGATACTCCAGTTTTACACAAGTTGTTTCGCATGTTCTTTTGATGTTAAAACATGCAGAAATAACTCATACAATTAAGAGTAGTTATTAGCTATTTTATGACTATGAGCCATACTGAAACCAACAGACCATTGGTAGTAATTTGAAAGTTATTCAAATAGTAATTGTGATGGTTTAGCTGCGTGTTCTCTCAGAAGAATACATACCTTTTCCACACCTCTTAGAAATTTGTCAGTTCCTGTGTAATTCCTCCTAGGATCTGTTAGCAACTCACAGAGTCGCTGAATAGTGAAGGGGATGCTGCAATGAAATAGATTTATAACAATTTAATTTTATTTTAATGAGTATGACTGCAAGGGAGCAACAACATTATTGCTTCCCCCCCTTATGGAGAGGACTGAAAAGAAAAAAAAAGAAAAGCACTGAATTTGTCATTATTAGCAATATAGGGTAAGCCAAAGCCTTATTTCCCTTAATTTCGTATACTGAGATATTCTTTTGTGCTCACCATGACAACTCTTAAGTAGTATCCCACAGAAATCATCCCACAACTCAATCCATTAGAATGATGAAGAGGAAAATATTTAACTTCAGAAATCAGATAATCAACAGTAAAATAGTTGAAGACTGTATTTATTAGATAGAACAGAAAGGGAAGTGATTCAAAACAAATTTGAGTCATACACACTAGATCTAAAAAAAAAAATTCTCAACTTGTAGTTTATTTCACGTTTTACAAAATACATTTACAGAAAAATCATTAAGTGTTGGAATTACTGGAATCATTAAGCTTTAGTCATTACAAACACTGTATTTTGCCACAACTGGACAGTACACTTATCCCTTAAGGAACATCTCAACAAAGATAATTCGAGTAAGATATATGAGTCTGTAATATCAAGTTTCTGACAAGGCTGCACAGTTTCATCCTGCTTGGGTGAGAAACTGACCCTTCAAGTATGCAGTGCTTACATATGTTGACCTGAGATGTCATACACTTTCACTGTAAATTTATATACAATGTCACAATTCAAACAAATCTGACTTTTCACAAAAATGATGAAATATTTTATGTTGATTCAATAAGATAATGATCACTTATGCATTTTTACAATTGACTATTTCAAGTCTGACACCAACATTTCAAAAATACATCTAAAAGAATATTTGATACAGTGATACTTAAGAACCAGTTCTTAACTGAGAATGACTGATACACCACACGCAGAGCATCATCAGTACAAATATGCATACATATACATGTGTATGTATACAGTGCTGTGCTGTTATTTTTTGGTAATTCAACTTTTATTTTCTAAAGAACTGAGTACACACAGCATCTTAACCCTAATTTATTAATTAACGCAGCAACTCAAGCTTATTTCATTAGTTAAAAAGCCACTGTTACCAAGATGCACAGATCTACCACTAGTTGGGTGAAAACATGTCAGCACAGCTACCATTAATCATACTGCAGCACAACTCTCCAACTCAGACAAGCAGAGTGACCAAGTATGAGGGTTCTCATTACACTGTCCAGAACTGTCTGTGCATTATGTTACTGAGGAAGTTACAAATTTGAGAACAGTAAGAAGATATGCTGTAGTGTAACACCTTTAGCCCGAGCTCCAACACAGCTACCTGAAAAATCAGACTGTCCACCACACTGACCTTGCTAATTAGCTAATAACTTCTATTTACCCTGAATTATGCCATACCAATTTATCTGTACTTGACTTCTAAGAGTAGGGAGATGGTCAAGCCAATGTCCATCAATCAGCTGCGGACAGTTAGAATGCTGCCAACAAAGCACTGAATCAAACATTGCTGCTGTTCAGCAGCTTCTGGTCACCCAGTAAGTGTTCTGACACCCAAGCTCCTCATGACACAGTTTCTGTGTAGTGCTCGCCTTCAACCAACTTCCCGACTCCCCCCACTCAGTCACACAGAACCATTCACTCCATTTGTTAACTGCTCCACATAGGTACAGCACTAATTGAACCTACTGTTTCTCATTAATGGCTATTTTGCCTTTGGGATGATAAGTCTTTAATTAGAGTCTTTCTGAAGTTTTTAAAGTATAATATGTCCATTCAAATTCAGGTTACTTTAGAGAAACAATAGAATTTTAAATTATCTTTCATCAACCAAACATACAAAACAATCTGGACAATCTTGGCCTGGCTCAATTCTGTTCAGCTGTATCTAACGTGGCATGTTTGGAACTTTGGGAGTTCAAAGACATGACAACTTTCGCACGTTGGTACAGTTCTGGTTACTCAAGAAGTAAGCAAACTCAAGAGAGTGTGAAGCCCAAAGTTGCACTCCTATTTCACTACATTAAAAGTTCAAATAAAAACTAAAACCAATTCTGTTTCCTCCTAAACTTTCCATAATAAGCTGAACTTTGTTTACTGAGCAGTAGATGGCACCAAGTGTCACAGCATCACATCCTTTGCATATAATTTGTTCAACATTTATAAATCTTTTTAGTTTGCAAAATCTAAACTAGCTTAACTGCTGGTTAATTATGAATTCTTCCATTTTAAAAAACCCTGTAATTTAAAAATACTTTAACAGGAACTGAAGTTGGTATAGATCTATACACAAACACTAACGTGACAGCTGTGGGCAGTATGAGCAGTGATCTTTTGCAATGCTTAGAGAGATCACTGGTTCAGTGCACAAACTGCATGAGAGGTCCTGATCTGTCCTCTTTGGGTAAACACCTACTGTCTTAAAATCCTAAATGCCATCATTACAGCTAAAATATTCAGTCTTGTTCAAAATGAAGACCAAATTACACATGCCATAAATTTTAATTATTACTGAGGAAACATAGAAAGCAGATGAACTGCCAAGAATGCTAGGCACATTAACTGAATTTGTATTACGATTATAAATGTTTATTTTTTGGATGCTGTGAAGATTCCCCTGCCATCTAAGGTCTCCAGTAACCGACTTGGGAACTTTCTGCTTCACCAACCAAGGCAAAGAGAGCAGTAACTCTTTCAAGAACTTCCTACTTCAAAGGAATTTTGAAGCACAGCATGAGAATCTGGCTCTAGAACATTATATATACAATGTCAGTAAGATACAGCCAGGTTAAAACAGCCAGTCTCAGATCTCTTTTATGAAATCTTTCTGGTCTGCTTTTAAACAACTACTAATAAACACATCCTAACAATACACTCATATCAAATGGCTTCATTCTCCACTGTGGTACCCTGCAATGACACGCACGTCTCAAAATGGTAAGAAGCCTAAATACAGACAACTGCATAAACTGAAAGCAGATTCTGTTACGTTTTTGGACACATATCACATATGAGGCAGATTTCTAAATCATATCCTCGCTGCAGGAGCTGTAGTTTTTACTAAATTAACTACTCCACAATCCTAGTTTCTGAAACATCCCGATTCATTATTTTCTTCAAGACAGTTAACGTACACAATTTGCTTCCTCAAAGACTAGATTCACCCAGGAGAATGAGCAAGTCAGACACTCTTCTCAAGTGGTACAGCAATACAAGAGAACAGCACAGCCACAGAGTAAGCTCCACGCCTAGGTCACCCAGAGCTTTGTTTAGTACACTTGGGAACAACAGGAGATAACAGCAGCCCATTCATTAGCATCCTCAGTGTGGGAACATTACAGATTTTGTGGGCAGCGAAGCATTAACAAAAAGCTGGGGGAGGCAGGAGATAGGCAGGCTGGCATACAGAATGGGTTTATTTTTAAATTGCTTCAGCGTAGTGCAATATTGGGTAGCAGAGAACACGCTGAACAGCACGTTCTTAAAATTATCTTATATAAGAGCAATTTAAAGCTTTTTTTCTTTGTAAGGGAATCAGACCTGACTTATAAAAGACACTTACATTGCAAGCATATTAATTTGTATGGAAGAATGACAATAAAAATCATTAACCTAACATCAAACCATGGCACTAAGGATGTGTCAGCAGCACCTCTAAACTGAAATCTGAGGGTGAAAGAGTAGGCAAGTCTTACAGTATGCCCATTGACTGACAAGCTGAGAAAAATGCTAAGTCTCTCATAAGCAAATACTGAGGCTCATAAGCAGAATGACTCAACTTACAGCCAAGTACAAAATCCAGTTAAGAAATAAGAGAAATACTATGCAAGCTATTAAAATTACACGGCAAATAAAGACACCCTTGACAAAAAATAAATCAGGAGCTTTATTTAAAATGAAACAATTTCCAGAATTACAAAAGCAACAAAGGGTACACACTTGAAGACACAGTCAGCAATAGATTGAACAGCACAAGTCTCTCAGCCAGTGCTGCCTCCACTATAAATTTGAATCTGGCAGGATTTAACAATTCAAAACCAGGTATACCTTGCCTCCTTGCTGCACCACGTTTATCACAGCGTTAGTTCTTCAAAGCCTACTGAACTGCCACAGAGCTGAACACCTAAAGAATCCGTTCAACTAAGTACTTCAAAATACGTTGAAAGAAATCTGACTTAAATTTAAGCTATTTTACCTGCAACATGAAAGTAGCGCTACTATCCCTCATCAAAGTATTTGCTAAAAAATCTACTGATATACTGAAAAACCTGAGATGGTGGACACGCCATAGGACATCAACATTTTCATTCAAATACCATACTGTAAATTACTATTATATGTATAATTTTAAAAGCATAGTAAGAGAAAAATGTTATACTGCTATGATATTTCCAAGGTGTACATTTATTTCTGCTCATTGATTTAAGTGGAATGAACTGTCAAAGACAGAGCAGGATACTAAGGTTAAAAAAGGATCAATTATTTTTCTAATCCTGTATTTAGGCAACAAATATTACATACCCATTAAATCCAGTGACAATTTTCAGGATTCTTTCTTTCATCTCTTCGAAGGGAATATACTCCACATTAGGATTGGGAGGCCCTCTTGGCTCAGGAGCTGAGGTTCTGAAATCATCCATTACTTTCTCCAGTTTGAAAATGAAATAGCCTTTAAACTGAGACCACTGAACCCTGCACAGAACACAAGAATTAAGATATATGCAAGTCAGCCATAAAGCCACAGAAAAAAACAGTATAACTTTATGACTGTAAAACTAAACTCAGGCTAGTATGACAACTGCACGATGGATGAAGCAACTGAGGTAATCTTACTTTGCTCACTAAATTTAAAGCATGATAATTATTTGACAAATTACAGCAAAACACTGTTACAAAAGTTAACAGTCATTAACAACAGGGTAAGCCAGTTCCCCAGCAAAATTATACAAACCCAGAATTGTAGAGAAATTACACATTTCACACCACCACTGGGCCTACAGTGCAGTCTCACGTTTTCATCAAACTTGCTGGGAAAGTTTCAAGTCTGGAAACCATACAGCAGTTGTGCCCAGCGTTCCGTCTTCTGTTACAAAACCCTATGAAAGGCCTTTTGTAGTTGACTGTTCCGCACCTAGGCACCCTCAAAAGCATTCAGTGGAACCTCTTTTTCTCAGAAAGGCAAATATATTACGTATCACTGTTACCATCTCCTCATAAATAACTGAGAAAACACACCCCCAACAAATTACCTGGGAATACTGATTACCTTCTGCATTACCACTGGGTTTTATCATTTAAGAATTCTATACGTTAAAGTTACCAAGAACATGAATTCCTGAACTGCACAACAAACAAGGACAGAAAGTACTGAGAGCCCCCCTCTGCTGCCCACACAGAAGTCATTCTGGGCTTCTGATAGCAAACATTTCATAACAGCACAGGAAGCAAAATGAAAACAACCAATTCACTTCAGTCACTACTGCTGCAGTCACTACACAGAAGGATTGCCATAATTGCATTTCACCATGCCTCAATTATGTATATTTAATAGAGAAACTTACCTACACTTGAGACAATTTACTACAAAATTTGAACCCCTCCTCCCCCTTTTTTCTTGACTTTTGAAAGACTACACTCAAACCATAACATTCAACAATATCTGGCTATGTATCTGAAGAAAGATTATTAAAATAACAAACTTGCTTTTGACAAAAAGATCACCTCTTGGAAGGCAAGAAAATTTTTTTGTTTGTGTTTACTATTTACGTCAGGGAAAGTAATCAAAAATTAGTGACAAGGCGGAAAAATGTGTATTCCTGTTTCACCAGTCGATGAAAAGGACACGCAGAAGTTGGTATCAGCTACTTCCCAACTCGTGAAACTCACATCTCATATGGAGCAAAACAACCAATTCATAAATGATGGGCAGAAATCTGTTGCCAAACACAATACAAAAATCAAGATGAAAAATGCCTTATCCTAAGACTTCACAAAGCAATCTATAGCTGCCCCTCCAAGCACTTTAAGTCACCAGCACACACTAGAAGACGAGGCACTTAGCCAGACAACTCTAAGAAGAGATAAAGACAGAATTCTCTGTTTTCAAGGAAAAGTGACACACTCCACGTTGCACACGCTTCCTGAGAATAACTTTAGCAGTAGCATACAACATCTCCATTATAGCTGCATTGTTAGAATGGGAGACACTGAAATGAGCAGTTTGCTAAGTACTTTCCCTATTTAAATCAACACCCAAATGGAAGTAAAAAAAAAACTTTAAAATAGCTTTATGTACAACCTCATTAAGTTTTATATACTAGAAAATAGCTGGGAAACAATTTAAGCTCTGTAAAGAAGCCGAATTGAAGAAATTCCACAGAGAAAACACTATTCATGCATTCTCCTGAGCAGACTTGTTTATAAAAACTTGTTCTTCCCACTCAGCATTGTACAGAATCAGCCGTTTCTAAATACACACTTACGGCTTCCATCCGTTTTCGCTGCCTGCTGACCTGTGACCGAACACAAAAATTCCTCTGAACACTGATCTGTAGAAATAACCTCAGAAGCAATGCTTTCAAAAATAAGTTTATCCTAAGATGCTTTGGTTCAATGTATTTCCATTCTAGAATATGAACAGCTTTGCTAAGTACTGCATATATATATACATATATATATATATATAAAATTATACACATTTTATATACATTTAAAGCATCTTCACTGCAATATCTGGGTCATCTTGTTTAATCACATCTGTACAAAGACAGCTCCCCTAGGCTAATGAGTCTGTGATTCAGATACTCTAAATCATCATAAGAAGGCATTTCTGCTTAAAGAAAGAGTCCTCCTGCTTCCCTCCCACCAACTCCTGCACCATCCCTCCCTCATGTTAGCCTAAAGGTTTTGCTCAGATACACAGAAAATTAGAGGGAAAGACAACAAAACCTGATTATAATAAAAAAGCACCCAGCCAGGAAAGAAGTCACCAGAGACAGGAAGGAATGAAGCAATCACAGCATGCTTCCCCAACTACAGCTTGAACAGCTGCACGTATCCAAGCAGAATCACACATCACAAACTCTCCCAAGAGAAATGTAAATGCTGATATTATATACCTAAAAATTTTAAAGTGAAGAAAGAAAGTCTAATAGTCAAGTCACAGATGAAAGCATAGAAATTAACAGAGTGCACCAGCCTAGCCTGCCTTTATGAATTACTTAAACGAATGATTCTACGTCCTAGGTTTGCTAGTAATTATGCTAGGAGGTATTCACAGATTTTTTTTAGTACTGTACCATCGTACCTGATTGAACAGGCAACAAAATGAAAATCTGAAGAAAGATTTGAGAATATTTACATGTAATTAAAGAGCAAGCATGAGAAAGGGCTGGGGAAATAAACTAGATCCAGAAGATACAAAATGAGCACAGAGTTGAAATAAAGTGCAACGAAATACCAATGAAAGAAACAAAAAAATATGTTTAAAATGCCCCCTTCTACTCCCAGAACAAACAAAATCCCAGGATGGAAGCAGTTCTGTGAAGGACATCAATTTAAGCCCTGTGAAGAAAAACACAAAGGAGTACAACGCAACTCCACAGTTACACCAATACTACAAAAACGTACTTTGCCACTGAGAGTGGATGAGGCACAAAAGATCTCCACTGCACAGAGAAAGAAGAGTTTAAAAAAAAAAGACATAGCTTCACAGCAGCAGAGCTGAAACAAGAGCTAACACAACCTTAACTAACACTGCTCTCCAATAAAAGCAAACCATTTCACACCCATACTTAAACTGAGTGCTTGTCTGTTGGAAATAATCCACTGCTACCCATCAGCCAACCTGAGAAACTCACCAATTCCTCTTTCATAAATAGCACTCCTCAAGAAGGGACAAAGGTGACCTTTGGCAGAAAGTTCACATAATCTCATACTATGCTTTTAAGTAAAAGAATTACAAGCTAAAAACCAGCTCTTTCCAAGATTGCTTCTCTGCTGACATGATTCGCACAGAAGTCATCTTTCCAAAAATGCTAGCAAAAACAGATTGCATTTTAGATGGATATAATTTAATCCTATCACTCCCACATCTCTGGAAAAGAAAGCAGCTGATAGGCAGAAGTACTTTCCCTAATTCCCTTATCTCTTGCTTACTTAACATATTTGTACTGATGAAATTGAGAAAGCAGCTTTGTCTCTTACTGCACTGCTTACCATGAGAGAGTAGAACCCCCATCAACAGCTTGCACTACTAGGACACACTTATATGTCAGAGAGTTAACTCCTGTTTTCCTCCTGCCACCCATAATCGATCCAACTGCCCTACAGCACGCACTGCAGGAAGCAGGAAATTTCAACAAAAAGAGCCAAAAACCAACACTGTTTAGCAAAGCTGCCCAGGAAAGATTTGGCAAATATTAAAAAGCAAGCATTAAGTAATTGTGAAAGGCTACTGGGGAATCTGAAACCTGGAGGATCACTGGAAAACACACCAGCTTTCAGAGAACTAGACCAAGTAAAGGAAACCAGGCAGAAGCAGCAATCCTCCTACCCCTCCCACACCAATACAGGTCCTTTCCAACTGTTCTCTAGACAAGCTATCCACATTGAACAAACACACTATAGTAGTATTTCTTCATGTATTTAGTACTACGCTGGAAAGCTTTCCAAAACACAGTGACCCCTAAACTCACTAAATAACTAAATGAGTTGTATATTAAATGTAGTCTGGAGTACAAGTGCATCTGAAAGTGCAGAACTGCAGTAAGTCACGTAGCTCCTTTCCCAGCACCTGTTCGCAAGTATCAGATACAACACTGAGCTTCTACGTGTGGTTTACATGCTTACTTCAAATAAACTAAGCAATTTTAATTTACAAACCTCAATAAGACACGTGGAAGGTAAGTCAGGACAGCGCTTAACATTAACTGAAGAACAGGAGGAGTGATTCACTATGCCTGAAATAGGGCTACCTCCTGAAATGGAAGTACTGCAATTATTTCACAAATCTTTCTGGAATTGCTTCACAGATTACAGGTGTAATTAATAACAACATTATATTGGAAGGACATTAAGCTTCTAGAGACTTAACTATGTACTTAAAGCATTAAGAGTCCCAGTGGGACGTCTGCCTTCAGATTTCACAGTGTTTAAGTTCATTACAAAATCACTTGGTTTAAATTTTAAGAGGATGCCATCTGTTTTGGATAGATACTATATGCCAGAAATAATACAGGAAAGGAACCAAGAAAAGATACTGAACGAGACCATGAAAGAAACATCAGAATGTAGCATTAGGTAAAAGCAGGGAGTACCTCCCTTCCCACCCTTCTAATACTACTGCTACCTGGCAAGCAGAAATTGAAAATAAAAATAAAAAGACTGCAGCAAATGGTGTACTTCGGATGCACACAAACGCTTAATATTCAGCTAAACTGATTTTAACATGAAGTCCCCAAGACACAGAATGAAAGAACCAGTGGACAGTCACAGACACAAGACTGTCATATTAGCTTCCCCCAATTACTGCTTATTTACATTACATTCCCACAGAGAGTTGCTTGTAGGAAACAGGTGTTTTTGTTTGTTTGTTTTAAGTGAAATGATTTGTCAACTTTAATAACTGTTTCTTTCTTCTACACCTTCCTCTAAAGCTCATGGAAGATATAAGATATGCTGTAGAACGTAACGTCTCCATGCTGTAAGAAGTAAAATTAAGTTTCCACCCAAGATGATTCCTTTTCTATTCTGATCTACCAGTGAGATCTGCAAAACCATCTGAAAAGTCAAAAGACACAGAAAATGAAGTGCACCCAGCAATCACACATCCCATTCAAACCCCAGCACAAGTACTGCACTTCCCAGAGTGCTCTTCACAGCCTTGAGGCAACATGCAGCCAAACTGGAGCACTGAGGACCAGAAGGAATATGGCAGCTCTCCAATCAAAGGCACATCTCTGCCACCAGGAAATACAGAACTTCCCCTAGGCCTGAGATACCTCGGGGCAATCCCCTTCCCCCAGGCTGTGGAACTGATCTGTTTGTTTGTTTGTCTGTCTTTAACACACTT
>JAOWBP010004220.1:15762831-15779458 GCA_028571105.1 Tragopan temminckii | reverse complement strand
TACCTCTGCACATCTTTTAACAGGAAAAGGTCAAAACATACCAAAGGATATCGCAGTCTCATTGAAAGCAAATTTAAGAACAGACTTCAGAATTCTGGTGACATATACAGTACAGTATACAAAGTAACTAAACTCTTCAGAAAGGGCATAGAAAAAGCACTGCACTGGAAAGTTAACATCGCTTCTACTAATCTAACTCAACAAGACTCAGTACACACACACACAATCTTAACAAAAAAACCCACAAAATACAGAGCTTGCTTAAAATTTCATTTATTTGTACTTTAAGCCAGAGGATCTTAACACAGAAATGCACTGCTATGCCTCCTTGGGAGCTATAAACAATTGGTGCACTTGTCAAATAAAAATACACAAGAATTAAATGATACAAGAAAGCTACATAGTTCCTTACACGTACACCCACGTTGCGTAGGTGTACACATGCATACACTCACAGAGCAGTTTCCAGTTTCCACTTGTAAGAAAAACAAACGATAGCAAAGCTATCTAAGCCCACTTTGTAATATACAGGCAAAGAACCTAGAAAAACTCTCACCTCTTAGAAACACAACCAAGTGCTTCCTACTCTGGCAGTTCTTTTTGTTGCACAACATGCATTTGTAACCTGATGCTTTCTTAAATGGCTTTGGGCTAAAAGGAGGTGCTCAGCAGCTCTTTATGTAAAGCCCCTATTTATCTACCTTCAGCAAGTTCAAGTATAACATAGCAAATTGAAAACCTGAATATTTGACGCTGATACAGCAAGGTCTTGGTTACATGCTTAACTTTATGCACTGCATATAAGGCCTACCAACTAGAGACAGAATTCAGAGTATCAAATAGCTGCTGGGTTAGGGCTTACCTTCACACAACCAGGACACAGTTCTTTGGGCTGCACCCTGTTGTTTCTTTGTCAGTGTGAAAGGAGATTTGTTGTTAGCAACACATTCAGTATGTTGGAGTTTCTACTAATTTACAGAAAAAGATTTTGGTTTTCCTTTCTACATTACAATGACACTCCTCAGTGTGATACACCACTGGAAATAAGTAAAATATGAAAGGAAGAGGAAAAGAGGATAAGGCCCATCTAAGTATTTACACATTCCATTACTGAAATAATGGATGGCTAATTTACATGAATTAGCCGCAAGTACAAAATATGAAATAAATGAAAACTGGTTTCTAAATAAGATTAATAATAGAGCCAACTACTGTTAAAATCAAATACAATATGGTTTTGGAAGCTGTAATAGAATATAAATTAATAATTCCAACAACAACAAAAATCAAAGTTAAGTAATTGTTTTAATACATTTTGGAGAGCTCAAATTACAGCTTCCCCCCCCCCCCAGAAAAAGCACAGTGGGAAGAACTCTCCCATTCTTCTGGCAAGCGGTTATTATACTAACAGGAGTCTTCATGTTAAAGCATATACTTCATATATTTTAATAGCTCTTTCTGAAAATAATGTAGCACCTCCTGTAAACATAAAAAGCACTGTTTTGATCCCTAAACATTTTATATGTAATAATGCCTTTGTTTCGTAATGAATTCCATTCCTTCATTTTAATGTGCCCACAGCCAGAGGGTTCTGCTGAATCATAGCTTACACAGTCACAGTTTTCTAAACTTCAGAGACTTAGCACCAGAGCTAAACTGTCTGGGCAACAAGGCTTTTGCTCTGCAACTTTCTGTGGCTTACAGACACCATGGAAATGAGGGATTCAGAATGGCCAGCATGCGTCTCATCTATCCTCATTCGACCTAAAGTCAGCTTTACTCTGTTATTTGAAAATAAAAAAAAGCAAACTGAGACTTCTTTATGATTTCCTTACTGCTAACTTAAAAGGCTTACCTCTTATCATAGGCTTACATGATCTTAAACTTCTCAAAACAGCACGCTGAGTTTCCCCTTCATTGCCTTCTGGTTTTTGAAGGTTAGTTTGGGTTACATTTTCAAACTTCACTGTATCCAGAAACACTGTTTCTTTTTTAAGCTGCAATAAAACTTCAATTGAAATAGTAAATAAGACAAGTTGTGGGAGAGGGTAACGTCTACGCTTAAGTTTAAATGTCTCTCCGGTTCCCATTATGAAACTGTGGGCTTTCCATCAGAATAAATGCAGAGGTGCCTCTGTCCTTTACGAGTCCATTTACACTTATGTGGCAAAGCCTTTAAGATAACATCTCTGAGTCACAGAACACTCACAAACTGTTGACTGGAATTTGCAGCACAGAGGTGAGAACAGCAGACTGATTCTGATTGTCTGCTCTGTGCTGTTTAGGACCAGCACAGGCCTGCACTGAAGCTGCTAAGACACAAGGCTCCCTACCTTAACAGCTTCTTGACTGAGATGATTCTGTAGCAATGCAGTTTGCCACGTCGTGTCTTTCACACATCACTCTTATGGATGTGTCACGACCACTTTCACACCTCACGCATTTGGAAAAAGATGCTCACCATGTCATTTGAAGTTACATTCCATACATAATAGATCAAAAAGCTCAACAAAAGTGGCATCAGTTCAGAACGAACTTTTGCGTAACTTAAAAAAAAAGTTATAGTGAATACTGCTGTTCTTAAACAAATAAAGTAAACTCATAAAGTGAGAATCATGAACTCTGCCTGTTGCAACCAAAAAGAAGAAAAAAAAAAGAAAGACAAACAAGTAGGAAAAGAACAAAAGGGCTGTTTAGGTGGATCTCTAGGACTTCTTCAGACTTTATAATTTCAGAGATCCAATTTCCTAGTAACTAAGGATTTTTTTTGTCTGAGTTTAAGACAAAGAGGTAACATCCTTCATTTAAATGCTTGAAGACATCTAGGCACAAGCCACCTAGGTGCAAGTTTCATGTAAAAATACAACTACATTTAGTATCTGTGGTTGGCCCCCAGGTAGACAATGACACGATTTTCATACACCTTCTTCATAGTTTTCTCAATTTGCTTCAAAAATACTTGTGGAATTCTCCCACATAAAGTGTGCACTGTATCCAGGAACTTAGACTGAAGAGGATAGTACAGAGACTGGAAGAGATTGTCTTCAAATGGAAACTAAAGAAAAAAGAAAAAGAGTTATTAGTCCAGTGCTCCTTTTGGTAAGGACAACAGTGGGAGAATACTGCAATGTTTTAAAAGAAGGAAGAATTCTGGAACTTCAGCACAAATTCACACGTCCACACACATGCAGATAACGTTTAACTACATTAGCTGGTGACAGTCTCTTACTTTGCACACGGACCAGGAAGCCTACAACTTGAACTCCTCCTCAAAGAGGAAATATGGAGCCACGTCTGTATGCAAGCTACTGAAACAATTCTGTCTTCTATGTGCGTAGAGGCTCCAACTGCTTGGGGAGTACAAGAATTTATTGGGCATTTATGAAACAGGAACACTGTGCCAGCAGAAAGAACTCCATTCAATTACTTTTCCATCTAGTACCACAGAAAAGCAATTTATCAGACTTTCTGATTACAAGTTTACCATAATATGAAGGACTGTGAAATGGGACAGGCCACAACACCTTTGTCATTTGTGAGTGATGGGTATGCTCAGCTTCATCTGCTGAGTGACCTGGCTAAAGCTACAATCCACGCTGAAATAAAAGGACATCGTCTATCAAAATAGAAGACTTACATCACGTATCACTTCATAGAGTGCCTTGAACGTAGGCTGCTTATCATCATGGTAGACACCTCTATTTCCATGCAGAATGGAGACACCTTCTTCTTCTGCACCTTTACAGTTACTTCCATACATACAGTGGTCAGGTCGGTAGTTCCACTGACACGGAAACACATAGAGACACTCTACCAATGTCAGTCAGAGACAATGGGGAAAAAAAAACAACAAAAAAGACATTTAATGAGTTACAAGTTAAATCATACTTCTGTGGAAAAGTGGGAACTGATGGTCAGGAAAAAAAATGCAATTCCTTTTACAAAGGTCCAAAGCAGCAACCAGACATAAAAGCTTCCTTTCCTTTGCGGATGGCTACACCTGTCTCAGCACTGTCAGACTAACCAAAAGAGAAGGCAATGCAAACACTGGGTACAAACACAAATCAAGAGTTCATTTTACAAAGTTAAAAATAACTGAATCAAATCTAGAGAATGTGGCTCTGTTCAGAGTTTTCTGCCCTAGGAAGAAATTTCGAGGTCACAGAAGTGCTAGGCAAGCACACAGCACTCACTGTTTTCCACAATCCTGAATCCTTCTGGAGATGGCAGCAAAAGCTTGCATATCCAGTGTTTGCTGATGAAGCTCTCATTGAAGCTACAACAACTTGTTATATGGACACAGAGCAGAGCACGAGAGGTAATATATTTTATCCACAGTGTTCTCAAGAGTTGTTATCTGTTAAATTCTAAGACTAGGCTATTTTAAATATGAGTCTAATTTCTCAAAAGACCTTGAAGCCTTGTTTCCCTACTGATCTTTTTTTAAGCTTCTTCCATGCATGTATTTGCAATATGCTTCATAATAAATCATGCCAGTGCCTGTGATCCTTCTGCTATAGAAATGGAGTACAATGAATCACTGCACTATGCTGGCAGTCTCTGTCAGAAGCACTGAAGATGGAATTCTCCACTTGGCCTTTCTTACCTTCCCAAAAAATCTGCAGCTGGTCATGTGTGATTGTTGAGGAAGTAAGAGAACACTATTCTGAAACACTTCTTCCCTTAAGGCCTCTCCAGCAGAAGACTGCTCCAGGGAGAGCAAATTGTAAGTGGTTTCCATTCAGTATGACCTATCACACATCCAAAATTGCTCCCTAGTGTTGCTGAAAGCACAAGAAGAGCTGCAGTGCACCAATCCAAACCCTGCTAGTTAACAGGGACCTTTCAGTAAGCCTGAGCAGATGTTTGTGAGCACAACTCCTCAGCAGGTTACTATGGGGAGAGAATGTCATCAGGTGCTTATCAGCTTATTGCATGTCATTTGATTATTCTTGATCTTCTCCTCACCATGGCTCTTTCACACATTTTTTGCTGTCACAGCTGGGCTTGGACTCCAGCTGCTCTACAATCCCTCAAATACATTAATCATCAAAACAGCTCTGGGAGACAGGAAGAAGGGTGCATCTTTTCAGATGCCAGGTAACACAGATCCACACAGTTTTAAGCCAGCACACTGCATGCATAAAAAGCCACCTGCAGCAGTCTCTGGTGATTCCTTCCCAGGCCAGTTTTAACAATCCAGCAATTTACCTCTAAAGTCTGCTCTGTTTTAGCAACATCCAGTTATTTGGTTTTCTTTTTCTTGTGCTGTCTAATGCTTGTTTACAAAAAAATTATTTACAAGTTACAAGGAAAAGGCATACCACAGTACAGAAGAGAATGCTTATCATGTTATTACTGTTTTTTTCTTCCTCCACACTTAAATTAGCAGCATGAGTTTGACTTCACAACTAATCTGATTTCATGTTCTTCCTCCAGAAGACTCTAACATTTGTTGTGGGTTTTTTTTTGAAGTTAATTTATAATCTCATAACAAAGATTTTTTCCACTTTGTTTTTCCCCAAGATTGAGACTAACACATAGCACACTAAGAACATTGATGTCTGGCATCAGACTGCAATAAACAAATGCTAGCTTGCTTTGCTTTCCATTATGTTAGCTGCATTTGACTATATCCAGTTACATATACTATGATTCCTTAGAGCAGAAGAAAAGAAGATGGAATAAACAAAGATAAATCCAAACCAATTCTGTTCTTAAGTTCACCTGAAGGAATACAATCCTGACTGTGCTTACACATTACCTTCATGCCAGAGTACACTATGCATATCAAAAGTAACAAAAAGCACTTTTTTGCATTTAGTAAAGTCAATAAATGTTCTTAGCACGGGTAAACATCACTTCAAGAAAGCTTACTTACCAGGGTTAAAGTAAAAAATAATATTTAGTAAATCCTGGTCTCCCCATGTAATGTAATTTTTGTACTTTTGATATAATGGATATAACATTTCCTCCCAAGTCAAACCACTCGGTATCACGCTGTTCTGCAGGGCAGAAAAACAAACAATGAATTACTGCTGTCATTGTTGATATGATGTACGATTCAGAGCACTATGACCCATATCTAAATCTGCAAAGCCATGTCAAGATACCTAGAAAAAAGAACTGCTAGGAAACACTGCTCTGGTTAGGGCTGGAACAGTGAAGCTGGTTGTGCTCTATTCATCTAACTAAACAGGAAAACAGTCAAGCTTTGGTGTCAGCTCCTGCTATTCAGAACCTTCCTATAATGAGCAAGACTAGGGAGAAGTGGAAAATGAGTGCAGGGATGAGCTGAAAAATGAAGTAGAGAGGTGAGGAAAAAAAGCAAACTGAAAAATATTGTCCTTTCTTAGGGAATTCTGATATTAAGAGCAAGTTGGTTTAATTTTTTTTCCAATCAAACTGCTGTTGAAATGTTATAGGTAACTTCAGGCCTTGACTGAAGAATAAGATCCCTCAGAGGCAAATTAAGTTTAAGAGGTTACAGAGCACATGCTCAACAAAACAAGCAAGATTTATCATAAGCCTTTCACAAAAAAGAGATGCCAGTTTTGGCAGTGAAAACATTCCCTTTTCATTTTTATCAATTCATAGAATCACTCGGTCTGCAGTAGAAAACAACATTTATTCACTTTAGATGCAAACAATTACCAATTTCTCTTGATATTCACCATCAAGCTTCTCAATTTTAAAAAACAGTGATTGCACTGAAGGTCCCTGAAATTATTATTTAATCTACCTGTGAAGAGAGAGTGAAATGCTGAAGAAGTCAGTTTCACTACTGCAAGGAGACTGCTTCATCAGCAAGACCTCAGTACTTCAGCCTCATGAAGGTATTTCTCATGTTTTAACAATCATTTTCATTGAATACTAAAAGAATTGCAATACGCATTCCATATTTTTCAGATTCTTTATAATCTAAACTTCATTTATTTTTGTACTAAATTTTAAAAGATGTGAAGAATCCACAGGTCACCAGTTACTACAACAGTTGTATTTCTTCTCACCCTGAACTGAGTGTTGCGTATCCGTGTTAAATTCATTAGCATCACTCCAGAATTGACTCCAGTTGTCCCATAATACGGGTGACGTGCAAATCGACTGTACCAGCCAATCTTTGGTATTTCGTGCTCTGGGGCCATAGCAGCTAGCTGCGTTGAGTTGAATTCTTTCAAGATGTGCCAGATGTCATCGATGGGCCTCAGGAAGAGAACATCGGTGTCCACATAAAGGAGAGAATCCACATCCTTTAAAATAACCTTTTGGGTTTGCACAGTAAGAAGAGATGAAAAAGAAACCAAACAGATAACAAGAAGGAAGATTACTGGCAAAAGGTACTTCTACATTAAACTGCTAATATAAAATAAGTTGCTGATTTATCGTCTAAACTGTAATTACATACAGGAACAATTCTTATTACAACCATGTGTTCCTACACAAAAAACTTATATTCAATGTTAACACAAAAATGTTTTACATTAATTAAGAAAACCTTATTAATCACAAAAATGCATAATTATACTCCTGAAGAACAAAACATCCCTTGGTGAATAGAAATGTTATTAAAACTCATCAGGTCAGATCTCTATTATCAGACTATATCAGGAATAATAGTAAAGTTAGTCAAGTCACAGGGGTGTAAATGTAAATTAGACCCAGAATATTTCATCTATTCTTGTTAACAATGTTCCCCCTTGTGGCTATCCAAGTGCTTACATGCTCATTCCTTAATTTCAGGAGGGAAAATTATACGTTGCTTCAATAATTGAGAAAACTCCCTTGCTGTCTGCAGCAGCTGTTTGAAAGGTAGTAAATATCACTTGCTCAGGATGACCATCAGGTTCAACTGAACTTTTGTTGCTCTTCATTACTTTAGAAAACTATTTAAGAATTCCTGGATTTTTACTGTGCTCTCATCTCCAAACCTCATTTCTCTCCCTCTTTACTTGAAAAGCAAATTCAAAGGGCTATTGATTCGCACCAGGCGTTGGACTGGAACCATCGGTCACTTGTCTGACTGCAGTGACACTAATGGCAACCTCCCCTATTTACACAGATAACTTAACACTACCAAATAAATTGATTTTTTACATGAATTGAAATGCATTGTTGACAAAGGTTATTTGCAAATGACAGAGAGAACAATCAGATTTTGAAAAAGTATTTTGTTCACTTGATAAGATGTGGTCAACAGACATCCATTACATTGCCAAATCTGTGAGTATGGATGGAGTGAGATTTTTCACCTGATGGAACACTTTACAGTTTGAACTGACATTCAGTCAAGTTTAACAAATTCCTGACATAACTATATGTTCTTCCTACATAGCAGAGCAGGCACGAGAAGGCAAACGTCTGTACATCTGGCTTACAACAATCTCCATATAAATAAGTCCAACACAGTCCAGACCACTTCACTGTACAGGAGATTGTAGCAATACACTGTCAATAATTCTTTGACACAAAACAGCATGTGAAGGTATCAATAAATGAGTGACATTAACTCAGTAACGCACTAAAGAGCTGAAGTCCAATACTTAACAAAAAAATCACTTTAAGTCAGCAGAGGACAGGTAGTTGAGAAAAAGAAAAGGATTTTTAGCTTAAGGATATTCTTGATACTGCATATTATTACGTAGCACCAACAAGACCTAATCCATAGGGATCCACTGTATTAAGTCATACAAAATGAAAGTATAAGGAAAAATCCCCCCAAATTTAGACCAAGATGGGAGATAACACTGAAATACAAAAAGAGCATGATAAAAAGCTATTAGATTCTGCCTGAGGGACAGCAGCACAGTGCACAGCAAATCAGGATTTTTATTTTATTTAATAATGCCCCAGCAGAGAGACAGATTTAGGCATTTTCTAGCAGAGAATTAAGGGGAGAGTTCAACACATGCAGTTGGGAACCCCTCTCAAACCCATGTGTCAGTGTGAGCACTGCCTCTTCCAGCAGAAAAACTTAGGATTTTTTCAGTAACTGCAAAGATACGCATAAAACTCATTGTGTGAAAGTCAAAGGACTGTAGTAGTTTTCCTGTATATAAATAGATTCAAGCAAATTTTCCAGTTCTTTGTGCAGTGGGTGCCTACTGGCATTCAACTCCACGCTTTCCACCTTGCCATCCTACACTTCATACATCCTCCTTTCCTGGTCTGCCAAAAAATTTCAGCCTCTCTCCTGTCCAAGCTGCTGCCCTGCAGTGACACTCAACAGGCTGAAAGAAAAGCTGTGCTGCTCCTTATAAGCCCTTCACACTTCCCTCTTCACATGCAAAGTGTTAAGACTTATTTAAAATCTACATGTCAGTTTGATTTGATCACATCCCCTTCTGGCTGTGCATTTAACTTAGCCTTGGGTGGAAGAATTTAATTTCAGAAATCACAGCTCTAAGAGATCCTTGCTTAACTCACTGGATTTCAATGGAATTACACTGGGGATAAAAATTCATTTAAATAATTCTGGCATTCCCCTTGTCCCATAGCTTTCAGGTAGTTCTATTTTCAAACATTGTGTTCCAAACCTACATACAGCTTTCAGAAAAATATGTTATGCTTTCCACAAAACTCAAAACAATATTTAACTTTAAATGAATCAAAAGCAAATGACAGAAGGTTGTGCATTTTTGACTGCTGAATTTTGATGTCAGGAACAGCCGTGCAACACAAAGCAGGTACCAGACCTCAATCCTTGGGCTCTGCCCCAGTCAGGGCAACTGACTGCAGCTTAAAACAGATGCATGTCTGACCTACAACAGAAGCAACACAGGACTGCCTGGTACCCTGAGCTTGCCTGCTGGCACAAACCACGTAAACATCCCTGACAGTCCGTGACATTAAAATGAATGGTCAGGAACATGGGTTGACTGCACTTATCTCCTGCACTATGGGCACTTACTGCTTGAGAGGGGTGGTGTTTTTTTCCAGCAATAGGCAGTATTCTTAGTAAACCAAAAGTTGTGTACAGAACTTGCTATATTTAGCCTGACACTTCACTTAAATATCTGTAGATTCTCCTGTGTTAGCAAGACTGGCAAGTAATAACATGCTACTGCGTAAACACATATTGGAATATTGAGAAGTTGTGTTACATGATGGCTTGGAACAGCTAGTGTGTTAATTTAGCTGAGCTTTATCCAAAATTAGGGATGAATCAGTGAGCCACAATTAAGTTTGCATCTTGATGCTAATGTAATACTGCAAATTATAGTTACTAAACCAAACTGTAATTAGCAATTAACTCAAGTTACAACAGAATTTTGTCTCGATAAGGCCCTTACATCTATCCCCAGTGTTACTCCACTGATCCATTGGGTAGGTTACTTCTTCATTCTCCAGAGAACATGGGGATAATGTTAGTCTACCTCCAGTAGATTCAGTGTTTTCAGAAAAGTTTCAAGCGTTAGTCACTACTACAAATAAAGTCATCCAAAGATCCCAAAATATTTGTTTTACCTGGTTGTTTCAGCAGTTCTGTATTGCTGTCTTAGAACCAGCTGAAAGTCAGCTCTGTGGTGCAACATTCATTAGGTCAGAACACATTGTGTTTTAACATCAGTGTTAGTACTACAAAACAGTTTAAATGTCACAACTGTGCTCTCATTGAAAAAAGACACAGATATTTAGGATTATCCTCAGGAATCTTTATGGTCCAGTCAGACTAACTCCGCCACCCCAAGCTACCCAAAAACCAGAAGAAAAATATGGTATTGGCTGATAATTTATTTATTGGGGTGTAGGAAGAAAGAGAAGGCAGGAAGGAGAAAAAGCCATTAGCATTTGACATACAAAAGGAACTGGATAAGAATTAAGAAGTCTTAGCTTCACATACACTTCCTGCATAATTTTCGGGATAGAGAATATAAGAAATTTTACAGTTTCTACATATGTGAACTACACACAACATTGACATGTATTACAGGGCTACTTGAACATTGAACAGGCTACATTTTGCCAACCTTCCTAGCATTGCACAACAGCTTTCTCAGGCTGTGCAGAGCTGCCCATCATCACCACATCCCTGAATTTGACAGCATATGAAAGAGTTCTACTGAGTAAAGAAATTTTTACCTTTCTGTTTACAGAAGATATCAGGTGAGTGCTGGGAGCATTCTCCTCTAGGTTTTTTTTTTTTTTAAGTTTCATCTTTTTTAAGCATTTAGAAACTGTGTTAAGATCCTTAAGATCCACATCTTCCTTACTCTGCCTTTGAAGAGCACATTGATGGTTTTATTGAAACAGACTGTAGCAAGATATTTAGACTTTGAGTTTCCATGGAACCTACCTACTCAGAAGCTACTTCCTCAGCATTTGTGTAGCAAATATAAGATCAGATATCACAGATTGCCTCTACAAAAGAGCAGGCTGCCATATCATCTTACTAAATGTTTGAGTAACTCAAGCTGATTCAACAAACTGCAAATACATTCATTAACTTGTTACCCAGCACAAACCAATTCATTACTACAAGCTGCAGGATCACATCCCACAGCTCTAGTTTTATCAGCCAGTGAAACCCCTGAAAGATTCTCACAGGATTTTCCTTTAACACATTCCTCATCCCCTCCTGCCCGCTTTCACATGCCTGCTGGTGCTGCTGAAGATTCTTTGGCAGGAGAGGCACTTGTGAATCAAAGGCTCACATTCCACTCAGGCTTAGCATTATCAGGAGCAAGACAATTTGCACGACTGAGGGCTAAACAGCTGATAAACTCAGCTACTGCTCTTCTGGGATCCTTCCTAAATCCAGTCATTTTCCACTGCTGTGGTAGAAAATGCTGAGCACAGGAAAGGATAAGCAATATATATAAGTCAAAACAGTCCTCTAAACAACAGCACTAAAGATTAACTGCTCCCACCACGTGCAGACAGGACTTTTGCAGCACTGTCTTATTCAAAGGCGATATCAGAACCTGGTTATCAAATAACAGTAAAAATAATGGTGGCTGAAATTACCCAGACTGAGGCTGTGGACTTCTCAGCAGAAATCTAAGTGGACAGTTGCCACCTCAGCTATCACTACAACTCATTTTCCTCATTATATCCACATCAACTTGCATCAGCCACTGATGTTCTCAGATAGCTATGCCTACTGAAAGCCTTAAACCTCAGCCTGGCTACACACAATATCTTGCAACTGTCCCAAGAGAAACAAACATTCACAGTTTGGTCTGCTTCACAGTTTTCCTAAGAAAACATGCCATGATCTAATATTCCTTGCAAGAAGTTACTAGGAAACTCTAAACTTCAGAAATGGGGCAAGCAACAAGGAAGGAGCCAGAAAAGCACTGCCCAACTTGAATGAATCAGCATGAATGCATAATTCTTCTCTATCATCAGAAAGCTGATAACAAAATCATTTCTGTGACAAGTATCTCTACCAAGATGACAAAAATACTGCAAATATAGTTTGTATGGAACAAACTAACACTGAAGGATTATTTTCCAGGTGATATAAATATTTACTCAGGGAACAGAGGATCCCAGTTGAAGATGGAATTACTTTCAGCCCATCTGGCCTTTGTGCATTTTAAAGTCCAGCCCTAAACAGCAGATAAACAGAACTGCTGACAGCACATATTTTCTCACATATGTATTCATAGTCTAAAGTATCTGGACGTGCAGCTGTCTCCTGATTGTTTCCATCTGAGAAAGTAAAGATTTCTTTGTCCCCCTATTTCTCAGAAGATGGCAATGAAGAGATCTGGACTGTGTGAGCAACATGTCACTTAATTGGAGTCACCCCAACCAACCAGCAATGCACAAGATATTTTGATGTCCGTTCTCATTTCCACAGAAATTGCTTTATTGCATAAATTCTTTAAATTCTGCATATGCAAAACTTACCAACACGTTACTTCTCTCCAGCAGCCTTAAATATTTTCCAAATTTACAACTCTAAGTATTATACAGCAAAGAACACAATTTTTCTGTGGGCCTCAGTATTCCATAGCACATGAGGCACGTGCATGAAGTCTGACCTTGCGTACACTGGAACTACTCTGTAAGGGCACATCTTACACTCGCACACAAGAGAAGAGATTACTGAAAGCATCATTCTGAGTACCAACATATGGAAAGGGAGATAGTGAATAAAGAAATATGATGACTGCACACTGAAAAGAATGTTATTTATGGAAGGCATGCAGCATCTACCCTGCAGGAGCTCTCACACTGAGTTTTAAGTGGAAGTTCCACCAAGAGCCTAGTGGAACTAGAGACAAATAAGAAACATATTCCTCACCAGCAGAAAAAAAGCAAGGCTGGATTTCTGTTTTTTTTTTTTTTTTAAAGCAGCAAAAGTACAGATTAAAAAAATTTTTGGGCTGAGACATCTGCTTAACGATATTTTAATATTACACCAGCAGTTTCCTTCCCGTGGAAATTATCTTTTTCTTTTTTTTTTTTTCCTTTTTTTTTCCCCCCTCACCCTCCTGAAGCAACCGACTCAGAAAGCCAGGTGCCTTACCGGAAGAAAAAGGCGCTGGGCAGCACATGGTTTGAATAACTTCTTCCATTCCTGAGCATTTCCTACTGAGAAGGTTATTGGATAAATGTTGTATTCAAATTTCTTTGTATATGAGGAGGGCCATTCCTGTAACTGAAAGACATTCACGGAAGAATTAGACAGTACATATTATATAGGGTGTTGTTGTTGTTTAATATGCACGTATAGGGAATTTAGAAACCACTTCCAGTGTTTCTTGTTGATGTCAGCGCAGTTGTGCTCACTAACCCACGTATTTATCTACTGAACAACACAGAACTCACTTTCTTGTTGAATTCAGGCTTAAGGGAATCCTCAGAAAAAATGTGAAAGCAGAGTCTCCTGTTGCTAAAGAGAACTGCTGATTTCAGCATGATGAGAGTCTCTTCCAGTCGGTCCCCACACGCCACAACTGCCAGATGCATGCATTGTAAAGATGAAGGCTCTTTTGAATGTTTTTGTTCTCCAGGCTTCCTGAAAATTCATAAATAGACAAAAATAAATAGATGTAAACATGAAGAGATTTCTGCACCAAGATCAGGGTTTTTTTTCTTCCTTTCCATCATGCAGAGGATCAGGAGGTTTTTTCCCTGATTAAACATCCACAGAAAATGCAATTGGGTGCCAGTTCCTGTCAGTGGTACAAACCAAGTATTAAAATTACTTCACAAACAAATACACTATTTTAAGAATTTTCCTACCTTTCTGATCTTGCATAAATCACTGCACTACACCCACACATGAAAACAATTCAACAGCACTGCAAACCAGACCACAGCTTACCAAGTGCTTTCCTTCCTAGCTTTGAGGTTACACAGCCAGGATGGCCAGTCTTCAAACACAATGCAGGTTACAGAACTATAGCCAGTCATTTCACTACCAGGATCACAACTTCTGGCTAGATTGGAATAAGACAACTAGTCCCTACATTAAAAAAAATCATCCATCCATATGTAAATTATTCTAACAGTTAATTTTGCTTTTAAAAATGCATGCTTTAATCCTGGCCTGAAGGTACTGGCATTGTTTCAAAGGACTGCTCTGCATTTTACTGGGTGGAATCCCTGAGATTTGGCTAAAATACGGATTTTTTCAAAACAAACATATTCATTTGTCCCAGATGAATCAGCCTACATTCCACGAGCAGTTTAAGGCAAAGCTGTAGGTTTTTCCCACTTAGCCCCAATGTGTATGCTTTAATACAATTTCATCTGGCCTGAATCTGCACAAACACAGCGTATTCAGGCTATTTGCTACTCAAAAGTATCGGAGTCCTTTCTGGGGACTTAAAGACATTTTGAAAATACGGCCTTCTTGTTTTATGCCCTTCCCCTGCAGTCAGTACAGAGGTGAAAATCACATCCTCTGAGTATGATGCTACTGTATTGTACTCACATTCCAACAGATGGCATTTACGCTCCTCTAGATGGATTAGTGGTGACAAAATAAGGAAGTCACAAGCATTGTAATCATTATAGTAAAGTTTGAAGGCTAATCATGGCTCACTAGCAGCTCTTGACATTTCACTGAACAGAGGATATCAATCCCTGTGTGTTCTCAGCACACACAATTATATACATAACTAATCAGTAAAGTTAACACTATTAAACAAAAGCTCTAAATAAAAATTATAGTTAACGAAGCTGTAATTATCTTCTCCAGACATTAAAGTGCTACTCAATATAACAGCAGCCTTCTCTACAACGGAGTAACCAAGTTTTACGTTAAGGAATACCAGCTAGTGGTACTTTACTTGCTATACAAAGCAATGTGTTTCATTAATGGTTTAAAGTCTTGGGCTTTAGTCTTAATTAAACTTCAATTTTATCAGTGTGTAAGTAATAGAATACCACATCTATATAAAGTGGTATTTACTTTCCAACCTATTAGTGTAAAAACCACTGAATTATTAAAGTGAATAATTAGCTGCTCACACAGACCCTACTTCCCCCCACCCCCTATCTCTTTAATGTTTCCTCTTAATTGAGTCTCTAAATCAAGCCATATGCAGGATGAGAACTGATTTAATAGGGCCTGGGGCAGTAGAATTCACTGGGAGAGAGACTGAACTCAGAGCTTTAACTTTTCACAGCCCTACACCAAATCACTAAGTTTTTGTTTCGCTAATTTTAGCTATGTGAACTCCATCCTGCAGCTACTGCACAGTGACAAACCCAGTACATGTATACAGGGCTTCCAAAGGACAGACTCAGCAGAAGAAGTCCACTGACAGCAGCAGACAGTCCTACAAGCCCATGGTGGGCATGGATGAACAAGAGATGAACAAGAGGAATACGTTCTGCCAACACAGACACCTTCCTGGCCCCACAGGGGAGGAGAGAGCTGGGCTTTGGAGTCATTACAAGTCGTGAGAACCTGATCTTTGTAGGAATAAAAAGATGAAAGTAGCAAGGAGGTACAAAAGAACATTGGGAGATCACAGCACAAGATTTTGTATCCTTAAGTACAATAGGAAAACCAGAGGACTGTAAGAACAAAGGTGAGCTAGAAAGGGAGATAAGAAAGCACCATAGCAGGAAACATTTAGAAATATCTCAGCTTGGTCTTCACAGAATTATTATTATCTGAAAGCCTAAAAAAAAAAAATGACCAGGAATACAGAAAAATTTATACTTCAGGAAAGGCAAATATGCAGATCTTTGTCATCTCGCTCTTCATCTTCTTGATTCAGTACATAAGGGTATTTTATTGATATACTAGAAATCTAACTAAAATGACATTATGTCAAACTCTCTTGCTCTGTTCTCTATTTCACCCACCTGCTTAGAGAAAATTATTTCCTGCTCCCCCATTACGTTATTATATGTGCAGCAAATGGACAGACCAGTACAATGGGAAAGGCATTACAACAAAGGCACAATAGCAAAAGGACTAGCGCAATAGAGAGATGCTAAAAAGGAAGAGAAGATTGCTCACCTGTATCAGAAGACTCCAGGTTTACAGGGAAAGCTCCACCAAGAAGGGATCTCCAGGAAGAGACCCTTCCTCAGAGGCAGTCAGCCCCTAAATGAGCTCTAAGAGAGGTGCAGCCAGCCTCCACCCCCTCCAGACACACACCTGAATTGCCTTCACCTGTGCTCCCAGGGCTGACCTGATCCTTTCCCCAGCTGC
>JAOWBP010004220.1:15743892-15757385 GCA_028571105.1 Tragopan temminckii | reverse complement strand
AGCCCTGGCGCAGCGGGCCGGCGTGCCGTGCGAGGTGCGGCGTGCTGCCGGTTACGCTGCCGGTTACGCTGCCGGTTACGCTGCCGGTTACGCTGCCGGTTACGCTGCCGGTTACGCTGCCGGTTTCCGCTGTTAGGTGTTGGCTTCTGGTCAGCTCGCTGCGAGGTTTAAACAGAATTTACGAAAGCTGACGTTCTAGGACTGGATGTGGGGTGCCTGTAATGAGCGTAATTAATTCCACGTGCTCCAGATGTTTCTGTTTATTGACATAAAGTTGTTTTCTAGCGGTGCAGCACGATGGTACCTTCAGGTCGGCAATGGGAATGCGTTTTTTTTCTTGCTGTTATAAATATTTTCTTCTTGACTCTGAGAATCAAAAACAGCCTTAGAGTCTTCAGGACGCGCTTCTCGCTGCCATAAAACAGCAGCTCGATCACTTTCCTGTTCCCCTCTTACAGGGCTGTACTGGCGGCAGCTCCTCCTGTGCTGGATTCGTCATGATAACCCCCGATTTTGAGCTGCGCCAGGATCCAGATTTTCTTACCATAATCATCAGAGCGCCTTATGCGAGACTGTCAGAGCTTGACTTGTTTTTTGAAGGGGAAGACTTTAAGTTCTATGCAAAGCCTTACTTTCTCAGGTGAGTGGTGAAAGCATTTAAAAAATGTTGGACTTCATAAAAATAAACGTTGGTAGAAAATGACTTTCATTTTGGGTCCTTCAATGTTCCTTGTCTATCGCTCTCACGCTGTAGGCTGCACGCAGCCCATTTCCTGCATGAAGTTGTTTCTATGGATCTGGTATATTTGTTTCCAGCTGTGAAGTCACCTTAAAAAGAGCTTAATTAAATTTTTACTTTTACATGAGCATTTATTTTTAGTAAGAAACTGACAGCTGAATTCTTTGAATGCACTTAAGTCTTATAGAGCATGTCTCTTCCCCATTGAGAGTCAAGTACAGTATATTTTGTGGAGGAAGAATTTGATGCACTCCTGATAAATCTATGTGGTGTAGGTGCCAGGGAATGATGTTCCAGGCTTTACCTTTTAGCAGCTTCCTTGCTATGGTATAGAAGTGGAATGATATCAAACTCAGTATGGAAAACTTGAGAGAACCTTTTGAGTGTAAGAGCTGGTGAGCCATGAATCCTTCTTATTTTCTATTTCCTGTTTTGTTGGATGTACTTCTATATATATATTAGTAGACCACAAAGGGTTTCATTAGATTAGTGGAAAGCTCTAAGTTGTCTGTCTCATGTCCTGTCACTATGGATAAATTTAGAGTTTTTAAATTACAGAATCTTCTAAATGCTGAAGAGAGTGCCAGGGGTGTTGTATCATTCTGTTAGAGCCACAGAGAGATTTTACTTCATGACTTCCATTATTACCAACAGGAATCATGTAGTTATTTGTACTGCCTTTGGAATGTGTCTTACATTTTTATGTGCTGAAATGTGAGGTTGCACGATTAGTCAGGCATTCAATGAGATTTTTTTTTTCTTCCATCCAGACTGACACTTCCTGGAAAAGTTGTGGAAAATGGCAGAGAAAAAGCATCTTATGATACAGATAAAGGTATCATTTAATATTTTTAGTATAGTTGTCTTGAAGAATACTAACTCTTTGCTAACTTGTTTTCTTGCAGTGGAAATGCACAGAACTTTAGCAAAGTGTATGGTCCTGTAAATAAATCTAACTTCTCCTGTGTTACATGGTGTTAAAAAAAAAAAAATCACTTGCTAAGGATTTGTTGTATATAGGCTATCGTTAAGCTCAAATGATGTGCCTGCAACTGTTCTAATCGTGAAAAAAAAATATAAATGTCCTCTTCAAGCCCACTGGAGGCAGGCATGCCATTGTTCAAATATATAAGATCTTCTAAGTTGTGTACGTCTGTGAAGAGTAGTACTAAGCAGAAATGAGAGTCCTGAGACATTCTCTTGACTAAGCCTTAAGAGAGAACACTTTAGCCATACTTAAAGGTGGAAGGTATTTCTGGAATAAAGTACCTTTTGAAAGAAGTGTATTCATAAACAAAAAGGCCTACAAAGCATTTGTTTCATACTTGAAACAATAATCAGAAGGTTGAATAGATTCCTGTAATCATCTGTTGATGACAGTTCATTGAAGTTTGTTTCTGTTGGTGTGTAGGTGATCACAGTTTGTTAAATAATCTCTTTCATGATGTATTATCTTTGATTTTTGTGAAATTTGTTACGGAAGTTTAAAAACACGCATGGAGATTGGTGCGTAATAAATTGCTACTTGCATGTATCTCAATTTCCATGAGCCTATTTCAATAGAGGGAAAAATGAGCATTTTTGTTTGTCCTGATTATTTTAATGTGATAACTATATTTTGCCTTTACTATAAGGAACTTTTACAATTCAGTTACCTAAGGAGAGTCCTGGGCAGTATTTTGAAGGACTGGACATGCTGACATCTCTTTTAGCACCGAAGAAATCAAGGACAGCAAAACCTTTAGTGGAGGAGATAGGTATGACAAAAACTTATTTGTTATCAATATAGATACAAAATGAAATAGTTATGGAAATAGATCTCCATAGTAATTAATAAAAAGTATATTTCTGATATTGTCTAGACCAAGGTAGAGGCAGAGTTTGAATTAATCTGGAATTATTGTGGATTATTGAAAGGAATGTCTTGTAAGAGTTAATACATGGTCTATATGTAGACTTAGTTATGGTAACATTTTTTCAAAATGTATTTAATATATGCTGATCCTCTGCAGATCTTTGTACCCCTCTAGTGGCTGTATGATAAACATGCATGTGAATCTTCTGCAAGATAGCACAACTGGTCTCTTGGCTCTAAGGGCAGAAGTTAATTAAAACCACACATTCTAGTGGATGACTTGCTTAACATAAGTATTTTCCAGAAAATGTGACTATCTATGTTTAATTCTGTAGGTATCTGTCTTAAATTATGGATAACTTCATTACGTTCCTCTTGTGGTTCTCTTAGAATAAAATCCAAATCTTGTGGGAATCAGTGGAACAATTGTTTTAGATGTTGAGCATGTATACTCAAAGCTTTAGTTTTCCTGGTCTCTATTCTTGAAAATCTTTTAATTCTAGAGCAGGACCAGTGGCTCACTGATGTGTGCATCTGTTCTCTTAAACACTTGAGTAACCTGTGATTTTTTTTTTTCTGTAGTTCACTAAACTCTTTTGTGATAGAGGCAGTCTAGTCTAATGTGAGCATGCAGGCCTGTGCCACCCTTCAGGATTAGGATGGAATTAGGAAGTGGGGCATGTGTGTTAAAGCAAATGATATTTTGCACGTTATGGGTGGTAGGAGTTAAATTAAAGGCTTTCTCTGATCACGCAGTACACCCAGGTGTCCCTGTTGATTTGGAGGAGGAGGAAGAGGAAGGATTTGACTGGGAAATAGAGCAGACCCTTTATAAAGAAGCTGCAGAAAGCCTTCTACCACTGCAGTGCTACTATGGATTTGGGAATCTGCGGTCAGGTGTGTTCCAGCGGCTGCAGGTAGGTGCATTCTTTTTTTCCTGTCATAAAAGTTCCAACTACCTTCCTCTTTGGGTGGGCTTCCTGGTTCATTCTGTAGCCAGGAGATTGTTAGGTAACAATTCTTCTCCATTGCCCAGTTCTCAGTATATTTCTTTTGTGGATTAGTTGGTAGAACAGGATCTTTAGAATGTCTTTACTTTGCTCCTGTATGTTCAGCTGTTCATTTTGTTTTTAAACTGACAAAAGCTTCTCTACAACCAGTAACATGTTAGGTAGGATAATTTTCATAGCATACAAAGCTTTTATTGAAGTAGTGGATTATATTTCTTTAATTTTCTACTTAAATTCTTTCACCAAGTGATTTAAGTAGTAGCTGTTAAAAGCAAATCGTGTAACTTTGTAAATCATTACTGCATGAATTGCAGTCATTTAAGGTCTCGGGGCAGAATGATTGCTGTTTGTGGGGAAGGTATTTGTATTCTGTTAGGATATATACACTGGCTTATTACTGTGAAATTTCTGAAGTCAATTTCTCATCAGTATTAATTTACTTCTACATACTGATGTTCCAAAGGGCACTGCAATTGCCTGTTGATTAATGTACGGCCACTTCAGAGTGGAGAAGTCATAAGAGCAATATTTGATTTTTATCTCTTTGTGGTTGTTTATTTTTGCTAAACAGTACAGTTTTCATAATAATGCAAAATAACCTGGCTGCCTTATGGTAAATAAACCTTAATATAATTCTTAATGTTTGAAGGTGCCTTAGAATTTGTGATAATTGCAATTCCTTGAAGTATTTGTTTTATTTGTACAACAGAGCCTGAATTTGAAAGATATGACAGGAGAATCAAACAACATCCTTCCTAAACTTTTACTAAAGAAATCTTGCACACTTCATTTGTGGCTTTATCACCTCCTTTTTGTTGCTTAAAGGATGAACTTGGTGATGTTGTAGATGTTAAGGATCCAGACCAAACTCCAATAGATGAACGTAAGATGAAGCGCCTAGAAGCCGAAGCTGCCAAGTTTGATCCTGATCATTACCTGTGAGTACTGCTTTATTTCACTGGGTAAAAGTACTTCATTTGAAATGTATTTGCTTTCTCTATGGATGCTTGGGTTTAAAATCACTTTTGGAAATAACTTCACTTTTCATCTGCCTTTGTCTCCTTAGACTGGGCAATGTGGGATAGTCAAAGTGTGACATGGACACAAGGCATTCTTTCTTGTTTTGAGGTTACTCTGCTTAATTAAGCTTGGAAGTCAGTTGGTACTCAAACAGGTCTGCTGTGGACTCTGACTTCAAGGAGAATCTACACAAGCTAATATGTATATATTTAAGATGCCTAAGGAAGGCATAAAAAATATCAGTGTGAGAATAAAGCAAACTGCGGTCTGTGTTCAGTAGTTTGGACAACTTGGGTATGATTGAGAAAGTATTAAGAAATGTATTGTATTTTTTCTCTATTCTCAGTATTTTTACTATTGTTTGACTTGAAGAGAAAGCTAGAATGATAAGAGGAGGCTTAGAACTTAAATCCTTTAATATAAATCCTTGCAGACTTAATATATTGAGATTTTACTACTACTGCTTCATGCTGGGATGTGCCTCTTCCATAATTCACATACAACACTTCCTTTTCCACCTTGCAAAGGCATGCATTTTTTTACTTAAGTCAGTCCTTACCTCTGCTTTATCTTTGCTCTTTAGCCACACACCGTCTCTGTAAGTATACGTGCTTTGAAAATGAGCGAACTTACCAATAAAGTCAAGTTTGCTGCTGGTGTGGCACTCTGAAGTCCTCTTCTCTTTGGAGTAATATCTCTTAAGGTTAAAGAACAGATGATCAGGTTTGTTCTTATTTTTTAGAGTTGTATTTCTAAGTTTTGGAAAGCACCCTGGAGCAAAGTTAATACATACTGTGTGTGCGTTGATATATACCCACATAGAATTACCTTTTCTTTCCCAGAGCTGACTTTTTTGAAGATGAAGCTATTCAGCACATCTTGAAGTACAAACCGTGGTGGGTTGATGCTCATAAAAAAATGATGGCCTTGCAGGGAGAAAGTAGTCAGAGCCATGACAGTCATACATCTGGTGAGAACACTATATATTTATCTGTTACTGAATGATAATTGTTGTGGAGCCTTTGGAGCCTTGTTATGTTCTAGGTTATCATTCTTCAAGAAAAGTATGATTTCACTCTACAATCTTCAGTCTAGAAAAGTATCCTGTTACTATCTTTCTGCTTTTTGAGGGACATTTATATACTGAAGTACTTATGTGGTGTAGTGTGTGATCTTTAGTGTCTGTAATAAATTTTGGAGTGAGCTGTTGTTAAAGGCCATTTTAGAGTTTCATATATCTATGGAAGATGCGTTTTAAGAGTGTGCTGTGGGCCTCAAAATTTCTGAGGAGCTGTCAGGGTCAGCAAGTCATGGCATCTGAACGCAAATCAGATCTGTCTTTCTGTTCACAAGTGAGTCATTTATTTGTTCCTGGTTCTTGTCCCACTCCCCATTTTTTTTTAGTCTAGACTTTTCAAGTGGTTGTTCCTTTCCTAGTTGTATTTTCAAAAGAATAGTAGTTTGAACTGGTTTTTGTGCCCACTTATAAATATGGTGTAGACACTTGACAGTGAGTTTGAGAATCAGCTGTGGATGATTGAACTGTTATCAGCCTTTATTTCTATTTGAGTGTCTGTAGAATACTTCGTTTCATTTATACAGTATCACAGATGTTCACGGTACTTGTATTGTACTGCTGTTTTTATGGTTCCTAGTGTTTTGTCAAGGGAAAAATTGGTTGGTTTCAGGCTTTGCAGATGACCTTGTAACAGTACTGTTAACAGATCACAGATAACATTTCTGAACACAATGATTGCAGAGAGTATTGTAAGTTATTATTCATACTCTTTTATTCTCCTTTGTTCATTTCCTATACAATATGAAAACACTGTTTCTGAAGTTGATAATGGTAATCTCATTAGCAGAGGTGCTGTAACAAATATGATATTAGTCCACTAATAATACCTGCACTTTCACATTTTATATAGGAGTATAACAATGGAATTTAGTTAAATTCCCTGTATTTTACTGTGAATGTAATCTGTTCTTCATTTCTGATCTCTCTTCAGCCTTTGAAGCCAGAAATTAATTACATCCATCATAAGCGTTTAGTTTAGAAAGCATTGGACAAAGGTACTAGGGGCTTGAAAACAGAATAGCAAGGAGTTCTTTTGTTTGTTTTTATCCATCCACTCCTTTAGTAAATGAAATACTCATAATGTTTGCCTGTGTCAAGGAATTTAAGAAAAATGAAGAGCTGCTGGATGGTTTTATTGATAAAGACTATTTCTTTTATTCTAAATTAAAGTTCTGAAAAAAAGCACGTGCATAGATTTGGACTTCTGGGGCAGCAGCAGCAATAGAGAAAGTGCACAAAAACCTGGCAAGTCTACTGATGAAGGTTAGGTGGAAACTGGGGCTATGCAGAGGGTCACTTCTCTAAATGGCTTATTAAAACCAGCTTTTTTCCATGGTAAAGTTGACCAAAAAACTTAGTGTGACCTTCATGTTGCAGAGACTTACGTGGTTTTGAAGATCTGGAGTAAATTTAACAGGAGTGACCATATGTGTTTGGGTTGCATAATGACAACCTCCATCAGCCCTCCCATGCCCCCCAGCTTAGACCTCAGTTTTGATAACATTCTTTGAATGGTAGCAGCAGACAGTGATGGCAAGCAGCTGAGTAAGGGTCTGAAACCATTGGAGGTTCTTAAACCTGAATGAGTTGTGGTGAGAGAAGTCTCCATGAGAGGGAGTACAGGTTCCACTTGAAGTGCCCTTTTGTGGAGATAAAGGGAAGAGGGGGCCCAGCCTGCTGGATCTGGGATCTGATGAAGAATAGGATGGGTTCCAGGTGTGCTTGTATTGTTTTTATGCTTTATCCAGTCAAAGGGGTTGGATAATCTGCCTTACATGTGTGGATAATGAGTTACAGATCCAGGAATTCTTTCAAACTAAGTACAATTTGATTGTGTCTGCATTAATATGTATTCTAGTATGCATGCTTAGGAAGTGGGAATGACTGAAAGAGGGCACATACAGGACTGCTAAGTGAAAGGCCTTTGTAACCACTGGAGCAATCTTGCATTATATCCTTTAGAACTGGGGAGAAATCTGAGTGTATTAAGCCAAGGTTTGTTACATACCTGGAAGGATAAGGAGGCTGTTGCTGGTGGTAGTGTGTGCTTGGAGTAAGAAGCCTTTGAATGCTAGAGCTCAGCTATAAAGCGCAAAACAGGAACTGCGTACTGCAGTGTGTTGTAAGATGTGTTATTGAAGTGGTGTGTAGTAATTCTTTGAGCCTGTTTAATTATTCACCTAAGTGTCAGGTCAAACTTATTTTTGTAATAATCAGATGCAGTAGTCCTCTGTTTATGTTTATATCTGTCTTAAGGATGTGGAGGAGGAAAAAATGAAGCCTTCATGCAGTAAGGAGTACCTAGGTTTAGTCTTTGAGTTCCAAACTCGTGTCTGATCTGATTTCCATCATCTTGATGAGGTGAGGTACTTCCAAACATTCAGCTTGTGAACAGACTGCAGATTTTGTAGAGGTCAAAACTCTTTACAACAAATGGTAGGTGTAGTACCACAAAGAGCTTGCAGAAGCATCCCTCTTTTCTGTGGGAGGAGTACCAGTAGGGTACTGGCTGTAGAATTTGATGCTTGGTGGTTCTGTCATCCCCTGTATTTTTTTGTTCCCTAGATGCATTAGCTGCCAGGCTGCTGTTGGTGCTGCCTTTGCAGTATCTCCATAGCAGAAGAGCTTTAGAGGTCTCAAGTATCTGCCTCCTACGAGTGCTGTGAAAATGGCTCCACATACAACAGAACAAGTACCTTCTTTAAATCTTCCCTACCATCTTTTAGATATTGCAAAATTCATAAAGGAAAGAGATGTTATCCATGTGTCAGCACTGCAGGAAGTCTGTGACCTTTCATACCTAATCAGAAAGTGAACCATTGGAGCGCAAGAGACAAATTGATAGAAAATCTGCTTCATTTGTTCTGTTACAGGTTTAAGTTTACAGTGATTTTTTTTTTTAAGGCAGCATCCGACACTGGGAGAAATGCTGATCCTAAACAAAGCCCCTTGGCATCTTTCTAGTCAGAGCATTGATGTCTGTTCTCTTCTCATATTTTGGCAAGAGCTTGAAGAAGAAACAAGTTTGCTACTGATTAAAATCAAAAACTAACTTGATTCCTGATTTATCTGCCTTCTACTAGCTAATCTTCCCTTATATCAGGTTCTGACCAGCAGAAAAGTACTCATATAAAATCTCAGTACTGTGGCATAGTGTTTTAGTTAACATTTAGAGCTCAACAACTTTTTTTCTTAGTTTCCTTTGAGAAGTTATGGAATTCAAAGCTTGGCTTGACAGGCCCCATGAGCTAAGGCTGTGCTTCTGCTGGATGGCTGGACAAACTGATTTTCAGATGTCCTTTCTGACCTAAAGTTTCTGTGGTTCTAGGAGGCTGAGCACTGAGTTGGCTCCTGCTAGGGAGCATGTTTCATCTGAGTGCTCCTGACACTTAGAGCGGTGAGTTTCACAGCAGTCTTGAGATGAATGTATTACATTGGACTGATTGCTGAATACCCCAAACCTTATCTAGAATTTAAGTGATGTGATCATCTATATAAAATTTCACCCCACTGTAACAAAACACCCTGTAAGTGTCAGACCTGCTCCCCTTGTTTAGGGATTAGATTGTACTTCACAGTTGGGTTCTGTCAGTGAGGAATGGCTTGTACAAAATAAGAAAATGAAGCACATGGTGAGTAAGGGTCATCTTGGTAGTATTGTCTCATGATAAGTTTATATTAATTTGTATGATTCCTTTATACATCTATGTATGAGCATGCAGCTATGCTGTTGCAGGAAGATGTCTGGTTTAGGCACCAACAGATGTACAAATTATTTTTAAAATCAAACTTCAGAAACTGTGCAGACTTAAGATTTCACAAGTAGCAGCAGATGCTGCTTTTCAGATTATTGCTTTAATTATTGTGGAGGTATTGTTAGATAAAGCATTGGTAATGCCAGTGTACAAAATACAGGCTTAATATAGCAGTGTAGTAATTATGATTTTACTTGTTTTGATAATCTTCTGCTATGCACTTTTATTTTTGAAATAGGAGAACAAAGTAGATGATGATTTTGACATGTTAATAATTAGTTCCAGGCCTGGATAATTTATTTCTCAAAATCTTTGAGGAATGGATAGATCTCTGTTTTGTAAACTTGAATTATTTTCTCCAGAGATTTATTTTTATTAAGAACACCTGGTGCTTTGCAGTAAGTTAACAAACATCTTGTCATGTTTACCTTTGGGAGTTGTCTGATTTTACATCTTTGCTCTTGTCTAGTAGACTTGTTTTCAGCTGTTATGGTCCAGTAGTATACATTACAATGCTTCAGAGTTTGTGCTCAAAGGAGAAAAAGCTCTTCCATGAGAGGAATTTCATGAAATTCACTAAACTGACTTTCTATGTTTTCTACTTAAGTGTGGTTCACATGTATGTGTCCCTCTGGAATATAGATTTTAGAAAATCTAAGATTTTGTAGTGGAATGCTAAGTCACGGCTTGAACCAGTGATTGAGCACCTGGTGGGAAGGCAGGGCCAACCCAGGGGAGCTCAGGTGCATGCAATGTACCTGGGTGATGGAAGGGCTGGAACCAGGATCCACCCCTTCCCAGACCCCATTTAAGGGTTGGCAGTGGAGGCAAGGGGATTTTGCTGGAGGTCCCTGTGTACCTGAGGCCTTTTGAAGGTAAGCAGATGCTTTCCTTTATTTCTGTGCTCATGGCTGTTGCATTTAAGCAAATCCTCACTTGCTGCAGCCTTGTACCTTGCTACTCTGCAGTTACTGCTGTGCTTTCTATCGCATTACAAATGTGTTAAGATCTGATGCATTAATAAAATGGCTGGGGTACTGATGAGGCAAATGAAGGATGTGGATTTGGAAGGAGGATGAAAGTTTCAATTCTTATAATTCTGGTCCAGAGGATCAGATGCCTTGTGACAAAGTGGGGGTTTTTGACTTAGTTTTCTTGTTAGGTGGCATACTTTAGGAAATCTGATGGAAGGACTGTGGGCATAGTGTGATGAGAAGCACCTACTCTTCAGTGGACTTGGGAAGTGTAGCCCCTCCTAAAGGAGAAAGGAGGGAAGAGCTACAGATCTGAAATCACTCCAACTGAGCTTAAGCTAAGTAATTCTGGTCTTTCCCAACCTTCCAGTCATGGAAATAGCCCTCCTCTCAGAAGACTCTTAAAACGGATGAAAGGAGGAATGTATACCAAGTGTTGGCTGTCTGGATTTATGCCAACATTGTGTTCTAGGAAACTGCAATGTGCAGCATCTTTAGGGAGCGGTATGAATTTGATGTTCTTTTCTGAACAAGAGAAACAACACAACAAATACGCTCAGTTCCACATAGAAGTATATTTTCTTCGTGAGGTGTTAGCAAGCATTTCTGTAGTCCTTTCTCAGGATCACTGCAGGATTGTTGTGTTACCGCTCGGTCATACAGAAAGCAACCAAGTCGTTTCTTCAGGGAAGTGAAGTGTGCAAAATAAATAAATAAATAGTATGAACCAAGTGGTTACTGTGGAGTGTGAAGTAATTGTTCTGGTTTGATACTGCGTAGCTGATCTCAGAAATGGAGAAACAGATGAGTTCTTTTCCAGGCTGTCTGATTCATCTGTGCTCTCCAAAACAGCTGTGCAGCAAGTGTCTGAGCTTTCTGTTAGTGACCTGGACTGGTGGTGTAGGGAGGAGAAGCACGCTGCCCAGCTACCAGGTGTGATAGCATGACATACATGCCCTGTGGGCGCACAGTTCTCTTGCTCTGTGTGCCTTCTGACCTGGTAAGTACTGTATTGATTGTTTATGTGGTATTTTGCCATTAGATCTGGCTTTGATTTTGGTGTTATATTTTACCTGTGACTTTGGCCAGTTCCCAGCCTGCAGGAATAAATATCCAGATTTTTCTCTCTCCAACTGGGCTGTGGAAAAAAAACAGCTCATCTGGGATGGTAAGTGCTTCAACTTGTGTGTAATCCCCCCAAAAAGCTGGGTTTGATCTACAGACCCTAGAAGGGTCTTGGATGTGAGTCCTGAAGTTTTTTTCATGGAGTTTATTTAAAAAGTCTGAGAAAAGTCAGCCAACCTCCTAAAACGGTTGGCTAAAATGGCTAAAATGACTTCACCATGCGGCACCTTCTTACAGGGATAAATCTCTGTTGCAGATGTTTATTTCTGCAATTAGTGGCAGACTGCTAGCTGCTGTGTCCAGCACTTGTGTGTGCCTGCAATCTGACAATGGAGCTGAACTATGTGATGTGATCATGCAAGGCCATGGCTGTTTTTGTGTGGTAGGTGTTTGCATCCATGGATGTCTGCTGTTTGTTGCAGAGTGATGCCAGGCACTGTTCTGCTGCACTTCTCCCGTAGCAGTCTCTGCTCGGGGCTTAAACTAGTACAGGTACATTAGGGAATGCATCTTCTTTCATTGACCTGCCTGATAGGGTGTGTGATAGAAGTGTGTGGGGGGGGAGTAATGTGCTGCTGTATGGTTTCTCCCCCTTTCCCATCAAGCCCTGGAATTATTCAGCACATTAAGCTGGAGAGAGCATGACAATTAGCACTGGGTAGATGTAAGAAGCAGCTGGTAGTAAAGAAGCACTTAGAGTGATCTATGGACAAAATCTGAGAGGTTAACTGTAATACCTTTGATTGGACAGACTAGACAGGAGTGCAGGATTAAACCTCATAAAAGTAGTTTCTAAAACTGTTCCTAGCAAGTTTGTCTAATGTGTAGCTCCAAGTCTTGGCATGCATTAAGATTTGTGATTTCTTCCATGAATACTAGAGCAAATATTTTCTTCCTGTATACAATTGCAATTAAGAGAAATATAATGCTGTGTTGGAGCCTGCCATTTTTAGAAGTGGTAGTATTTATGCGATGGGGAACTTGTCTGCTTGTGGCTGTACAGCTTGCTTTTTGCTGGTTAGTTGTTAGGTGCAGCAGCTCCAAGCCAGCACTCGAACTCCTAGTGGACTTGTATGCATCTGGCACTTTTTAAGAGTGGAAAGACTGCAGCCTTTAAGTGGCATTAGTTATTCTAGGAGAATTTTTGAAGAACTGTAATGAGAAGCTCAATTCAAGAAAGCAGTGAGACAAAGGAAAGGGGAAATCGGAGAAGAGAGTGAAAAGGCATGGATGGATCAGTGTGTGGCAGAGGAGGAGTCCAGACCTTCTGTCTGAGGAAAGAAGGCTCTGCTTTCAAGCATACAAAGGATAAAATACTGTTACAGCTTTACCCTGTCCTTAACTGTCAACTGACACCAGACTTCAAAGTACCTGAATGTGTCTGCATGTTTGCTAATCTAAATCTACTGCAAGTGGGTGGAAGAACTGGTTAACTTCTTGTGTGAAAGGTTATTCTGTAGCTGAAATTGCTTTAGGTGGCTTGGCTGTATTTTGTCAATAAAATGTGCCATCAGTAGAGGAATTGGCAGTAAAGTAACTTCTGTGTGCTTAGAAATGGAGAGCACGTCTGAAGGGCAGCAGTAGAGTTTTTGGTAGATACAGTCAGCAACTGTATCACTACAAAGTCTGTTTTCTTGAATTTAGAATTTGGAACATGTTTAATTGCAATGTACTCATCTACTGATCTTGATGTTTTTATTTTTTGACGGTTTTTGGCTCATTAAAGTGAGCTCTGTATAAGCTCCTATGCTAGAGGGAGTTTGGAGGGAGTAAGAAAACAATGCTTTCTTAATACAATTATGTGTTGGAAATACACTGTGTAATGTCTCTGTAAAAGTTTATTGAATGTTTTGGGGGTTGTATCAAGTCTTTTCCATTTCAGGTAAACGAGATGGAAGGACCTTGCCAAGCAGTGAACTTGTTGAAAACTTGAGCAA